>CM062297.1:873809680-874336484 GCA_031216915.1 Pictodentalium vernedei | reverse complement strand
AACCGCTAGTTCTCTTTTTTTTTCTTTATCAAACCCACCCTATACCCCGAGAAAAAAGTGGGGCGAAACGACCCACTCTCAAAATTTGGGGCGAAACAACCCGGGGCGAACTGGTATGGGGCGAAACGACCCAGGGGACGAACGGGATTTGGGGCGAAACGATCCGACACCCTTCATCCCCAAACGACGCCGATGACGCATCGGTCTCAGCAAAAAAATAAAAAAAAACAAACAACAAAACAAAACATGGGGAATGAATCACTGACCTGGCCAGCATTAGATCACTGGGTTTTTTTCATGACATGTCCCGCTAAACAAACGCGAAAGGAATTCAACATCCCCTGGGGAAATCGAAAAACTGTTCAATGATTCAGAAATACATGCATTAGCCCTTTACCTAACCTGAAAAGCAGACGACACTTGCAAAAATAATTCTTGAATAACTACTTTTTTCATTTTTTGTCTCAAAAACATAGGTTATGACCCCTCGACGAGCTCGTTCCAACGAGGGGTCATAACCTATGTTTTTGAGACAAAAAATGAAAAAAATAATGAAAAGTAATTGGCGATTTTTGAGAATAGCGCTGGCCGGTTTTGGTCGTTACGTTAGGTAAAGGGTTAATCAACTGTCTGAACAAAAATAAAACCACAACAGTTTTTATCTAGAGCCCACTCTCTAATAGTCTTAATGGCGTTGAGGGTTTGGTCTTTGACAATCTATCACTCCAATGCAAACTGCCGGGAATTCAAACCGCGTGCATACCCCTTCAGACCCCATTTGAGGCAATAGGAAAGCTAGGCCTGTGTGATCCAAGATCCAAGTGAAATAAAATAAGGCTAACCGGGTCGCAAGGGATTTGTAAATTCCACATCGTCCCTGCGCGCCTTCGGCGCGCTAAAACCTTTCATTCATTCATTCATTTTATCTTGAGGGCATGCCCTAAGCATGTAGAGCCCCAAAGTGTGCATTCATTTTATTATTTAGGTTTTGAAAATTTCAGAGCATAAAAATTATTTTTTCTGTTTGCAAATTATTTTTTCTGAAAAAAGTTTTCTGTAAAACATTTTCAGAAAAATAATTTGCAAAAAGAAAAAAAAAAATAAATAAATAATTCCCCCCCCCCCCCCCCAATTTTTTTTTTTTTTGTATTTTTATATTTCTGTGAAATTATTTTCTCTGTTTGCAAATTATTTTGTCTGAAAACAGTTGTTTTTTTTCACATTATAATAATATAATAACTCTTTGGCCAGCCGCTGATTTGTCGCGGTCCTCATAAGAGAAGGCCATCATTCCCCCTGCACCCCACCCCCTCTTCCCCTCCTCTCCTCCCAGCATTCAGATATAAACTGCTTAATAGTGTCCCTCACTTCCTCTTTTTCAATTTCTTCAATAAGCATTCCTACCCTCTCCCTCGTGTCCCCCTTCAGCCATCTATCCTTTGTTTCTTCACCCCACTTCTGCATTATTCTTCCAGTAAATTTTATTCTATGAGGTATATACTGTGGGCATTCCAAGAGAAAATGTTCCAGGGTCTCCACTACTCCAGAGTGGCACATTTGGCATCCCTTTTCCCCATCTCTCCCAATTTTTCCCCGAAGCTCCAGTGATCTTGATCTCAGTTTGAACAGCAGTGACCCTCCAAAGGTGCCATCTAGGTACTTCTCAAAAGCTGGCTTTTCTTTATATTGTAACCCCTGCAGTGATCTTTTCACGCTAACCCCTGCTCGCCAGTTTCGATTGCAATCTTCCATGACTCTCTCTTTGACAAACCTTTTGCCTTCTTTCATTCCTACTTCTATGTTTGTGACCTCTAAAGAGTAATTGTCCATTAGTTCCCTCACATGTTTTGACCACCCCGTATCTATATTGGAATTCCATATGGTATCAAGCATCAATTTGCACCACAGGTTGTCAGGCAGGTTTCTCAAGTAGTTAAAGTAACACAGTTTTCCCAAATCTACCCTGTCCTTGATTTTCATCCACCCAAGCTCCCCCCTTACTGCTTCCAAAGCTGCAGCATTACTCGACCCTGTTATCCATCTGCCGGCATCATTCTGAGTACTTTCCAACTTCTTAATAACGGTTTGGTTTAATGGAATCACGCCCGTGCCATAGGTTATACTTGGTAAACCCACCCTCTCCCACAGTGTTTTCCCCACAAAGACCTTGTTGAAACTATTTTTCCCTAAAAGTTTTAGTTGGTTCAGAATTCTTTTCCCCTTCAGATCATATATATTTCATTTTCAGGTTATTTTATTCAACTTCGTGGGGAGGTAGTTTAGTATAGTAACTGGGACAAAGTTAGGAGGTCTTAAATAAAACTGTGAGCGCAAAGCTGTCGAACGGTTCGTCGTGTTGCCTTTTGTCGCGTGTTTACAGTTTTCCCTGTCCGATCGCGGAATTTTGTTTTGATGATGGCGAGCAAGTCTGTTCAGACGGAGGTAAGTATGGAGGTAAATACGTGTAATATCGCGGTCCAGGTCAACGGTGCCAACGGGGTAAGTATTGGCGTGCAGACATAGGTCACTGGGGGTGTCGGTCAGAGCCGGGTTGGTGGGGCCACCGATGGCGATATTGGGCTTGAAGTTTGTAAACAGTGTTCTATGATGTATGGGGACTGTCGTTCGATGGGATATGGAGAGGTATGTGCAAACTGTCAGGAAATCCTCCGCCTACTTGAGACAATTGTTAAATTTGAGGGGGAGATTGCCGAGCTGAAGGGAAAACTTGGTAGGGCGGGGCTGCCTGGAGTTACGCCTGTGAAAGTAGCTTTCCGAGAAGGATGGATGGTTGTCGGTGGTTCCAAGAGGAAACATGGGGGTAGAACCTTTGATGTGGATGAGGTAGGTGATGAGGTGGGGGCTGCTAGAAAAGTACGTAGGACAGATGAGGGGGGCCCAGGCCGGAGCAATGCTGTAAAGCGTTTGGCGCGGACTATCAAAAGTGGTAGGAAAGGGGGGCCAGAGAAGCAGGTAGATTGGGGTGTAAAGCCCAAAGGCAGTGGGGAGTGCAGCACCAGAAACAGATTTGATGTGCTCGATTCGGAAGAGTCAGAGGAGGGGATGGAGGTAGTTGCAACAGATAGTAGCTTGGGGTCTAGGCCAGGAAAAAGGAGGAGGGATCCGGGAGAAGACCAGGGGAGTAGTCCAGGTAGTTCAGGGCCTGGAAAGAGACGGAGGGACAAGGATAGGAGTAATCCTAGGTCAAAGATACCGATACCGATAGTGATTCCGAGTGGGGCTGTTGGAGAGGAAGAGGACGCTGTAAACAATAGGAGACTAGAGGAGATAAATAGGGCGAGGACCAAAAGTAAGTTGGTGGTTGCGGGAAGTAGCATAGTTCGGGGGATCGACAAGGTTGTCTGTGGTCCGGACAGTAAAAATAGAACAGTTCTGTGCTTTCCGGGGGCTAAAGTGGAGGACCTGAGGGATAGAGTGGACGGTATTGTAGCTGGGTCGGGGCCTGATCCGGTAGTGGTATTACATGTGGGGTCCAATAACATCAGGGAGAGGAAATCAGTTCGTTTGGTGGACACATACAAGGACCTAATTAGTAAGCTACTTACCAGGAATGCTCGGATCATCGTTTCAGGGGTGCTCCCCGTTATGGGTGGTGGGAATGAGAGGAACTCGCGGATTATGGCACTAAACGAGGAGCTGGAAGAGCACTGCAAAGACTTGGGAATACATTTCATTGACCACTGGGATTCATTCTGGGGACAAGGAGAGTTGTATGGGCGAGACGGATTGCATTTAAGTAGGATGGGTACAGACCTGTTGGGCCAAAAAATTTTACAGGTGGCTGAGCCTTTTTTGGAGAAAAGGGGGGTAGGGGACCACAGCCGATAACCCAGAGGGGCACAAATGCTGGGAACATAGGAAGAACAACAAACATGCACAACACAGGGACATACCAGGGGTATAATAATGTGCCAGTGATGACAAAAAACAAAGATTCATTAAGTTTGGGTACTGCAACATCCAGGGTCTGCACAAGAAAGTAAGCGAAATATCAACAATGATGGACGAAGGAGACTTCGATATAATGGGTCTAAGTGAGACGTGGATACGACGGGATGAGCGGGTTGATCAGATGAAGGGTTGCGTGTGGATAGGAGCTGGGCGAACTGAGGGTCAGAAACGGGGTAGGGGTGTTGGCATCTACGCTAAAGAGGAATTACAGCCCTCATTGATTACAGATCTCACAGAAGCAAGGACTCAGATTCCAGTATCCAACGAAATAGTCTGGGCAAAAATCAAGTTAGGAAGCAGGAGGAGTGTTGCCGTTGGTGTTGTATACTTAGCAGTGTCTCCAACATTTACCCCCTCCGCACTCTGCATTAGTTCGTCCCCTAAATCTTTAACATACAATGCAAACAAAATCGGTGAAAAGATACACCCCTGCTTGAGGCCTATATCCATAGGGACTCGTTTTGTAGTGATACTCCCTAGACTGAGTTGGCTTTGCACATCTGTATACAGTGCTTTCATGATTCCCACAAAGTCACCTCCCAGTCCGATGCCCTCGAGCTTTCGCCACATACCTTCCCTCCACACTCGGTCGTACGCTTTATTCACATCTAGAAATGCCAGAAACATCTTTTTCTTTTCAGCCTTTGTTGATTCTATCAGTTGGGTGAGTGTAAATAGGTGATCAGTGACTCTTCGTCCTTTCCTGAAACCATTTTGAATTTCTCCTAAAAAACCTTTCTCTTCAATAACTTCCTCTAGTCTACCGTATATGACCTTACAGAATACTTTTCCGATGTTACTACTAACTGATATCCCCCTATAGTTATCTAGAACTTCCTTATCCCCCTTTTTGTGTATGAACGACACCTTACTTTCCCTCCACTCTCTGGGGACCTCTTGCTTTCGCAGAGCCAGGTTGAAAAGGTTTGTCAGGACTTCAATAAGTGCCTCCCCTCCATTTTTGAGGAATTCGTTCGGAATTTCATCAGTCCCTCCCGCTTTACCATTTTTTAATTTCGAGACCACGTTCCGCACTTCTTCTGCCGTTATTTCGCTACATACACGATTGGATAGGTTCTCCTCCACCAGTGTATTTCTTTTTGGTGGGGACCCACTGCCCCATCGCCTATCGTTTATCTTTTCCCAGTGCTTGACTAACTCTGAAGCGATACGGC
Source organism: Pictodentalium vernedei (assembly GCA_031216915.1). Lineage (NCBI taxonomy): Eukaryota > Metazoa > Mollusca > Scaphopoda > Dentaliida > Dentaliidae > Pictodentalium > Pictodentalium vernedei. The sequence continues at coordinate 874,331,337 of CM062297.1, read as the reverse complement.
CTTTATCTTCTGTACTTTCCCCATCCACTTTGATACTCTGCACACTACTTTTCCCACGTTTATTTACCCAGTTCCAAAATACGTTTGAGCTCGAACCCCCCGTTTTCTTTATTGTTCTGGCAAGACTGCAATTGCGCTCCTTCCTATTATTATTCTTTATCTCATTCACCTTTTTCCGTGCCAGTTCATATTCTCCTTTCATTAGTCTCGTGTCATTGTTATCCACCCCTTTAAGCTTCCTACTTCTTCTGTAAGCAGCGCATTTTACCTTCCTTTCTTTTATAGCCTTTTTCAGTCCCTCGTTAACCCTGTATCCAAGCTCTCTCGTTGGGACCCTCACCCTTCCTATACAATCCTTCCCTGCCTCTGTTAGGCTATTTACTATGCCATCTGAAATACTCTGGACATTTGCATCCCTAGGTATACATTCAAGACTTGGTTTTAGTTTTTCCCGAAACTGCTTCCAGTCGGCTCCTTGTTTTAGTCCCCAAACTTCCTTGAAGGTATTTCTGTCTCTATTCGTCTTTTTGCCCATAATCTTAACTGTTATCAGGTTGTGATCACTACCCAAGTCATTTTTTCCCTCATCATCTATTTCTACATCTATATATTTATTTATTTATTTATTGATGTTTAAGGTCACATATTTCTGCACAATGGCTAACCGTGACCGTTCTACATCTATAACCTCCCTCCATACGCTAACGTCAGTGAGTATATACTCAATTATTGTTTTCTTATCGTTCCTCTCCCAGGTCCATTTGCCCTTACATTTCGCATCCCTGTTCAGGATCTTTAAACCAAGCTCTTTTGATAGGTCCAACATCTTCCTCCCATTCGTGTTAATTTTCCTATCACCTCCCTGTATGCCCTCCTCCTTATCCCCGATGTGCCCATTGAAGTCCCCCATTAGGACAATACTGAACCCTCTGCTTTCAAGCTCTGTGATATTCGATCTAAGAGTTGTATATATTGAATCATTACACTCGGGCTTACTTCCCTCCACTGCTAAGTATACAACACCGACGGCAACACTCCTGCTTCCTAACTTGATTTTTGCCCAGACTATTTCGTTGGATACTGGAATCTGAGTCCTTACTTCTGTGAGATCTGTAATCAATGAGGGCTGTAATTCCTCTTTAGCGAAGATGCCAACACCCCCACCCCGTTTCTGACCCTCAGTTCGCCCAGCTCCTATCCACACGCAACCCTTCATCTGATCAACCCGCTCATCCCGTCGTATCCACGTCTCACTTAGACCCATTATATCGAAGTCTCCTTCGTCCATCATTGTTGATATTTCGCTTACTTTCTTGTGCAGACCCTGGATGTTGCAGTACCCAAACTTAATGAATCTTTGTTTTTTTGTCATCACTGGCACATTATTATAACCCTGGTATGTCCCTGTGTTGTGCATGTCTGTTGTTCTTCCTATGTTCCCAGCATTTGTGCCCCTCTGGGTTATCGGCTGTGGTCCCCTACCCCCCTTTTCTCCAAAAAAGGCCCAGCCACCTGTAAAATTTTTTGGCCCAACAGGTATGTACCCATCCTACTTAAATGCAATCCGTCTCGCCCATACAACTCTCCTTGTCCCCAGAATGAATCCCAGTGGTCAATGAAATGTATTCCCAAGTCTTTGCAGTGCTCTTCCAGCTCCTCGTTTAACGCCATAATCCGCGAGTTCCTCTCATTCCCACCACCCATAACGGGGAGCACCCCTGAAACGATGATCCGAGCATTCCTGCTAAGTAGCTTACTAATTAGGTCCTTGTATGTGTCCACCAAACGAACTGATTTCCTCTCCCTGATGTTATTGGACCCCACATGTAATACCACCACCGGCTCAGACCCCGACCCAGCTACAATACCGTCCACTCTATCCCTCAGGTCCTCCACTTTAGCCCCCGGAAAGCACAGAACTGATCTATTTTTACTGTCCGGACCACAGACAACCTTGTCGCTCCCCCGAACTATGCTACTTCCCGCAACCACCAACTTACTTTTGGCCCTCGCCCTATTTATCTCCTCTAGTCTCCTATTGTTTACAGCGTCCTCTTCCTCTCCAACAGCCCCACTCGGAATCAATATCGGTATCGGTATCTTTGACCTAGGATTACTCCTATCCTTGTCCCTCCGTCTCTTTCCAGGCCCTGAACTACCTGCACTACTCCTCTGGTCTTCTCCCGGATCCCTCCTCCTTTTTCCTGGCCTAGACCCCAAGCTACTATCTGTTGCAACTACCTCCATCCCCTCCATCCCCTCCTCTGACTCTTCCGAATCGAGCACATCAAATCTGTTTCTGGTGCTGCACTCCCCACTGCCTTTGGGCTTTACACCCCTATCTACCTGCTTCTCTAGCCCCCCTTTCCTACCACTTTTGATAGTCCACGCCAAACGCTTTACAGCATTGCTCCGGCCTGCCCCCCCCCCCCCCTCATCTGTCCTACGTACTTTTCTAGCAGCCCCCACTTCATCACCTACCTCATTCACATCAAAGGTTCTACCCCCATGTTTCCTCTTGGAACCACCGACAACCATCCATCCTTCTCGGAAAGCTACTTTCACAGGCGTAACTCCAGACAGCCCCGCCCTACCAAGTTTTCCCTTCAGCTCAGCAATCTCCCCCTCAAACTTAACAATTGTCTCAAGTAGGCGGAGGATTTCCTGACAGTTTGCACATACCTCTCCATATCCCATCGAACGACAGTCCCCATACATCATAGAACACTGTTTACAAACTTCAAGCCCAATATCGCCATCGGCGGCCCCACCAACCCGGCTCTGACCGACACCCCCAGTGACCTCTGTCTGCACACCAATACTTACCCCGTTGGCACCGTTGACCTGGACTGCGATATTACACGTATTTACCTCCATACTTACCTCCGTCTCTGAACAGACTTGCTCGCCATCATCAAACAAAATTACGCGATCGGACAGGGAAAACTGTAAACACGCGACAAAAGGCAACACGACGAACCGTTCGACAACTTAGCGCTCACAGTTTTATTTAAGACCTCCTAACTTTGTCCCAGTTACTATACTAAACTACCTCCCCACAAAGTTGAATAAAATAACCTGAAAATGAAATATATATGATTAGTAAACAATAAAAATACTTAATTTCGATTCGTAGCCAAGGAGACTTCTTCTGTATACTTGCGGATCCAATTCCAACATTAACAACGGGTCGGCGAAAGATTAAATCGCAATTTTCAAAGGTCGATGACACTTGACGTTAAATAAATCATTCTGATTGAGGAATTTTGAGTAGCACGTGCCCTGAAAAAATTACATGACATACATGCGGGAGGTCATTAAACGCGCTCCACAAGCTCGTTCCTTTGATACGTATATGTTCGTGATTGTTATTCGTATACAATTGTGCTGTTTATAATTATGTTTTCTTCTGAGAAAAAAATGATGTTTGGTAAAAGGGTATTTGTATATTTACAAAAATAGGTGTACTAAAAATATCTTACCTTGACTTGTGTTGACGCTAGAAAGAAATGTTTTTCTTTTTCTGTAAACCTAACGTTCGGTGTTAACTCTGTAAAATTATTTCGTGATATGGAATGAGGATTAGTCCATTATAGTAATTATACGGGAACGCGTGCTGACAAATCGATGATTCAGGCCCTTAGGAAAACATGAATTATTTTGTTCAGTTACCGTTGATGACGCGTTTGGGCCAGAACGTGTCCTCACGTAGTGGAAATTCGACAGCCTTGTTGCTACCTGTCACACATTGGCAGACGTGTGACTCATCATTCAACACGTGTCAGGCCTGGGTCTATTATGAAGACTACTATACACACTGTCTTGACATAATAGCGCGTTGAGTCAGGCCTTCGATACATCTGTGGTGGGGGCGGTTCCTAGATGGCATGGGGACGCCACTCGAACACCTGGGCACGCTATGCGTCATCACTTAAAACATCAACCTAGAACAATAGGCTTTGTCTTGAAACAATACCCATGGCCGCTAAGGACTATCGATCGATATCTCAAGTGTACCTATACGCCCACCTTACTACTAACGGATGGCAAAGTGGATGAGTAGTAGGCGAGGGTCTAGACGTCCCCCATCTTATGGATCTCATCTGGTGGATCTCATATGACGTCATACCGCAATGTATTATGGGTATCACGTGGTTGTCATGGTAACCCATGTGGGCGGCCATGTTGTGACGTCATTGTCATGGTGATGGGTGATGTGAGTGCGCATGCGCAGCTCGTGTTGTTAGGGTGATACGTGTTTCCGTCGTCCATTTTGTATAAAGGGGGGGCGCCATCTTTGTTTCTATGGTGGCACGTGGTTGCTATGTTACCCAAAAAGCTTCTTATAGGGCTAAGAGGTCTGTACCAGGTATGTTCGATTGACTGGGAGTATTTTCTGGAACGACTTCCGTGTATAATTACCCAAATGAGCCCGAGAATGGCCGTAAATCACCGGAAACGACTTTATTTGATATGGATTCCCCGCAGAATCCTGCTTTTAACTGAAATAGATTTGTTTAGAGTAGCACGTAGTGCTATAGATTTTTTAAAAGGTCGTGTTTGATTGGATGGGAGTATTTTTCTGGTATTGAGTACACTAGAATGTTCCGGTTTTTGTTTAACGTACACCCCCCCCCCTCCCAATCTATATACATAATGTTATTTTTTTTTTATTTTAAAGGAAGAGTTCCCACTCACCACCCTTCACTTACTACGTACTTTACATCCCAAACCCATGTTTTATCATATATAGGATCTTTCTCGTTCATCTCGAATGTCTGTAGGCAAGAAATGGTTTGCAGCCCTCTATATTTTCTTCTGCCACAGTGGCAATGTTAACCAATTATTTGATAAGATTGCGCTCTCTAAAGAATTCGTTGCGTATGCAATGTTGGGTCGAACACCGCCATCTGATAATCTGGTGAGAACGTAAAACTGGTTCAGTTATCGCCCTCCCTGTTTGTGTATATCTCCTTGACAACACAGTCAACAGTGCGAAACGCTTTGTTCGCAAATTCTAACCTTGTTTTTGGGTGCACCGAAATACCACGTTCTGTGCATTTTTTTACAAAATAAATGTCAACAGATCATTTTCTTATCAACTTTAATTTAGTTTCTGACAATGAGAACGTAATGGGATCACATATTCAGTGAAATCGCTTTTCTAAGCGACGTTACGCTCGATTTACCAGAAAGAATCCGACAAACTGACCAAACATTTTTTCAACCAAAAAATATTAAATAAATCTTTTCTCCACGATAAAATAATTTTTCTCGCTTTATTTATTCGCCCTTTACGTAGTTTTCAAGTTTTTGGCGATGTATTGAAGGGTTATATATTTTTTTCATTGCTTTGAAAATGACGAGGCGAACACTGTACTAAATAGGCTTTTGCCTACTGTCAGTCCTGATCGGCACGCCGAAAACACAGCATTATTTTCACTTCAAATCATCAAATTACATTCTAAAAATTAATTTCACAATAATTTTCTTTGCAAATTATATTTTACGCACTTTATTTTATTTTATAATATCACTTTCCATGTTGAAATACCCTGAAAAATATTTATTTTTTTCAATTTTATGTACAGTCGAAAACACACTTGAAGCGCTTTGGGGATCAAGATTCCAGCTCTAATAGCGAGCTGGCCAATCAGATTCCAGGATTTTTTTTCTTTTTGATAGCTCTTTTAAAGAACCAATCAGATTGCGAGAAGTGTCAGCTCGATCCCCCCAAAAAGTATAAATACCAGCGACCAACTTCGAATAGTATTCGGATTTTCGGGTCTGGATCACTGGTTGACTACCAAAGCTAGGTTGGAGAAGAGCTTCGTTTTCACCAATTGACTGATTCACCAGTTGTGTTTGAAAAACTAAGAATTGGTTTGCACCAACAAAGTGTTTTTCTCAAAAATTGTACTTGGAAAAAAAAAGTTTTTTCCAGAGCTGTCTTTGAAAAACTAAGAATTGGTTTGCACCAACAAAGTGTTTTTCTCATAAGCTGTGAAAACATTTGGTTTTGTTTAACTGGGTGAAAAATAGATAAATTGTACCCCAAGATCAAGTTGTGAATCCGAGTGCTGAGATTCTAAGATTATGGCATCGTTTGAGTGTGAAGAATGCGGTAAAATATTTACTGCTCGAACTAACAGAGATAGGCATGTACGCACAGTGCACCAAGGTAGAAAAAATCATTCTTGCCCGTACTGCACAAAATCTTTTACAAGACTGGAGAATCTCCAGTATCACTTGAAAAAATGGGGTGATTCATGGACATGTATGGATTGCGGTCAGGAATTTACCCAACTCCTACATTTTAACAGGCATAGAAATTTTGCACACCGTCTTGTGTCTGTTAAAAGGAAAGCACCGACCAAACCTGTGGCTGGGGTAAAAAAAATGAGACCAACTGAAAACACGATCTCATTTGATATTGACCCCGAAAACTTTGATGCTAGTCTTATAGAGACTGATGAGGACACTGAATTGATAAACTTGTACCGGGAGTGTTGGAGTTCTATAAGAACACACCATGCTGTAAACAGACGGGTACAAGATTTATACAATTATAGGCTGATGGGTTTATCTGACCTTAATTCGGAGCTCAAAACCACCATCTTCGAATCACAGCGATGGAAATCTAAAATAAATTTGAGTTATGGTTTTGTGCTCCGAAATAATGAGACTGGAGTGTTGAGGTATTATCATGCCTCACAGAATAATTCTCGGGTGTTGCCTTCACCACATCTGGTGTGTAACCAGGAAGACTTTGAAAAGTTTCTGGAAACGATCTACCAAGAAGATATTCTGGAGTGGGCTAGACAGCAACGCCCAAACACTAAATGGGTGGTCCACCGTTTAACAAATGTGAGCTTTTTTGTTACCAAGATTAAGGACCACCCCATTGGTGCTGGTGAAGTCGAGTTGCCAGATTTCATCATGGACAACAAAGCCATTGTGGGTCTAGTAAAAGACGAGCACCACAATTTATGATGATAATTTGTGCTTGTTCAGATGTCTGGCATTGTGGAGTGGTTGTACGTACCACAATCTGAATACAACCACTGATGCACTGTTCCGTAAATATACGGATGTTGATAAGACAGATTTCGGCGGTGTAAGCCTACAAGAAATATCCCAAGTTGAAAAACGCTTCGAAGTGAACATAAACGTGTACCAACTTGTGGAAAATGACGATGGTGTTGTTGCCGAGGTGGTTCAGCGCTCACATCGCCGATACCCTGAAACCATGTATGTGAATGTCTATGCAAATAATGTTTCCTACATACAAAGTATCGACGACTATTGTAAGTCGTTTTCATGTAGGAAATGTGGCAAATTGTGGAACACTGTTGGCAGAGCAAATCGCCACGAAACAACCTGTACGGAAGATGTTAGTTACCGTTATCCTGGTGGAGTGTACCACGTCCCCCAGACAATTTTTGAAAAATTAGAGGACGAGGGAATCGTGGTACCACAGGAGGATCGTTTTTTCCCCTACAGGGCAACTTGCTACTTTGAGTCGTATTTTGATAAATCAACATTGCCTGTAAATAGTGAAAAGTTAACCTGGGAAGCAGAACACAAACCACTCAGTGTGAGTGTGTGCAGTAACATACCAGGTTATGATGAACCACAGTGTTTCGTGTCAAAAGGTGAGCCGCAGGACTTGGTAAATGAAATGTTTACCTATTTAACGGCAATGTCGACAGAGAGCTATCACAGAATGCAACAGCTTCATTTTTATACAATGACTGCCCTCCAGCAAAAAATTAGAGACATGAAAGTACTAGAACAATCTACTGCGGAGGAGGAAAATTCCAAACCTCACCCATTGGAGAAGTTGGAGGAAGAACTCCATCGCTACATGATGGAATTACCTGTATTGGGTTTCAATTCGGGGAAGTATGACATAAATGTGATTAAACGTGAGTTTATGGCTTTCCTGAAATTGAAGAGCCCATTAAAATTTGTTGTCAAAAAATCAAACAACTTCATGTGTGTGAAAACGGACTCATTTAAATTTCTTGACATTACAAATTATCTGGCACCTGGCTTCAGTTACGACAAATTTCTGAAAGCTTTTGATTGTTCAGCCACCAAAGGATTTTTACCTTACGAGTGGATTACCAATTTGGAAAAATTGGAATGTGATCACCTGCCAGAGTACGAGGCTTTTTACAGTTCTCTAAAGGCTGAGAATATTTCACCAGATGATTATTCCTATTGCAAACAAGTTTGGAAAGAGAATGGTATGACCACGATTAGAGATTTTCTGACGTGATATAACAACCGGGATGTTAAGACATTTCTTGAAGCTGTTGAAAAGCAGTGTGCTTTTTATCGAGAAAGATCAATCGATATGTTCAAGGATGGTATAAGCGTCCCGGGGTTGACATTGAAATACCTCTTCAACACAGTAGAAAGCGAGGTCTTTTTCACACTGTTTGATGAAAAAAATAAAGATTTACATCATCTGGTGAAAGATCATATTGTTGGTGGACCATCCATCATTTTTAATCGTCACCAAGAGAAAGATAGTACCTTTGTGAGAAAAGCAAACTTCGGTGACGAAGCAAAAGTGTGTGCCGGTGTTGTTGGGTACGATGCCAATGCCCTATACTTGTGGTCGTTGACACAGGATATGCCTACTGGTTGGTACGTGCGACGAAGGGAAGAAAATGGTTTTCGGTATAACCACAAGTATGGGAGAATGGCGGAGCAATGGCTGGAGTTTATTGCGGCAAGAGACGGTGTGAAGCTTCGTCACCAGTTCAACGGAATTGAGAAACGCATCGGCAAAAGACGTTTGCCTGTAGATGGATGGTGCGCCACCACACAGACTTGCTATCAGTTTCATGGCTGCTTTTGGCACGGTCACGAGTGCCGGCTGAATAAGAAGAAAGATGGTTCTTTCGTTTTGTATAACGAAATCAGAAAAAAGCCCATGCAAGAATTGTTCGAAGAAACCGAAGCCAACTCAAAATATATTTTAGAGCTCGGATACAATCTTGTTGAAATTTTTGAGTGTGATTGGAGAGACATGACGAGAAAAGACCCCACTCTCCAAACATTCTTGCGTGGGTTTTCCGATTCAGCCAGCTCTGGAGGAAAAATGACAGAAACTGAACTTGTGAAACAAATCTTAAATGGTGAACTGTTTGGCCTTGTACTATGTGATATCCAGGTGCCAGATAAATTGAGGTCGCACTTTGAAGAGATGACGCCGATATTCAAAAATATCAACATCACCAAAATGGATATCGGCGATCATATGAAAGCTTTTGCTGAAGCAAACAACATTTTGAGACAGCCTCGGAAATCGCTGATCGGCAGTTATTTTGGAAACAGAATATTGCTCACCACTCCTTTGATGCAATGGTATATACAGCATGGGCTGGAAGTTACGCACATTTATCAGATTGTGCAATACCAGCCGAAAGCATGTTTTCAAAGGTTTGGAAATGAAGTGTCCGAGGCTCAACGCCAGGGTGACCAAATCAGGCCATTGTAGCACATACAATGAAACTTCTGGGCAATTCTGGCTATGGCAAGACTGTTACGAATAAGGAGAAGTTTCGTAGCGTATGTTATTGTTCAGAGGAGGAAGTCGCCCAGGCAATAAATAATGTTTCGTTCAGAACTCTTAATCCCCTCAGTGATATCCTTTATGAGGTGGAAATGAACAAAAAAAGAATCAATCTGGACTTGCCGTTGACCATCGGGTTTTTTGTATACCAGTATGCAAAGCTGAAAATGCTTCAATTTTATTATGACTTCATTGATACCTTTGTAGATCGACGTGACTACGAGGTATGTGAAATGGACACGGATTCACTGTATATAGCTTCCAGTGCTCCATCTCTGGAAGAAGTGGTAAAACCCGACATGAAAAAACAATTTTTCAAAGAGCTGCATCATTGGTTACCATCCGAAGCGTGTGATATACACAGGAATGAATATGTTGCAGCAAAAGTGAAAGGTGAAAACTGGTCAGCTGAAAACCCATGCTGTAGAGACCGACAGGCATACGATAAGAGAACTCCTGGTTTGTTTAAAGTGGAGTGGCAAGGTGATGGTATACTCGGTCTCTGCAGCAAAACATATTATTGTTTCGGTCCAAAGGACAAGTTCAGCTGCAAGGGCATCAGTAAACGCCACAACGACCTCAACAAGAGAAAATACTTGGAAGTGTTGCAAATGCAGGAGAGTGGAACAGGCATAAATCGTGGATTTGTTGTAAACGACAACCACATGTATACATATAAGCAGAGCAGAGACGGCCTCTCCTACTTCTACCCAAAGAGACAAGTGCAAGCTGATGGCATTTCCACAATTCCACTAGACATATAACACCTCCAAGTATTCCTCCAAGCATATAATCATACAGTTTCCTTAGTCCTATCAGGCATGCATGTTTAATGCATCAATATGTGTCTCTTTGAATTCTTCTCCAGTCTTGTAACCACAATCCACCCTCTACCAGTTCTGGTGTATAGTTGAAACAGTGAGCTGATGTTTACTGACAAGTATGTTGGTGACTTAATTTCCAACAAATGTGTGTGTTGGAGTTGTTGTGTTAATGTGTACACCAGATCTGGTGAATAGTTGAAACAGTGAGCTGGGAGCTGATGTTAACCGACAAGCATGTTGGTGACTTAATTTCCAACAAAATGTGTGTTGGAGTTGTTTTGTTAATGTGTACACTGGACCTGGTGAATAGTTGAAACAGTGAACTGATGTTAACCGACAAGTATGTTGGTGACATAATTTCCAACAAATGTGTGTTGGAGTTGTTGTATTAATGTGTACACCAGATCTGGTAGTCTCCGTATCTGACTGTAATACCACTTTTAAATTTTGAGAAAAAAAATTCTCTGAGGATCAAGATTGCATTGAGTTTAGGAAACTGACCAATCAGATTGCAGAAATTTAAACCAATCAGATTACATTTTCAAAAGCCAATCAGATTGCGAGAAGTGTCAGCTCGATTCCCCCCAAAAAGTATAGATACCAGCGAGCAACTTCATTTGCCATTCGGATTTTCGGGTCTGGATCACTGGTTGACTACCAAAAGCTAGGTTGGAGAAGAGCTTGGTTTTCACCAATTGACTGATTCACCAGTTGTGTTTGAAAAACTAAGAATTGGTTTGCACCAACAAAGTGTTTTTCTCATAAGCTGTACTTGGAAAAAAGTTTTTTCCAGAGCTGTCTTTGAAAAACTAAGAGGTTTGGATTGCACCAACAAAGTGTTTTTCTCATAAGCTGAACGTTTGAAGAAACACCTAGTGAAAATGTTACGACTTGGTTCAAAGCAAACGTTTATGAATGTCACTCGTTATCAGGGTGAAGTAAAGATTCACATCCGAAGATTTGTTGACGATAAAATTCCTACAAAGGCAGGAATTGCTCTGTATATTGAAGAATGGAATTCGTTGAAAAGTCAAGTAGAAGAAGTGGAATCAGCCATCAACGCCAATTTGTTTCCACAACAAGATAGTAGAGTTGTGATAAGTGCTGAACCACGAAAACCAAATGGCGAACCAAGTGGCGACCTGCCACTTGACATAGAAATGAAAAGAACAAAGTGGGATGAGTTAAAGTCTCACAAGATCCCTGTAAGGGTAACACCTCAGCCAAACTATGGAAATATTGTTGAGAGAGTCTGTAAAGACAAAGTCTATAAATTGTGGCACACGCACATGAGTCTCATGAACCCAACACCAACACCTTGTGAATACTCTCATCTCATTAACAAACAGTTGAGTGCTGAACAAAAAGCAAGCATACATGATATGGTTGTTAGTTCAATGGCAGCCACAAGACCATTGACAACTGGTTTCTGAAAAGTTGTTGAAAAAAAAAAAATTACAAAAAAAAAAAAAAAAAAAATTCGTGGTTGCCCTTAAGCCACCTGATGAGTTTCCCTTGGGCAAGGACAAAACATGTTATTCTGAATTTTGTTTTGGCAACCACAGAGAAAGGTGTCGTGGATGTCTTTAAGTGGCCTGATAGGTTACTTTTGGACAAGGACGAACCTTTTTCTTTCAACAAAAATGAAAATTAGTTCCCTTGCATACAGTACACTCATACACATTTTTTTTTTAACTCGCTAGATGCCCCCCCCCCCCCCCCACTTCCCAAAAACGTATAAAAGGGTGAGTAGATCATGTTCTTAGGTAAACATGGATCCCCGCTGGAAGCACCCTTTTACTTGTTTGTTGTGTGGGCCAACTGGTAGTGGTAAATCATCTTTTGTGAAAAAAGTCATCCAACACATTGCAGAATTATTTACTCCTACTCCCAATCATATAATATGGTGTTATAGTGAATGGCAACCATTGTATGATGCTTTGCCCCAAGTAGAATTCGTAGAGGGTCTCCCTCAAGAAATCAAATCTGACAGTCTGGTAATTTTAGATGATCTGATGCTCGATGTGGATGAGCGAGTGTCTCGGTTGTTTACAAAAGGAAGTCATCATCGTAAAATTAGTGTGATTTATATTGTACAAAATCTATTTGACAAAAATTTAGAACTGTGGCTCTCAATAGTCATTACATGATTTTATTCAATAACCCCAGGGATCGTTCCCAGATCACACACTTGGCAGCCCAGATGTACCCTGGTCATTCCAAATTTTTGCGAGAAGTATTTGACGAAGCCACATCTCTCCCATATGGTTACCTGTTAATAGATCTTAAGCAGGACACACCCGAACACATGAGACTAAGAACCCAAATATTTCCTGGAGAAACCCAATATGTGTACCTCCGGAAGGTATAAAAGGGGAGTGCAAATCTGCTGTCGAGTCGAAATCATGTCTGACCGTCTTCACCGCAACATCGCGATTCTCAAGTTCTTGAGTAAATCAAAACCCACTGTGGTCAATTCTGTCTTGAAACACGCCGACAAAGACTTGATCAATTGTATTTGTGAGTGTGCCTTAAACATAGTGAAAGGTGCCGTACCTCTGAGTAAAGCTCACAAAGTTAAATTAGTTCGACACAAAAAACTTGTGAGAACAATTGCCAAGAAAGGTACGTCCGAGAAAAAAAAGAAGCAAATTTTGCAAAAAGGAGGACTTTTAGGGGCTTTGTTAGCGCCTGTGTTACTTGGTGCGGCTAAAGGTATTTTCGGACAGTTGTGATGGAATACGCAAAAAAGATGGCCTTAGTAGAACCGAGGTTGCTCGAACGTTTGCAGGAGGCCCCTATCAGCAAACAGCCCAACGAGATTGCCGCAAGTTCTCTTGACAGGGAAATGCGTGGAATTTTAGATTCGAATAACCTTACAGAAACTGATAAGATAACCCATTATAATCAGATTCTTCAAAGATTTTTAACATTTCGCCAAAAAGCCATGGCCCCTCGCCCTATTAGGGTCGAATTCGAGAAAGATACTAGAGACGAAGATATCATAGACTCCGTTCCAATAACCATGAAAAGAAAAGCCAAACTGCTGCTGAACCGTATAAAAGCAGATACCAATCTGTCTTGGAATGAGAAGGGGGAGTTGGTCCACAAAGACGAAACAGTCGTAGGTTCCAACATAACCGATCTCTTAAACGATCTCTTGAGAAAGCGAAAAACTTTTCAACCCAAAGGATGGGAAGTGTTGGCACAGGCCCTCAGAGAAAGTAATATTCCCCAGGAGCTTGTGGGCCACAGGGAACGTTGGGATTTTATGCGACGTGAGCCTGTAGTAGAGAAAAAGCCCCAAACCACCCCCTCTGCTAAAAGAAAGGTGAAAGCTAGACTCGTAGCCGGTACTTCAAAGTGGTCGAAATATTAATCCAATGGAAAGCGTTTATTACGATCCCGAAGCTCCCGGGAGTTTTGGTGGTGTGGATGCTCTTCGAAGGGCATCCAAGACAAAAACTAAGCAAGTTGTAAAATGGTTGCAGGGTCAAGACACGTACACCCTCCACAAACCCGTTCGACGCACATTTCCAAGAAGGAAAGTGATCGTTAGTGGTATCGATGCACAATGGCAAGCTGATTTAGTTGATTTAACAAGCATCAGTAAATACAATAAAAACACAAAATTCCTTCTGACTTGTATCGATGTTTTCAGCAAATATGCGTGGGTGATTCCATTACAAAATAAATTTGGTGATTCCATAGTGCAAGCTTTTGCTAAAATTTTCAAACAGGGGCGAAAACCTTTAAAGTTACAAACTGATCAAGGCAAAGAATTTTTGAATTCAAACTTCCAGAAATTTCTTAAACAACGAGAAGTAGAATTTTTCACAACCCATAACGTAGAAACAAAATGCTCCATAGTTGAGAGATTTAACAGAACTTTGAAAACCAAAATGTGGAAATATTTTACAAAGAACGATACACTGACTTTCCCACTTCAAACTTTGGTGAAATCGTATAACAACACCCATCATCGCAGCATCGGTATGCCCCCTGTTGACGTGAGTTTGGAAAATCAAGAAGAGGTGTGGCAAAAACTTTATGGGAACCACATAAAACACAAGTCTCCAAAGTTCAAACTGGGTGACAGGGTGAGAATTAGTAAAGTCAAGAAAACTTTTGAAAAAGGTTACTTGCCCAATTGGACAGAAGAATTATTGACAGTGACATCTGTCAAGAAAGGCCACGCCATCACTTATGGTCTAAAAGACGATAGTGGGGAAGTATTGAAGGGGTCCTTCTACACAGAAGAGCTTCAGCGTGTCACACCAAAAAACATTTATAAAATTGAACATGTACTCAAAAAACGTGGTCGCGGAAAGAAGAGAGAACTGTTTGTAAAATGGTTGGGGTATCCAGCATCGTTCAACTCATGGATCCATCAAAGCCAGCTAGCCTATAAAAGGGTGTGAACGAGCTCAATTTCCACTAAAATGGAAGAGGGAGGAACTCCGAACGGATCGTGGCCTTTGTTTGGAAAGAAAGTCCCAAGGAGCGAGATTACTTACTTTTCCCAAATTATCATACTATACATAATCATCATCACTAGCATCGTTAACCTTACCCTCGACGATACGGACAGCAAGTTGTGGACGGCACTTTTAAGTAGTAGTATAGGATATTTATTGCCCAATCCTACAATTAAGAAAACGTGATGTTTCATCTGACCCTACCAAGTAACAGTTCCATGGACGTGTTTCCAGAAAACACACTGACAACGTACACCACCCAGTTATCACAACCAGTGAACCTCACGGGGGAATGGGAGGTAGGTTTGGCGGAGATCCAGTATCCAGACACTTGGTTTAACATTCGTGGCCAGAAAGTTTTTTTCACAGTGTACTGGACTTCGAAAAAACATTATCAGATCATTCTGAAAGAACGTCGATATTCGGAACCTTCCGATGTGATACGAGGCATCAATGGTGTTAAAGAATTGCTGCTACCACGTCACGATAAGATAGAGTTTGAATTAGACGAGGTCACTGGTAAAGTTCGAATCAATGTACGAGAAGGGGTCGTACTCACACTGAGGCCCACTCTGCAAAACATATTGGGTTTTAACGAATGTGTGTTCAAGTCGGGAGCTTTTGAATCTTCTCGAGTCGCCGATGTCAACCAAGGATTCTATTCACTCTACGTATATTGTGACTTAGTTCGTGATCAGGTAGTGGGGGATACTAGGGTGCCGTTACTTCGCATCGTACCCGTGAGAGGAAAATATGGAAACATCATTTCCAAAACTTTTGAAAATGCACTATGTACCGGTTGAAAGGAAGAATTTCAGCACCGTGCAGGTGTATATAAGGGACGACACGGGAGCCACAGTGCCATTTGAACTTGGGAAAGTGACAGTGCCACTACATTTCAGAAAGCGCCGATCTTTGAATTTTCTTGGAAAAAACAATGCCTTACTGTTGTAATGCTAAATTATACGAAGAGTATTACACGAAACAGGCTGGTAGCGGTCTGCCAGCTTTTTCAGGATCACAAATACAGATGGGTCATGGGCTGGGTAGTTTACTTGGAGGACTGAAGAATGCAGTCCTTCCCTTATTGAAAACGACAGCCAAAACCATGGGTAGACAGTTATTGAAAAAAGGAGCCGCATTTGCTGGAGATGTCATCAGAGGAAAAAATGTGAAACAGGCAGCTACCGGGAGACTTAAACAAGCTGGAATCGATGCTCTGAACGAAGTGGTGGGTGGGTCGAATCCTCCCGGCCGCAGAGGTATTAAAAGGGCAGCACCACGCAAAACTGGCAGATCGATAAAAACAAGGCGAACTGTTAAGACAATTGACGCTCTGGGTGCATAATGTCTTTGATCAACGAAAAATCCTGTGAGTGTGTCAATAGCGAACTCGACTTATTTTCGATACCACCCACACAGACTAGTGTAGTACATGGTCAATGGATAGAACATCGTCCGTTGGCCAACATAGGGAATAGTGGACCGATAGAATTTAACATTTCTGGATCTGGGGACGACTATCTGAACTTGGCTCAAACTTATCTGTACGTTAAAGCATGTATCGTCGATTCCAGTGGTGGACCTATCGCAAACGACGCAAAGGTGGGTCCCGTCAATCTCTGGCTGCATTCTCTTTTCAACCAGGTCTACATCAGTCTAAACGAGAAACTGGTGTCACCGTCCAATAATACTTACCACTACAGAGCATACATAGAGACTTTGTTAAGTTATGGCTCCGATGCCAAAAAGTCACAGCTGACTGGTGCTCTCTGGTACAAGGACACGGCGGGACACATGGATGATAGGACGGATGACAACAAGGGATTTGCCACAAGAAAAAAGTTTACGGCTAAAAGTAAAGTGGTGGATATGACTGGGAGGTTACATTTGGACATGTTCTTTCAAACACGTTATCTCCTAAATGGAGTTAACGTTCACATTAAAATGAATAGGTCAAAAGATGCATTTGCCTTAATGGCCGATGGGGAAACATTCAAAATCAAAATCCAAGACGTATCCCTGTTTGTGAGAAAGGAGAGACTCAACCCTTTTGTGAGAGTGGCTCATACTAAAGCATTGGAAAAGGCAACTGCGAAATATCCCATTGACAGAGTGGAAACCAAAGTGTTCTCGGTGCCGAAGGGAAATCTGAGCATCACACAAGAAAATTTATTTTTAGGCCAACTTCCTAAACGTATCGTCGTGGGTTGTGTGGACAACGATGCTTTCAATGGAAACTTTTCAAAGAATCCCTTTAACTTTAAAAATTACAGCATCAATTACCTGGCATTGTATGTGGATGGACAACAGATTCCAGCAAAGCCCTTACAACCGCGATTCGATCAACAAGAAGTGGCGAGGTGTTATGCTACCTTGTTTCAAGGAACTGGTCAAATGTACGAGAACGAAGGAAATCACATCGACAGAGAGGAGTACATAAAAGGTTACACACTCTTCGTCTTCGATCTGACACCAGACCTGTCTCATGGTCAACATTTCAATTTGGTGAAACGGGGAAATTTAAGATTAGAAATTCATTTTGAAGAACCGCTGCCCACCACCATAAACGTACTGGTGTATGCCGAATTTCAGAACATTATAGAAGTAGATAAAAACAGGAGCGTCATCTTTGATTATTCGACATGAACACTTTGCAAATAGAGAATATTTTCCGCTCGGATCGCGTGTTAAGAAATATCACTCTGGGAGTCTTTGCAAGAAACCGCTTACCAAGAAGATTACCCAGGCACAGACCATTGGCTTTTGTGGCCAACACGCATCCAGACCACATAGAAGGGGAACATTGGGTGGCCTTCTATTTCAGTCATCGGGACATAGAATATTTTGATTCGTATGGAATACCACCACAGCACAGATCATTTAAGAATTTTTTGAAAAAGCAAAGATGGAAGTACAATACAAAATGCATTCAAGGACCGTTATCCATGTGTGGACATTACTGTTTGTTCTGTCTTTTACATCGCTCTCGTGGCATCCCAATGCATGCGATTGTAAACATGTTTTCTGCGGATTTATTGGAGAATGACATTTTAGTTAGAGACTTTATTTCTGGTGACGTCATAGCCTAAACAGTATAAAAAGAGGACCAGTCGTAGCATCTCGGCATTATCGTTCCATCCGTCGAAGAGTGAAGATGTCTTCGGAAGTGACTGTGTTCAAATTCAATGATCAATTACAAATTTACCTGTTCAAGAACGATGTTGGAATGAAGTTTGTATATAACGAATGGGAGCAATTGACTCAATCTGTTGAAACGGCGAAAAAAAGAAATATGGAACAATCAAAATCTAAAAAAAGAAAGACAATCAAAACAAATGATGTCATAGAAAAAAAACTATAAATAAGGAGTGCAACCGAAGATCAGATGTTTACAATCCCGTGTTTGATTCAATCTATTCTAAACGACTGTCGTGGACAAAGAGTTCCCAGAAACATTTTTCCTAGAGGTTTCGAAGAAAGAATGAGCCTAACGGGGTTGGTATTCGCAGGAACTGGTCCTCGACTGATAATTGCTCAGAGAAACTCTGATATCCGTCGACCCAAACATATAAAATATGCTTTGGAGGCAAACAGACTAAAAACTTTTGAATCAATGTTACCAAGTGAATGTGCGAAAACCCCCAAAGAACTTGCAAGAGCAGGATTTTTCTACCTAGGAATTAAAGACAGAAGTGAATGTTTTCACTGTGGGGTCATTGTACGCTACTGGCAGGCAGAAGACAATGTCATACAACAACACAAAATGTATTCCCAAGAATGCTGTTACATTCACAACTTACCTGATACAATCGACGATGAAGAAATGGAAAACAAAGACGAGTTACAAGAAAAAGTTCAAACGGATTCACAGAAATGCTGTGTGTGCTTAACAGCAGAAGCCAATGTCGCACCGCGACCATGCCATCATTTGTGCCTGTGCAAGGACTGTTGTAAACAACTGAAAAGATGTCCAATATGTAGAAAGACTGTTTATGAATATTTGACAATATATGTTCCATGATGTTTAGTAATAAAAGAAATTTAAATTTATATTCAGTGTTGTTATTTGTTTTTGGGGGAAATAAATATGTGTTTGTCGGGCTCATTTGGGTAATTATGTAGAGCCATAAATACTCCCATTCAATCGAACACGACCTTTTAAAAAATCTATAGCACTACGTGCGCTACTCTAAACAAGTCCATTTCGGTTAAAAGCAGGATTCTGCGGGGAATCCATATCAAATAAAGTCGTTTCCGGTGATTTACGGCCATTCCCGGGCTCATTTGGGTAATTATACAAGGAAGTCTTCCAGAAAATACTCCCAGTCAATCGAACATACCTGGTACAGACCTCTTAGCCCTATAAGAAGCTTTTGGGTAACATAGCAACCACGTGCCACCATAGAAACAAAGATGGCGGCCCCCTTTATACAAAATGGACGACGGAAACACGTATCACCCTAACAACACGAGCTGCGCATGCGCACTCACATCACCCATCACCATGACAATGACGTCACAACATGGCCGCCCACATGGGTTACCATGACAACCACGTGATACCCATAATACATTGCGGTATGACGTCATATGAGATCCACCAGATGAGATCCATAAGATGGGGGACGTCTAGACCCTCGCCTACTACTTGGATGGACAAAATTGGGCATTGGTATGGGTGAGGTCTGTTGTACTCGTTTGAAAAAAAATATTCCACTTGAAATGGTCGTTAATGAATGAAAAGGAGGCATACCTGGCAGAAATGTCAAGGTTCGGGTGTTGGGCGGGGTATTATTCGAGTCCGGTCGGTAAAACGAGAGTTTGTTAGAAATCAGAAGCCAGTGTATTGTCGTGCAATCTAATGCATTGGACAATTATTTTATTCGTTTTGGGGATAACATTGTGGTGGTGGCGATGGAGGGGGGGGGGGGGTCACCTGTATTCAATACTGGATATGACAGGTATAGGATAGGTTTAGCCAGATAACTGAGATAACTGTTGGTTATTTCAGCAGAGTTTCTGTCACTATGACTGACAGAGCTGCGTGCTGACCATCACTTTTGTTGGTGGCACTAAACTAATACTCTTCCATAGTTTATTTACACTGGTGCCCAACGTTTTAATGAAACTAACGCAAGCATGGTATGCCCCAGGCTTCAAACTAAAAGGGTGGGAAATGGGGGGGGGGGTGCATCCCATGACCCTGTCCGTGTCGGAATTTTTCAAGTTGTCTGTCGGAAAAATTATTGACCGCTCGCACAACGATGCCACAATTTTCATTGTGCAAAAAGTATCTTCAGGTTTCACATATCCTTTGTGTGTGAACGCTTGTTCATTTATTACTATTATTTTAAAGAACTGCTTTTGTGAAACGAAAGTATTTCTTGAAAATAATAATAATAATAATAATAATAATAATAATAATAAACGAACGTTTGGGGCCCGTTTCGTTAATTATTGTTTTACAAAAAATATTGAGTAAGGATTCAAGATCGTACCGATGGTCAGCGATCCGCGAACACTGTCGGACTAGTTACCTCTCAACCCACCATGTCGGGGGATGTGGCGGGGCGGGGGGGGGGGGGGTGTATTTTAAGATTCTATCTCTGTGTCTGGCTTTGGTGTGGGAATAACTGCAAACTTGAATAAGTTTTATTGCGGTTTAACGTTATTTACGGTCAGACAGGGTCACCTCATGTCTGACAGTTTTACGGGTGATGGAAGCCGGAGAAAACCACCGAGCAGCGGCGAGGAACTGTCAGACTTACTAACTCTGCATAGAGTCATCATTGCTTGAAGAAGGCAATTGCGCCTTAGACGTATACACGGTGCGCTTTAGTACACAGCGACACCGTGCCATCACATGGGCAATCGGGATTCAGTTTCTTACCCAAGGGCACGATGCCGATACCGCTAGTCATGATCAATCGGTGAACCTCTCGGTTTAAAGTTCAAAGCTCCAACCACTGGCAAGCTTCAATAGACCGCTTGGTTCATCCATAAGACGGTCCTTATCAGGACAATCGAAATGTTTGAAACGAACACTTGTTCACTTAACACATTGCCATCAACATTTACCCCCTTTCTCCCCCACCCTGCACATTTAGAAGTGTCGTTAAACCCCAGTAAAAAATCATGGCCCTCCACGCGGAATATTATTTTTTTCCGAAAGAGTACAAAAGCCCACGCCCATAAAATGTCCAGTTTTATACATCGAATTTGCCAATCCGTTCGCTAACGGTAAATAAGAATGTAATACACCCGATACACAGCTTCCTAAAGTTTACGGCAAAATACATCGAAATGATCATAGTGCGTATATGCTTCTCCCACCCTCGGAAAGTGCTGCCCAATAAATATCGGTTTTACCCATATTGCTCAAACACTTACAGAATACACTTCTGGCAGTGCATCCGCTATAATTTAACTTGGTGGTGGTCGGGTGTGTGTTGGGGGGAAGGGGGGGGGGGTCGGAGGGGGTTGTAAGGGGGGCATATTTGTTGTTTAACCACACAATGACGCTTCACTACTGAGTAAAAAGTAGCACCTCTTCGTAAGGGAAAATACACCGCAGTGATATTTTCTGGGCAGCATATCTTCGAAAGGGTAGACTACTCCTGAGATTCATCGTGGGTACCCCGGGACATGAAGTAGTGCTTAGTGCTCGTTTACTGTTGTAAACAAACTCCATTTTACTGTTAAAATGTAGGAGCCATTCATCAATGCTTGGATGGAAGTTCTCTAAAATGGATATAAACGATTGACTAAACTTGACTTTATCTCCATGTTGCGGTCACGATTACCCATTGCACAGAAATAAATAAATAAATAAATAAATAAATAAATAAATAAATAAATAAATAAATACTCCAGTGATATTTACTGGGCAGCACTTTCTGGGATTGGGATGGGTAGGGGAGTGGGGGTAGTAGGGCTGATACAGCATTACTTATCAGAGGGTGGAGGACGCATGTGTGTATTGATATTATTTGGATGTATCGCACTTTCTGTGATGTATAATGGTGGGATGGGGAAGACATCCAGGGGCATGTCATGTGGTAGTCTTCAGTGAACCTCTGTGGTCTATAATGGCGCGATAGGGAAGATTTCCAAGGGCATGTGGGAAGTCTTCAATGAACCTCCAGTATTGGATTTTATTGAAAAGTGAGTTAACGGAACTCTGAAGGGCCGGAGGTGGGGTAGGCAGCATTCCTGTCTTGTCGGTTAGGTGAGAATTTGTTAGAACTCTGAACCTGGTATACCGGAATCTATCGCTCACTGCTACTGAACAAAAGGCCGCGTGCTTGCCTAGCGAGATGAAATCTCGAAATTTCGAGATAAAAAGTCAAAATTTCGAGATTGTAAATCGAAATTTCAAGATAAAAAAGTTGAGATTTTATGTCGAAAGTTCGAGATTTTAAGTCGAAATTTCGAGATTTTAAGTCGAAATTTCGAGACCAAAAAGTCGAAATTTCGAGATTTTAAGTCGAAATTTCGAGATAAAAAGTCAAAATATCGACTTCCTGGGCCTTCTCGTTAAAACAACAATAAAAATATCAATGTACATCAAAAACTAAGTTTTTCCTTAAAAGGATTTTGTCCGGTAACGCAAATCTCATAACAAGAATTAAGTTCTATTAATTAGTTGATTATTTTTGGTGGTCCAGTAAATTTTCTATTCAAAATTTGTTTTATTACAAATTATTGGAGAGTGCCCACAGGCACTCACCAATAATTTATAATAGAACAAACTTATATAAAGAAACTAAAATTGGCATTTGACTGAACGGGAAACAAACAAGGGAAATGTTTGCTTGTGATCTGGTACCCTCATTTCTTATAACTCTTTGAACCGCAGAGGCAGCTTTTCTGGCCCTGTAACATGATACTTCATGATTTCATTAAGTAGGCTGACTTTTAGTTTAAACAGTATTTATTTCAAAAGAATTTCCATGGTAATACATAGCTTACATTATCATTGGGTGTGGATTCGACAGTAAGGCTGACTTTTGTGTGAAGGTGTGGGGTAGACCAATCAATATTTTAAACGTGCAGCCCCCAGGCTGCACATTGAAAATATTAATTGGTCTACCCCTAAATAAAGAATATGGACTCTTCCGTTGCTGCTATTGAACTGATATGGAAGATACCACTAGGGTTAAAAGGGATAAAGCCCTGATAGTGGCTTCTAGCACTCAACCCGCTAAACTCAAAAACGCAATGGAGACAAATAACAGCTACTATATATTTGTATATTATTCATGTTTAAATTTATTTATTTATTCATTTATTGGAGTTTTAAGGTCACATATTTCTGCACAATGGCAAATCATGACCACGACAGTTTTACGGGTGGAGGAAGCCGGAATACGAACTCCATACAAGCAGGGTTAGCCACGTGGGCAACGGGGGTGAAGTGTCTTGCCCAAGGAAACAACGCGGTTGCCGCAGGCGGGATTCGAACCGCGGACCTCTCGCGTCGCAGCCTGCACCGTTAACAACTGGCAGAAAATTCGAAAACCGTCATAAGACCAATTGCAGAATCACAGGGACGGTCCACCACCCTTACCGGCCCGGGCTCTGAAACCGTAAACTGTGGGTCAGATAAAATAAACCACTCATCTGTGAGCTATTTCGGCCTATAAGCCTTCATCAGATTACCTGGCAGAATGGCTAGAATTTTTTGCAACAAACAACCTTCTAGAATAGTTCACAACATTGCACCAATTTTCGTCAGTTTGTTCACATGTTAACTGAACATTCTATGGCTGACAGCGTGATCTATTGCTGGAGAGTTCACTGTTCAATTGACAACAATAATTTTAGCATAATAATTTCACAAACATTGAACGCTTGGGTGGTCAAATTCTCATTGATGTCAAGGCAAAAACGTTTCAAGCTCATTTGAATTTCAGTACATCCTACTGTGAATCATTAACCCGTGTAACCTATTTAAAACAATTACATTCCGGTCAAACAAGTAATTATATTTGTGTATGTACATAGTTCACGGGGGGCGCGTTGGCGTATCGGTAACCAGTTCTAGTCAGGTCAGCGAAGTAAAGCAACGTCGAGCGCGGTTAGTAGTTGGATGGGTGAGCATTTCCTCGCCTGATTCGCATGTCTTCAACCAGTCTAACCCTGCCTGTGCCGCGGTGCAGAGTTCAGAGTTACGATGTTGGAGAGCTGACAGCTGCTCGTCGTTGCTCAGTGGTTCTCTCCGGGTACTCCGGCTTCCTCCACCCGTAAAACTGTCACCAACATGATATGACGTTGGCTGTTAATGTGTCGTTAAACCCTAATAAAAAAAGTGTACATAGTTCACAAAAGGAGTTTGTGTACTAACAGTCTATCTTACGGACTTAGAAATATTCTTTGAATTGGGGGTTGCAATGTTATGAAACATCAGTTCTTGCGATTCCAGGGATCTATTCGTCCGAACAGTTAAACAAGACAAACTGCGAGTATAACGTCAAAATTGTCTGATCACCCAAAACCCTTCCGATACGAACCGAGCACAAATACGAGCACAGAATACGAGCACAAATACGAGCACAGAATACGAGCACAAATACGAGCACAGAATACCTAAGCGATATCAATGAGATTCATGCGACTGTATCCCCTTCACGAAGCTCCAGTGGCGGCCCCCCCAAACGAAGGCTTTGCCCCCCCCCCCCCCCCCCCAGTTGCCCCCCCCCCCCCCAACCATCTCGCATGCATTTCCATCCACCCTCACACACAAACACATTCAGTCACTCACTCTCTCTCTCTCACACACACACCCCCTCTCTTTTTTTATTCCAAATAATTTCCCATACACACTTAGCCCAAAGCCTCAGGCTAGCTGATGAACACATCAAGGCAGTAGAGATTTAAAGACTCGGATGCAGATACTTATAAGTTATAATTAAGTTATGAGCCAACAAAGGCATATCTATCCATATCCCTTGTCTAAAAAAATTAATGGATTTCGCATTATGACAGACGGGCATTATGAGTCTCTCTCTCTCTCTCTCTCTCTCTCTCTCTCTCTCTCTCTCTCTCTCTCTCTCTCTCTCTCTCTCTCTCACGCACAGACCCACCAGACGCGGATCCAGGATTTTTTGAAAGGAGGACCGCTAATTACCATTACATTTAGTCGAAACTTGGACCCAAAGTCCGTAATATAATTTTTTGGTTTGGTACGTCCACAGGACGTATCAAACCAAAAAAGTATATTACGGACTTTGGGTCCAAGTTTGGACTACCTCATAACAAAGTAATGATATGGTCCTTTACGTATTTGCCCCCCTTCGTGGGAGTCTGCCCCCCTAGTTGCCCCCCCCCCCCCCCAAAAAAAAAAAAAATTTCTGGCGCCGCCACTGCGAAGCTCAGATATCAGATATTTTGAAACCATTTACTTGCATATCTTCTCCAAAAATAAACACCCTAATATAAATTATGAGGTAATTATTAATCAATGGCGGAGCACATCCATGGGGGTTTTCGCAAGACCATGCAGGTTATGGTGTGCGACGACAGGGTGGGGGTCTCAGCTACTGACCACATAAACAAAACCACAGATTTGATCGCCAGAAGTTTCAATCTATTGGATTTCAACTACCAGGCACGGCGAATTTTAGCCGAACTGAGAGTTGCTTTACACCAAGACCACGCGTGATCAAGATACAATACCTCTTATGACGGAAAGATTAAGGCGTGGGTACCCTCTGCCAAGTGAGGCTTTACTACAACCCACCGAGAACGTGCTCTACACGGCGAGTCGTAGACCGATCATACAGTCACATTCACCTAGCGCTCTGGACATAGTCATACCCATGCAGACTTTTCCAGACAATGGTGCGGTCAGATATTAACACGTGTATAGCTGACGAGACAATGAATTTACGAGTACGGGGGTCGATAGAATTGAGGAGTCTGTTATGACTTATTATTATGTCTCACGTCTGTGACAACAGCCGTGATTGGTTAATTTGACACCTTCTAAAAGTCATAGTACTGGAGTTTTTGGACAAAACATGGGTACTATCTGAACGTTCTTCCCTGGAGACATTAGAACAAAGAAAATGTAAACTCCACGTCAATTGATTGATCAGCGTCGATAACTTACGCGCTGGTTGGAATTTCTCAACACCGAACGCTGGCGCCGTGTCTGTTTCATGTTTTTCGTCACCGATAGACGTAAACTTACCAACAAATAAGCCATCTTGAGTGGATGTGTTTTCATTTTAACTGCAAATAATGAATTCAAAAGAATCAAAAATATCCAAAACTGACGTGTTGTTCACCACTTCATTTATATTTTCACAAGTTTTGTGTTACTACAGTGGAACTCTGTTAATTGAATAGCAACCTTGCCAAAGAAAATTATTCAATTAACAGGAGTATTCAATTAACAAGGATTGTGTCATTGTCCTGTATTCTAGAGATAAACTTAGCATTTATTTTATTATATCTTGTTTGACAGAGCTCCATGAGATCTGTCAAACAAGATATAATAAGTTAAATGATTGTATTCGATGCAGTAAGGCCAAGTTGGTCTATAAAGAAAGAACAACTGGGGAGAGTGAGGGTAATTTCTCGACAGGTTACAATATTTTTTATTCAATTAACAGGAGTTTACTCTATAACCTATATTCAATTACCAGGTCAAATTTGTACTAGCAGTATGGTATATGGTTTTCTGTTGGGAAATTATATTCAATTAACAGGGTTATTTAGTTAAGATACATCCAATTAAGTGGGCTATACTGTATTCCTCGACCTTACTGATAAATAAATTCTTTCACTCCGCTTAATACTAACAACCGTCGTCGTCCAAGAAACATTAATTTATAGGACTCCCAAGCGGGTCGTCGGCCCGCAAAGAGTTCTACATGGGGGCGCGGTGGCTCAGTTGGTAGAGGTGCAGGCTGCAAGCCGAGAGGTTCTCGGTTCGAATCCCACCTGCGGCAACCGCGTTGTGCCCTTGGGCAAGACACTTCACCCCGATTACCTACATGGGGGCACGATGACGCTGTGTACTGAGGCGTACTGCACGTCGATGGTGCGCATGTCTTCAACCAATCTAACCCTGGCTGTGCTGCGGTGCAGAGTTCAGAGTTACGATGTTGGAGAGCTGACAGCTGCTCGTCGTTGCTCGGTGGTTCTCTCCGGGTACTCCGGCTTCCTCCACCCGTAAAACTGTCACGGTCACGATTCGCCATTGTGCATAAGTATGTGACCTTAAACACCAATAAATAAATAAATAAATAAATAAATAAATATAGAGTTCTACATACCCAGTCAGATAAATGTGTTCCAGAACTGAATTCTCTATGCCGTCAGTGTGACCTTTTGAAGTGGACAGTAAATTTCAGTGAAAAAATCACGTAACGTCGGGTGTCGAATTGCCCATTCAGTTGCAATTGGCCTATCCCTCTGGGAATGCTTTGGCTGAATAAAATTGCAACCTAATTCGCCTCACAGTTTAAATTGCGTGATATATACATATCTACACTTCAGGGGGAACCAAGGCCTTCTCATCTGAGAACCCCGACAAATCCAAAACCAAAATGTGGAAATATTTTACAAAGAAACGATACACTGACTTTCCCACTTCAAACTTTGGTGAAATCGTATAACAACACCCATCATCGCAGCATCGGTATTCCCCCTGTTGACGTGAGTTTGGAAAATCAAGAAGAGGTGTGGCAAAAACTTTATGGGAACCACATAAAACACAAGTCTCCAAAGTTCAAACTGGGTGACAGGGTGAGAATTAGTAAAGTCAAGAAAACTTTTGAAAAAGGTCACTTGCCCAATTGGACAGAAGAATTATTGACAGTGACATCTGTCAAGAAAGGCCACCCCATCACTTATGGTCTAAAAGACGATAGTGGGGAAGTATTGAAGGGGTCCTTCTACACAGAAGAGCTTCAGCGTGTCACACCAAAAAACATTTATAAAATTGAACATGTACTCAAAAAACGTGGTCGCGGAAAGAAGAGAGAACTGTTTGTAAAATGGTTGGGGTATCCAGCATCGTTCAACTCATGGATCCATCAAAGCCAGCTAGCCTATAAAAGGGTGTGAACGAGCTCAATTTCCACTAAAATGGAAGAGGGAGGAACTCCGAACGGATCGTGGCCTTTGTTTGGAAAGAAAGTCCCAAGGAGCGAGATTACTTACTTTTCCCAAATTATCATACTATACATAATCATCATCACTAGCATCGTTAACCTTACCCTCGACGATACGGACAGCAAGTTGTGGACGGCACTTTTAAGTAGTAGTATAGGATATTTATTGCCCAATCCTACAATTAAGAAAACGTGATGTTTCATCTGACCCTACCAAGTAACAGTTCCATGGACGTGTTTCCAGAAAACACACTGACAACGTACACCACCCAGTTATCACAACCAGTGAACCTCACGGGGGAATGGGAGGTAGGTTTGGCGGAGATCCAGTATCCAAACACTTGGTTTAACATTCGTGGCCAGAAAGTTTTTTTCACAGTGTACTGGACTTCGAAAAAACATTATCGGATCATTCTGAAAGAACGTCGATATTC
Source organism: Pictodentalium vernedei (assembly GCA_031216915.1). Classification (NCBI taxonomy): domain Eukaryota; kingdom Metazoa; phylum Mollusca; class Scaphopoda; order Dentaliida; family Dentaliidae; genus Pictodentalium; species Pictodentalium vernedei. Next base: position 874,302,885 of record CM062297.1, on the reverse strand, counting down.
GGAACCTTCCGATGTGATACGAGGCATCAATGGTGTTAAAGAATTGCTGCTACCACGTCACGATAAGATAGAGTTTGAATTAGACGAGGTCACTGGTAAAGTTCGAATCAATGTACGAGAAGGGGTCGTACTCACACTGAGGCCCACTCTGCAAAACATATTGGGTTTTAACGAATGTGTGTTCAAGTCGGGAGCTTTTGAATCTTCTCGAGTCGCCGATGTCAACCAAGGATTCTATTCACTCTACGTATATTGTGACTTAGTTCGTGATCAGGTAGTGGGGGATACTAGGGTGCCGTTACTTCGCATCGTACCCGTGAGAGGAAAATATGGAAACATCATTTCCAAAACTTTTGAAAATGCACTATGTACCGGTTGAAAGGAAGAATTTCAGCACCGTGCAGGTGTATATAAGGGACGACACGGGAGCCACAGTGCCATTTGAACTTGGGAAAGTGACAGTGCCACTACATTTCAGAAAGCGCCGATCTTTGAATTTTCTTGGAAAAAACAATGCCTTACTGTTGTAATGCTAAATTATACGAAGAGTATTACACGCAACAGGCTGGTAGCGGTCTGCCAGCTTTTTCAGGATCACAAATACAGATGGGTCATGGGCTGGGTAGTTTACTTGGAGGACTGAAGAATGCAGTCCTTCCCTTATTGAAAACGACAGCCAAAACCATGGGTAGACAGTTATTGAAAAAAGGAGCCGCATTTGCTGGAGATGTCATCAGAGGAAAAAATGTGAAACAGGCAGCTACCGGGAGACTTAAACAAGCTGGAATCGATGCTCTGAACGAAGTGGTGGGTGGGTCGAATCCTCCCGGCCGCAGAGGTATTAAAAGGGCAGCACCACGCAAAACTGGCAGATCGATAAAAACAAGGCGAACTGTTAAGACAATTGACGCTCTGGGTGCATAATGTCTTTGATCAACGAAAAATCCTGTGAGTGTGTCAATAGCGAACTCGACTTATTTTCGATACCACCCACACAGACTAGTGTAGTACATGGTCAATGGATAGAACATCGTCCGTTGGCCAACATAGGGAATAGTGGACCGATAGAATTTAACATTTCTGGATCTGGGGACGACTATCTGAACTTGGCTCAAACTTATCTGTACGTTAAAGCATGTATCGTCGATTCCAGTGGTGGACCTATCGCAAACGACGCAAAGGTGGGTCCCGTCAATCTCTGGCTGCATTCTCTTTTCAACCAGGTCTACATCAGTCTAAACGAGAAACTGGTGTCACCGTCCAATAATACTTACCACTACAGAGCATACATAGAGACTTTGTTAAGTTATGGCTCCGATGCCAAAAAGTCACAGCTGACTGGTGCTCTCTGGTACAAGGACACGGCGGGACACATGGATGATAGGACGGATGACAACAAGGGATTTGCCACAAGAAAAAAGTTTACGGCTAAAAGTAAAGTGGTGGATATGACTGGGAGGTTACATTTGGACATGTTCTTTCAAACACGTTATCTCCTAAATGGAGTTAACGTTCACATTAAAATGAATAGGTCAAAAGATGCATTTGCCTTAATGGCCGATGGGGAAACATTCAAAATCAAAATCCAAGACGTATCCCTGTTTGTGAGAAAGGAGAGACTCAACCCTTTTGTGAGAGTGGCTCATACTAAAGCATTGGAAAAGGCAACTGCGAAATATCCCATTGACAGAGTGGAAACCAAAGTGTTCTCGGTGCCGAAGGGAAATCTGAGCATCACACAAGAAAATTTATTTTTAGGCCAACTTCCTAAACGTATCGTCGTGGGTTGTGTGGACAACGATGCTTTCAATGGAAACTTTTCAAAGAATCCCTTTAACTTTAAAAATTACAGCATCAATTACCTGGCATTGTATGTGGATGGACAACAGATTCCAGCAAAGCCCTTACAACCGCGATTCGATCAACAAGAAGTGGCGAGGTGTTATGCTACCTTGTTTCAAGGAACTGGTCAAATGTACGAGAACGAAGGAAATCACATCGACAGAGAGGAGTACATAAAAGGTTACACACTCTTCGTCTTCGATCTGACACCAGACCTGTCTCATGGTCAACATTTCAATTTGGTGAAACGGGGAAATTTAAGATTAGAAATTCATTTTGAAGAACCGCTGCCCACCACCATAAACGTACTGGTGTATGCCGAATTTCAGAACATTATAGAAGTAGATAAAAACAGGAGCGTCATCTTTGATTATTCGACATGAACACTTTGCAAATAGAGAATATTTTCCGCTCGGATCGCGTGTTAAGAAATATCACTCTGGGAGTCTTTGCAAGAAACCGCTTACCAAGAAGATTACCCAGGCACAGACCATTGGCTTTTGTGGCCAACACGCATCCAGACCACATAGAAGGGGAACATTGGGTGGCCTTCTATTTCAGTCATCGGGACATAGAATATTTTGATTCGTATGGAATACCACCACAGCACAGATCATTTAAGAATTTTTTGAAAAAGCAAAGATGGAAGTACAATACAAAATGCATTCAAGGACCGTTATCCATGTGTGGACATTACTGTTTGTTCTGTCTTTTACATCGCTCTCGTGGCATCCCAATGCATGCGATTGTAAACATGTTTTCTGCGGATTTATTGGAGAATGACATTTTAGTTAGAGACTTTATTTCTGGTGACGTCATAGCCTAAACAGTATAAAAAGAGGACCAGTCGTAGCATCTCGGCATTATCGTTCCATCCGTCGAAGAGTGAAGATGTCTTCGGAAGTGACTGTGTTCAAATTCAATGATCAATTACAAATTTACCTGTTCAAGAACGATGTTGGAATGAAGTTTGTATATAACGAATGGGAGCAATTGACTCAATCTGTTGAAACGGCGAAAAAAAGAAATATGGAACAATCAAAATCTAAAAAAAGAAAGACAATCAAAACAAATGATGTCATAGAAAAAAAACTATAAATAAGGAGTGCAACCGAAGATCAGATGTTTACAATCCCGTGTTTGATTCAATCTATTCTAAACGACTGTCGTGGACAAAGAGTTCCCAGAAACATTTTTCCTAGAGGTTTCGAAGAAAGAATGAGCCTAACGGGGTTGGTATTCGCAGGAACTGGTCCTCGACTGATAATTGCTCAGAGAAACTCTGATATCCGTCGACCCAAACATATAAAATATGCTTTGGAGGCAAACAGACTAAAAACTTTTGAATCAATGTTACCAAGTGAATGTGCGAAAACCCCCAAAGAACTTGCAAGAGCAGGATTTTTCTACCTAGGAATTAAAGACAGAAGTGAATGTTTTCACTGTGGGGTCATTGTACGCTACTGGCAGGCAGAAGACAATGTCATACAACAACACAAAATGTATTCCCAAGAATGCTGTTACATTCACAACTTACCTGATACAATCGACGATGAAGAAATGGAAAACAAAGACGAGTTACAAGAAAAAGTTCAAACGGATTCACAGAAATGCTGTGTGTGCTTAACAGCAGAAGCCAATGTCGCACCGCGACCATGCCATCATTTGTGCCTGTGCAAGGACTGTTGTAAACAACTGAAATGATGTCCAATATGTAGAAAGACTGTTTATGAATATTTGACAATATATGTTCCATGATGTTTAGTAATAAAAGAAATTTAAATTTATATTCAGTGTTGTTATTTGTTTTTGGGGGAAATAAATATGTGTTTGTCGGGCTCATTTGGGTAATTATGTAGAGCCATAAATACTCCCATTCAATCGAACACGACCTTTTAAAAAATCTATAGCACTACGTGCGCTACTCTAAACAAGTCCATTTCGGTTAAAAGCAGGATTCTGCGGGGAATCCATATCAAATAAAGTCGTTTCCGGTGATTTACGGCCATTCCCGGGCTCATTTGGGTAATTATACAAGGAAGTCTTCCAGAAAATACTCCCAGTCAATCGAACATACCTGGTACAGACCTCTTAGCCCTATAAGAAGCTTTTGGGTAACATAGCAACCACGTGCCACCATAGAAACAAAGATGGCGGCCCCCTTTATACAAAATGGACGACGGAAACACGTATCACCCTAACAACACGAGCTGCGCATGCGCACTCACATCACCCATCACCATGACAATGACGTCACAACATGGCCGCCCACATGGGTTACCATGACAACCACGTGATACCCATAATACATTGCGGTATGACGTCATATGAGATCCACCAGATGAGATCCATAAGATGGGGGACGTCTAGACCCTCGCCTACTACTTGGATGGACAAAATTGGGCATTGGTATGGGTGAGGTCTGTTGTACTCGTTTGAAAAAAAATATTCCACTTGAAATGGTCGTTAATGAATGAAAAGGAGGCATACCTGGCAGAAATGTCAAGGTTCGGGTGTTGGGCGGGGTATTATTCGTGTCCGGTCGGTAAAACGAGAGTTTGTTAGAAATCAGAAGCCAGTGTATTGTCGTGCAATCTAATGCATTGGACAATTATTTTATTCGTTTTGGGGATAACATTGTGGTGGTGGCGATGGAGGGGGGGGGGGGGGGGGGGTCACCTGTATTCAATACTGGATATGACAGGTATAGGATAGGTTTAGCCAGATAACTGAGATAACTGTTGGTTATTTCAGCAGAGTTTCTGTCACTATGACTGACAGAGCTGCGTGCTGGCCATCACTTTTGTTGGTGGCACTAAACTAATACTCTTCCATAGTTTATTTACACTGGTGCCCAACGTTTTAATGAAACTAACGCAAGCATGGTATGCCCCAGGCTTCAAACTAAAAGGGTGGGAAATGGGGGGGGGGGGTGCATCCCATGACCCTGTCCGTGTCGGAATTTTTCAAGTTGTCTGTCGGAAAAATTATTGACCGCTCGCACAACGATGCCACAATTTTCATTGTGCAAAAAGTATCTTCAGGTTTCACATATCCTTTGTGTGTGAACGCTTGTTCATTTATTACTATTATTTTAAAGAACTGCTTTTGTGAAACGAAAGTATTTCTTGAAAATAATAATAATAATAATAATAATAATAATAATAATAATAATAATAATAAACGAACGTTTGGGGCCCGTTTCGTTAATTATTGTTTTACAAAAAATATTGAGTAAGGATTCAAGATCGTACCGATGGTCAGCGATCCGCGAACACTGTCGGACTAGTTACCTCTCAACCCACCATGTCGGGGGATGTGGCGGGGCGGGGGGGGGGGGGGGGGGGGGTGTATTTTAAGATTCTATCTCTGTGTCTGGCTTTGGTGTGGGAATAACTGCAAACTTGAATAAGTTTTATTGCGGTTTAACGTTATTTACGGTCAGACAGGGTCACCTCATGTCTGACAGTTTTACGGGTGATGGAAGCCGGAGAAAACCACCGAGCAGCGGCGAGGAACTGTCAGACTTACTAACTCTGCATAGAGTCATCATTGCTTGAAGAAGGCAATTGCGCCTTAGACGTATACACGGTGCGCTTTAGTACACAGCGACACCGTGCCATCACATGGGCAATCGGGATTCAGTTTCTTACCCAAGGGCACGATGCCGATACCGCTAGTCATGATCAATCGGTGAACCTCTCGGTTTAAAGTTCAAAGCTCCAACCACTGGCAAGCTTCAATAGACCGCTTGGTTCATCCATAAGACGGTCCTTATCAGGACAATCGAAATGTTTGAAACGAACACTTGTTCACTTAACACATTGCCATCAACATTTACCCCCTTTCTCCCCCACCCTGCACATTTAGAAGTGTCGTTAAACCCCAGTAAAAAATCATGGCCCTCCACGCGGAATATTATTTTTTTCCGAAAGAGTACAAAAGCCCACGCCCATAAAATGTCCAGTTTTATACATCGAATTTGCCAATCCGTTCGCTAACGGTAAATAAGAATGTAATACACCCGATACACAGCTTCCTAAAGTTTACGGCAAAATACATCGAAATGATCATAGTGCGTATATGCTTCTCCCACCCTCGGAAAGTGCTGCCCAATAAATATCGGTTTTACCCATATTGCTCAAACACTTACAGAATACACTTCTGGCAGTGCATCCACTATAATTTAACTTGGTGGTGGTCGGGTGTGTGTTTGGGGGGAAGGGGGGGGGGGGGTCGGAGGGGGTTGTAAGGGGGGCATATTTGTTGTTTAACCACACAATGACGCTTCACTACTGAGTAAAAAGTAGCACCTCTTCGTAAGGGAAAATACACCGCAGTGATATTTTCTGGGCAGCATATCTTCGAAAGGGTAGACTACTCCTGAGATTCATCGTGGGTACCCCGGGACATGAAGTAGTGCTTAGTGCTCGTTTACTGTTGTAAACAAACTCCATTTTACTGTTAAAATGTAGGAGCCATTCATCAATGCTTGGATGGAAGTTCTCTAAAATGGATATAAACGATTGACTAAACTTGACTTTATCTCCATGTTGCGGTCACGATTACCCATTGCACAGAAATAAATAAATAAATAAATAAATAAATAAATAAATAAATAAATAAATAAATAAATAAATAAATAAATAAATACTCCAGTGATATTTACTGGGCAGCACTTTCTGGGATTGGGATGGGTAGGGGAGTGGGGGTAGTAGGGCTGATACAGCATTACTTATCAGAGGGTGGAGGACGCATGTGTGTATTGATATTATTTGGATGTATCGCACTTTCTGTGATGTATAATGGTGGGATGGGGAAGACATCCAGGGGCATGTCATGTGGTAGTCTTCAGTGAACCTCTGTGGTCTATAATGGCGCGATAGGGAAGATTTCCAAGGGCATGTGGGAAGTCTTCAATGAACCTCCAGTATTGGATTTTATTGAAAAGTGAGTTAACGGAACTCTGAAGGGCCGGAGGTGGGGTAGGCAGCATTCCTGTCTTGTCGGTTAGGTGAGAATTTGTTAGAACTCTGAACCTGGTATACCGGAATCTATCGCTCACTGCTACTGAACAAAAGGCCGCGTGCTTGCCTAGCGAGATGAAATCTCGAAATTTCGAGATAAAAAGTCAAAATTTCGAGATTGTAAATCGAAATTTCAAGATAAAAAAGTTGAGATTTTATGTCGAAAGTTCGAGATTTTAAGTCGAAATTTCGAGATTTTAAGTCGAAATTTCGAGACCAAAAAGTCGAAATTTCGAGATTTTAAGTCGAAATTTCGAGATAAAAAGTCAAAATATCGACTTCCTGGGCCTTCTCGTTAAAACAACAATAAAAATATCAATGTACATCAAAAACTAAGTTTTTCCTTAAAAGGATTTTGTCCGGTAACGCAAATCTCATAACAAGAATTAAGTTCTATTAATTAGTTGATTATTTTTGGTGGTCCAGTAAATTTTCTATTCAAAATTTGTTTTATTACAAATTATTGGAGAGTGCCCACAGGCACTCACCAATAATTTATAATAGAACAAACTTATATAAAGAAACTAAAATTGGCATTTGACTGAACGGGAAACAAACAAGGGAAATGTTTGCTTGTGATCTGGTACCCTCATTTCTTATAACTCTTTGAACCGCAGAGGCAGCTTTTCTGGCCCTGTAACATGATACTTCATGATTTCATTAAGTAGGCTGACTTTTAGTTTAAACAGTATTTATTTCAAAAGAATTTCCATGGTAATACATAGCTTACATTATCATTGGGTGTGGATTCGACAGTAAGGCTGACTTTTGTGTGAAGGTGTGGGGTAGACCAATCAATATTTTAAACGTGCAGCCCCCAGGCTGCACATTGAAAATATTAATTGGTCTACCCCTAAATAAAGAATATGGACTCTTCCGTTGCTGCTATTGAACTGATATGGAAGATACCACTAGGGTTAAAAGGGATAAAGCCCTGATAGTGGCTTCTAGCACTCAACCCGCTAAACTCAAAAACGCAATGGAGACAAATAACAGCTACTATATATTTGTATATTATTCATGTTTAAATTTATTTATTTATTCATTTATTGGAGTTTTAAGGTCACATATTTCTGCACAATGGCAAATCATGACCACGACAGTTTTACGGGTGGAGGAAGCCGGAATACGAACTCCATACAAGCAGGGTTAGCCACGTGGGCAACGGGGGTGAAGTGTCTTGCCCAAGGAAACAACGCGGTTGCCGCAGGCGGGATTCGAACCGCGGACCTCTCGCGTCGCAGCCTGCACCGTTAACAACTGGCAGAAAATTCGAAAACCGTCATAAGACCAATTGCAGAATCACAGGGACGGTCCACCACCCTTACCGGCCCGGGCTCTGAAACCGTAAACTGTGGGTCAGATAAAATAAACCACTCATCTGTGAGCTATTTCGGCCTATAAGCCTTCATCAGATTACCTGGCAGAATGGCTAGAATTTTTTGCAACAAACAACCTTCTAGAATAGTTCACAACATTGCACCAATTTTCGTCAGTTTGTTCACATGTTAACTGAACATTCTATGGCTGACAGCGTGATCTATTGCTGGAGAGTTCACTGTTCAATTGACAACAATAATTTTAGCATAATAATTTCACAAACATTGAACGCTTGGGTGGTCAAATTCTCATTGATGTCAAGGCAAAAACGTTTCAAGCTCATTTGAATTTCAGTACATCCTACTGTGAATCATTAACCCGTGTAACCTATTTAAAACAATTACATTCCGGTCAAACAAGTAATTATATTTGTGTATGTACATAGTTCACGGGGGGCGCGTTGGCGTATCGGTAACCAGTTCTAGTCAGGTCAGCGAAGTAAAGCAACGTCGAGCGCGGTTAGTAGTTGGATGGGTGAGCATTTCCTCGCCTGATTCGCATGTCTTCAACCAGTCTAACCCTGCCTGTGCCGCGGTGCAGAGTTCAGAGTTACGATGTTGGAGAGCTGACAGCTGCTCGTCGTTGCTCAGTGGTTCTCTCCGGGTACTCCGGCTTCCTCCACCCGTAAAACTGTCACCAACATGATATGACGTTGGCTGTTAATGTGTCGTTAAACCCTAATAAAAAAAGTGTACATAGTTCACAAAAGGAGTTTGTGTACTAACAGTCTATCTTACGGACTTAGAAATATTCTTTGAATTGGGGGTTGCAATGTTATGAAACATCAGTTCTTGCGATTCCAGGGATCTATTCGTCCGAACAGTTAAACAAGACAAACTGCGAGTATAACGTCAAAATTGTCTGATCACCCAAAACCCTTCCGATACGAACCGAGCACAAATACGAGCACAGAATACGAGCACAAATACGAGCACAGAATACGAGCACAAATACGAGCACAGAATACCTAAGCGATATCAATGAGATTCATGCGACTGTATCCCCTTCACGAAGCTCCAGTGGCGGCCCCCCCCCCCAAACGAAGGCTTTGCCCCTCCCCCCCAGTTGCCCCCCCCCCCAACCATCTCGCATGCATTTCCATCCACCCTCACACACAAACACATTCAGTCACTCACTCTCTCTCTCTCACACACACACCCCCTCTCTTTTTTTATTCCAAATAATTTCCCATACACACTTAGCCCAAAGCCTCAGGCTAGCTGATGAACACATCAAGGCAGTAGAGATTTAAAGACTCGGATGCAGATACTTATAAGTTATAATTAAGTTATGAGCCAACAAAGGCATATCTATCCATATCCCTTGTCTAAAAAAATTAATGGATTTCGCATTATGACAGACGGGCATTATGAGTCTCTCTCTCTCTCTCTCTCTCTCTCTCTCTCTCTCTCTCTCTCTCTCTCTCTCTCTCTCACGCACAGACCCACCAGACGCGGATCCAGGATTTTTTGAAAGGAGGACCGCTAATTACCATTACATTTAGTCGAAACTTGGACCCAAAGTCCGTAATATAATTTTTTGGTTTGGTACGTCCACAGGACGTATCAAACCAAAAAAGTATATTACGGACTTTGGGTCCAAGTTTGGACTACCTCATAACAAAGTAATGATATGGTCCTTTACGTATTTGCCCCCCTTCGTGGGAGTCTGCCCCCCTAGTTGCCCCCCCCCCCCCCCCAAAAAAAAAAAAAATTTCTGGCGCCGCCACTGCGAAGCTCAGATATCAGATATTTTGAAACCATTTACTTGCATATCTTCTCCAAAAATAAACACCCTAATATAAATTATGAGGTAATTATTAATCAATGGCGGAGCACATCCATGGGGGTTTTCGCAAGACCATGCAGGTTATGGTGTGCGACGACAGGGTGGGGGTCTCAGCTACTGACCACATAAACAAAACCACAGATTTGATCGCAAGAAGTTTCAATCTATTGGATTTCAACTACCAGACACGGCGAATTTTAGCCGAACTGAGAGTTGCTTTACACCAAGACCACGCGTGATCAAGATACAATACCTCTTATGACGGAAAGATTAAGGCGTGGGTACCCTCTGCCAAGTGAGGCTTTACTACAACCCACCGAGAACGTGCTCTACACGGCGAGTCGTAGACCGATCATACAGTCACATTCACCTAGCGCTCTGGACATAGTCATGCCCATGCAGACTTTTCCAGACAATGGTGCGGTCAGATATTAACACGTGTATAGCTGACGAGACAATGAATTTACGAGTACGGGGGTCGATAGAATTGAGGAGTCTGTTATGACTTATTATTATGTCTCACGTCTGTGACAACAGCCGTGATTGGTTAATTTGACACCTTCTAAAAGTCATAGTACTGGAGTTTTTGGACAAAACATGGGTACTATCTGAACGTTCTTCCCTGGAGACATTAGAACAAAGAAAATGTAAACTCCACGTCAATTGATTGATCAGCGTCGATAACTTACGCGCTGGTTGGAATTTCTCAACACCGAACGCTGGCGCCGTGTCTGTTTCATGTTTTTCGTCACCGATAGACGTAAACTTACCAACAAATAAGCCATCTTGAGTGGATGTGTTTTCATTTTAACTGCAAATAATGAATTCAAAAGAATCAAAAATATCCAAAACTGACGTGTTGTTCACCACTTCATTTATATTTTCACAAGTTTTGTGTTACTACAGTGGAACTCTGTTAATTGAATAGCAACCTTGCCAAAGAAAATTATTCAATTAACAGGAGTATTCAATTAACAAGGATTGTGTCATTGTCCTGTATTCTAGAGATAAACTTAGCATTTATTTTATTATATCTTGTTTGACAGAGCTCCATGAGATCTGTCAAACAAGATATAATAAGTTAAATGATTGTATTCGATGCAGTAAGGCCAAGTTGGTCTATAAAGAAAGAACAACTGGGGAGAGTGAGGGTAATTTCTCGACAGGTTACAATATTTTTTATTCAATTAACAGGAGTTTACTCTATAACCTATATTCAATTACCAGGTCAAATTTGTACTAGCAGTATGGTATATGGTTTTCTGTTGGGAAATTATATTCAATTAACAGGGTTATTTAGTTAAGATACATCCAATTAAGTGGGCTATACTGTATTCCTCGACCTTACTGATAAATAAATTCTTTCACTCCGCTTAATACTAACAACCGTCGTCGTCCAAGAAACATTAATTTATAGGACTCCCAAGCGGGTCGTCGGCCCGCAAAGAGTTCTACATGGGGGCGCGGTGGCTCAGTTGGTAGAGGTGCAGGCTGCAAGCCGAGAGGTTCTCGGTTCGAATCCCACCTGCGGCAACCGCGTTGTGCCCTTGGGCAAGACGCTTCACCCCGATTACCTACATGGGGGCACGATGACGCTGTGTACTGAGGCGTACTGCACGTCGATGGTGCGCATGTCTTCAACCAATCTAACCCTGGCTGTGCTGCGGTGCAGAGTTCAGAGTTACGATGTTGGAGAGCTGACAGCTGCTCGTCGTTGCTCGGTGGTTCTCTCCGGGTACTCCGGCTTCCTCCACCCGTAAAACTGTCACGGTCACGATTCGCCATTGTGCATAAGTATGTGACCTTAAACACAAATAAATAAATAAATAAATAAATAAATATAGAGTTCTACATACCCAGTCAGATAAATGTGTTCCAGAACTGAATTCTCTATGCCGTCAGTGTGACCTTTTGAAGTGGACAGTAAATTTCAGTGAAAAAATCACGTAACGTCGGGTGTCGAATTGCCCATTCAGTTGCAATTGGCCTATCCCTCTGGGAATGCTTTGGCTGAATAAAATTGCAACCTAATTCGCCTCACAGTTTAAATTGCGTGATATATACATATCTACACTTCAGGGGGAACCAAGGCCTTCTCATCTGAGAACCCCGACAAATCAGCGCCCGGCCAAAGTATTATTATTATTACTACTCCTCAAATTCTGTCCTTCTGGAGGTTTGTCAATATGCTCAGCTGATGATCTCGTAATTTCAGATCGAACTCTCCTGATTTCGCTGCACCTTGTCTGCCGGTGATAACCTCAATCGTAAAACTTGCACATATAACCGATAACATAACTGATAATTGTTGTTTTATTGGTGCGATTGTATACACATATGCATTGGCACGTATCTCGTTACGTATCAAGATGAACAGAAACGCAGTTTTGGAATTATCTGAATGTTAAGGTGTTGTAAAAGTAAGGAAAAGTTTGGTTTAAAAAAGGGTATACGGATGTCGTCCGCTTACAATTTTACCCATTTCGTCCGCGACCTCCAGCGCACCGAATCGACCGCTAGCAATTTTGTCCAATTCGTCGCCTTGCAGTTTTACGAAATACGTCCGCCAAGGGTTTGAATATTATAAAGACATTGAATATAAAATTAATGATATGTATTCAGTACAAGGAGCTGAATATAGAGGCGACAGCCTGCGTTCACAATCAACATAAGGTAACATAAGGTAACATAAGATAAATTATTTCTATTCTCACACTATCCAACAGGTTGCTAATTACATGTATTGATCTAAAGCTGTCCCGGATGCTTGTTCTTTCAAATGCTGAAACTCACTTCTACTAAAATATAATCAAATGTAAACTAAAAAAAACATGTTCTCACAATAATAGTTTCAAAGTTTATTCAACATGTTAAAAAAATTATAGAAACATTCAGTTTTTTTTATTTTCTACATATTTTCACTGGAGGACGGTTTGGGTGTATTAGCTGACAGTTTGGGTCAAAATGTAGCGGACGGTTTGGGTCAAATTGCAGAGGACGGTTTGGCCAGAGGACGGTTTGGGTGTAATTCATATGTGTACATGTATATCACGCAAAGCTTTGGGGCGAATTAGGTTGCCAAAGCCAGTTTCTGTACTCCGTGCCGAAGCTAGCATTTTGTTTGAGAGGGGGATAGGTCAATTGCAATTGAATGGGCAATTCAACACCGGAAGTTATGTGAATTTTTCACTGAAATTTACTGTCCACTTCAAAAATCTCATTGACGGCTATAGAGAATTCTGTTCTGGAACACATTTATCTGACTGGGTATGTGGAACCCTTTGCGGGCCTACGGCCCGCTTGGGGTTCCTATAACGTCACGTGGGTGGGGTGGGATACATCTGCCTCTCCCTGCTATCTCACCCTGGACAGACGTATGTTACACATGCAGTGGGGGAGAAAATAGCGTCCTGTAGTGTCCCCACTAAAAATAATGTACGCTTCTGTGATCTCGCATTTCCTTTGAACGCTCTAAAACGATAATACGATATTAAGTGGCTTAAAAGTAGTACGGAGTATCATTGAGGATCAACCACCCATCACGTATATCGCGTTAACCTCCACCGATGACTCAAATGCACAGGTGTTACTGGTGCATCACAGATGACTCACATGCATCCTTCATCCGGTCACGGGTCGTTTTGCCCCTTTTCCTGTTCGCCCCGGGTCGTTTCGCCCCCAGAATTGGGGCGAAACGACCCTGGGTAAATTTTTTTTTTTTTTATTTTCAATGGTAATTTTTCAGCCCAAAGGGTAGTCTTACCTTATTCTAAATCCGAATGCAAGTGAGTTAGACCCATTGCAAGTTCGGCCCAAAGTTGGTGAGTTCGGCCCAAAAAAGTGAGTTCGGCCCAAGTGAGTTCGGACCACCCATAAGTGAGTTCGGACCAAACCTGTGCCTCAGTCCAAACTTGAACTAAAAGTCTAATATAATTATGGGGAGAGAGAAAAAAAACTCAGAGGTTTTATTAATTATTTATTTTGTCGTGTACTCTCATGTGGTTCATCTATACTTGACAAACCGTTGTTTTCTATTTCCAAGTTTGGAGCATCCTCTGTAGTAACGGTTGATGATGAAGTCTCATTGGAGTAAGTCTCACACTTCCAATTTCTACTAGTGTCACGATAAACTGTCCTCGATATTCCAGTGCCACATGTACGATATTGCCATCTTTCACATCCAGGACATTGCAATCCTCCCTGGCGAGGTCTGACAGTTGTTTTGCATTTGAGACACTTGTTATCCATGGTGATTTTTCAAGGAAACTGATGATCAAAGAATGAATGAAAGGTTTTCGCGCGCCGAAGGCGCGCAGGGACGATGTGTGATTTACAAATCCCTTGCGATCCGGTTAGCCTTATTTTATTTCACTTGGAGATAGGATGCCTATGTGATTATGAGGTATCTAGTTATCCTTCCTTTTGATGATCAAAACCTCAAACAGCATGGGTTTTATATATTTCTATGGCATGTGTTGTTTTAGTGAAACTTTGATAAATCATATTCACTCGTGATGTGAACTCGAGGACGCGCAACATCAATCAAGTACTGCCATTCACAAACAATATTCATCTAGAGTGTGTTGTTTTTGCAAGGCTTTGTTCTTAGGCCTGTGTGATCCAAGTGAAATAAAATAAGGTTAACCGGGTCGCAGGGGATTTGTAAATCCCACATCGTCCCTGCACGCCTTCGGCGCGCTAAAAGCTTTCATTCTTCTTCTTCTTCTGAATCAATTGAATTTAAAAAAAACAACTCAATTTATAATTTATTAAAGAAAGGGCCGAATTCACTTCAAGAGACAATCCCAAATTAGTAATGCCTTATTGATAGTTTCATCTGGGCCGAACTCACTTTTAGTTGGGCCGAACTCACTTTTAGGGGGCCGAACTAACTTGGGCCGAACTCACCAATTTGGCCGAACTCACAATGGGCCGAACTCACCTGATACCGTAAATCCACCTTGATAACAAACAAATGAAACGGGGAGTAAGAGAGGTGGCCGATTAGGTTCCAGGTCAACTCGCCTTAATCATCCTTTTAAAAAATCCAAGAATCAAAAACGTAAATCCTTTCATAGAAAACCCATGGAATAACAGGGAGCACATAAACACAACATGCTAACATCTTGAAGGCAGACGATACAATGATTGAATAAAAAAACAAATCTACAGGGACCGAGTTGACACGAATTACTCAAACTGAATAGCGGTTCTTCAAAAACATCTTTGGTGAATTATTTTTTTGTTAGCAGTCAAGATGTTTGTTTTTACAGTAATCACATACCAGTTGGTGTTTATTTGAGATTGATTGTGTGGCTGATTGCCTTTTTTATTCACAAGCGTATATATGTATGTATATAATAATAATAATAACTCTTTGGCCAGCCGCTGATTTGTCGCGGTCCTCATAAGAGAAGGCCATCATTCCCCCTGCACCCCACCCCCTCTTCCCCTCCTCTCCTCCCATCATTCAGATATAAACTGCTTAATAGTGTCCCTCACTTCCTCTTTTTCAATTTCTTCAATAAGCATTCCTACCCTCTCCCTCGTGTCCCCCTTCAGCCATCTATCCTTTGTTTCTTCACCCCACTTCTGCATTATTCTTCCAGTAAATTTTATTCTATGAGGTATATACTGTGGGCATTCCAAGAGAAAATGTTCCAGGGTCTCCACTACTCCAGAGTGGCACATTTGGCATCCCTTTTCCCCATCTCTCCCAATTTTTCCCCGAAGCTCCAGTGATCTTGATCTCAGTTTGAACAGCAGTGACCCTCCAAAGGTGCCATCTAGGTACTTCTCAAAAGCTGGCTTTTCTTTATATTGTAACCCCTGCAGTGATTTTTTCACGCTAACCCCTGCTCGCCAGTTTCGATTGCAATCTTCCGTGACTCTCTCTTTGACAAACCTTTTGCCTTCTTTCATTCCTACTTCTATGTTTGTGACCTCTATAGAGTAATTGTCCATTAGTTCCCTCACATGTTTTGACCACCCTGTTTCTATATTAGAATTCCAAATGGTATCGAGCATCAATTTGCACCACCGGTTGTCAGGCAGGTTTCTCAAGTAGTTAAAGTAACACAGTTTTCCCAAATCTACCCTGTCCTTGATTTTCATCCACCCAAGCTCCCCCCTTACTGCTTCCAAAGCTGCAGCATTACTCGACCCTGTTATCCATCTGCCGGCATCATTTTGAGTATTTTCCAACTTCTTAATAACGGTTTGGTTTAATGGAATCACGTCCGTGCCATACGTTATACTTGGTAAACCCACCCTCTCCCACAGTGTTTTCCCCACAAAGACCTTGTTGAAACTATTTTTCCCTAAAAGTTTTAGTTGGTTCAGAATTCTTTTCCCCTTCAGAATCAGTTTGGCTGAGTAATTTCTGTACACCCCTCTTCCCGTTATATTTATGCTTACCCCTAGATACTCATACTCTCCCGTTTCTCCTACAGTGATTTGTTTGCTTTCCCCTTCGGGGATTGAGAACTCCCCCACTCTCCATCTCTTCGTCATATCTACCTTGCGTCCAACGGGTATTACCTTGCTTTTATTTTCATTTAGTTCGAGCCGCCAAGTGTTCCCATATCTACCAACAATTTCCAGCAGTTTCTCTAGCCCCTGTTCAGTTCTAGACATTAACACCATGTCGTCCGCAAAGAATAAGCCTGGTATCTTTACGTCTCCAACATTTACCCCCTCCGCACTCTGAATTAGTTCGTCTCCTAAATCTTTAACATACAATGCAAACAAAATCGGTGAAAAGATACACCCCTGCTTGAGGCCTATATCCATAGGGACTCGTTTTGTAGTGATACTCCCTAGACTGAGTTGGCTTTGCACATCTGTATACAGTGCTTTCATGATTCCCACAAAGTCACCCCCCAGTCCGATGCCCTCGAGCTTTCGCCACATACCTTCCCTCCACACTCGGTCGTACGCTTTTTTCACATCTAGAAATGCCAGAAACATCTTTTTCTTTTCAGCCTTTGTTGATTCTATCAGTTGGGTGAGTGTAAATAGGTGATCAGTGACTCTTCGTCCTTTCCTGAAACCATTTTGAATTTCTCCTAAAAAACCTGTCTCTTCAATAACTTCCTCTAGTCTACCGTATATGACCTTACAGAATACTTTTCCGATGTTACTACTAACTGATATCCCCCTATAGTTATCTAGAACTTCCTTATATATGTTTTTAATTGTGATGGATTTTCCTGAACTCATGTGTATTTTCATTATTCAGAACCTGATCAACATAAAATGTATTAAAATCTGAACCTACGTTAGTAAGTTTCCCCATTCCTCTTCAAATATCCCTCGGCGAAAAACATTTGCGATTTC
Source organism: Pictodentalium vernedei (assembly GCA_031216915.1). Classification (NCBI taxonomy): domain Eukaryota; kingdom Metazoa; phylum Mollusca; class Scaphopoda; order Dentaliida; family Dentaliidae; genus Pictodentalium; species Pictodentalium vernedei. Next base: position 874,285,510 of record CM062297.1, on the reverse strand, counting down.
AATACATTTTCTCCTATGGTGTGAAGGCAAGGCATTTTTTGCTTTGATTTTAATAAAATTTACAGATTATACTTGCCCGGGGATTAGCAGAGTAACAGCACAGTGGCAGAAGAACAGCAGAGAAATAACAAAGTGGCAGATTATACTTGCCTGAAGAATAGCAGAGAAATAACAAAGTGGCAGATTATACTTGCCTGAAAAATAGCAGAGAAATAACAAAGTGGCAGATTATACTTGCCCGAAGAATAGCAGACAAATAACAATGTGGCAGATTATACTTGCCTGAAGATTAGCAGATAAACAACGACGTTGCAAATCTGGTGGATTCGACAGATTATATTTTAAGATCATTGTATTACACCAAATGCATTTTCTATCAGTCAACTGTAAACTGGATGTGTTGTATAAAATTTTATATAAAAATAAACTGAATCATCGTTTCAACCGCTAGTTCTCTTTTTTTTTCTTTATCAAACCCACCCTATACCCCGAGAAAAAAGTGGGGCGAAACGACCCACTCTCAAAATTGGGGCGAAACAACCCGGGGCGAACTGGTATGGGGGCGAAACGACCCAGGGGGCGAACGGGATTTGGGGCGAAACGACCCGACACCCTTCATCCCCAAACGACGCCGATGACGCATCGGTCTCAGCAAAAAATAAAAAAAAAAAAAACAACAAAACAAAACATGGGGAATGAATCACTGACCTGGCCAGCATTAGATCACTGGGTTTTTTTCATGACATGTCCCGCTAAACAAACGCGAAAGGCATTCAACATCCCATGGGGAAATCAAAAAACTGTTCAATGATTCAGAAATACATGCATTAGCCCTTTACCTAACCTGAAAAGCAGACGACACTTGCAAAAATAATTCTTGAATAACTACTTTTTTTCATTTTTTGTCTCAAAAACATAGGTTATGACCCCTCGTTGGAACGAGCTCGACGAGCTCGTTCCAACGAGGGGTCATAACCTATGTTTTTGAGACAAAAAATGAAAAAAATAATGAAAAGTAATTGGCGATTTTTGAGAATAGCGCTGGCCGGTTTTGGTCGTTACGTTAGGTAAAGGGTTAATCAACTGTCTGAACAAAAATAAAACCACAACAGTTTTTATCTAGAGCCCACTCTCTGATAGTCTTAATGGCGTTGAGGGTTTGGTCTTTGACAATCTATCACTCCAATGCAAACTGCCGGGAATTCTAACCGCGTGCATACCCCTTCAGACCCCATTTGAGGCAATAGGAAAGCTAGGCCTCTGTGATCCAAGATCCAAGTGAAATAAAATAAGGCTAACCGGGTCGCAAGGGATTTGTAAATCCCACATCGTCCCTGCGCGCCTTCGGCGCGCTAAAACCTTTCATTCATTCATTCATTTTATCTTGAGGGCATGCCCTAAGCATGTAGAGCCCCAAAGGGTGCATTCATTTTATTCTTTAGGTTTTGAAAATTTCAGAGCATAAAAGTTATTTTTTCTGTTTGCAAATTATTTTTTCTGAAAAAAGTTTTCTGTAAAACATTTTCAGAAAAATAATTTGCAAAAAGAAAAAAAAAAAAAATAAATAATTCCCCCCCCCCCCCAAATTTTTTTTTTTTTTGTATTTTTATATTTCTGTGAAATTATTTTCTCTGTTTGCAAATTATTTTGTCTGAAAACAGTTGTTTTTTTCACATTATAATAATATAATAACTCTTTGGCCAGCCGCTGATTTGTCGCGGTCCTCATAAGAGAAGGCCATCATTCCCCCTGCACCCCACCCCCTCTTCCCCTCCTCTCCTCCCAGCATTCAGATAAAAACTGCTTAATAGTGTCCCTCACTTCCTCTTTTTCAATTTCTTCAATAAGCATTCCTACCCTCTCCCTCGTGTCCCCCTTCAGCCATCTATCCTTTGTTTCTTCACCCCACTTCTGCATTATTCTTCCAGTAAATTTTATTCTATGAGGTATATACTGTGGGCATTCCAAGAGAAAATGTTCCAGGGTCTCCACTACTCCAGAGTGGCACATTTGGCATCCCTTTTCCCCATCTCTCCCAATTTTTCCCCGAAGCTCCAGTGATCTTGATCTCAGTTTGAACAGCAGTGACCCTCCAAAGGTGCCATCTAGGTACTTCTCAAAAGCTGGCTTTTCTTTATATTGTAACCCCTGCAGTGATCTTTTCACGCTAACCCCTGCTCGCCAGTTTCGATTGCAATCTTCCATGACTCTCTCTTTGACAAACCTTTTGCCTTCTTTCATTCCTACTTCTATGTTTGTGACCTCTAAAGAGTAATTGTCCATTAGTTCCCTCACATGTTTTGACCACCCCGTATCTATATTGGAATTCCATATGGTATCAAGCATCAATTTGCACCACAGGTTGTCAGGCAGGTTTCTCAAGTAGTTAAAGTAACACAGTTTTCCCAAATCTACCCTGTCCTTGATTTTCATCCACCCAAGCTCCCCCCTTACTGCTTCCAAAGCTGCAGCATTACTCGACCCTGTTATCCATCTGCCGGCATCATTCTGAGTACTTTCCAACTTCTTAATAACGGTTTGGTTTAATGGAATCACGCCCGTGCCATAGGTTATACTTGGTAAACCCACCCTCTCCCACAGTGTTTTCCCCACAAAGACCTTGTTGAAACTATTTTTCCCTAAAAGTTTTAGTTGGTTCAGAATTCTTTTCCCCTTCAGATCATATATATTTCATTTTCAGGTTATTTTATTCAACTTCGTGGGGAGGTAGTTTAGTATAGTAACTGGGACAAAGTTAGGAGGTCTTAAATAAAACTGTGAGCGCAAAGCTGTCGAACGGTTCGTCGTGTTGCCTTTTGTCGCGTGTTTACAGTTTTCCCTGTCCGATCGCGGAATTTTGTTTTGATGATGGCGAGCAAGTCTGTTCAGACGGAGGTAAGTATGGAGGTAAATACGTGTAATATCGCGGTCCAGGTCAACGGTGCCAACGGGGTAAGTATTGGCGTGCAGACATAGGTCACTGGGGGTGTCGGTCAGAGCCGGGTTGGTGGGGCCACCGATGGCGATATTGGGCTTGAAGCTTGTAAACAGTGTTCTATGATGTATGGGGACTGTCGTTCGATGGGATATGGAGAGGTATGTGCAAACTGTCAGGAAATCCTCCGCCTACTTGAGACAATTGTTAAATTTGAGGGGGAGATTGCCGAGCTGAAGGGAAAACTTGGTAGGGCGGGGCTGCCTGGAGTTACGCCTGTGAAAGTAGCTTTCCGAGAAGGATGGATGGTTGTCGGTGGTTCCAAGAGGAAACATGGGGGTAGAACCTTTGATGTGGATGAGGTAGGTGATGAGGTGGGGGCTGCTAGAAAAGTACGTAGGACAGATGAGGGGGGCCCAGGCCGGAGCAATGCTGTAAAGCGTTTGGCGCGGACTATCAAAAGTGGTAGGAAAGGGGGGCCAGAGAAGCAGGTAGATTGGGGTGTAAAGCCCAAAGGCAGTGGGGAGTGCAGCACCAGAAACAGATTTGATGTGCTCGATTCGGAAGAGTCAGAGGAGGGGATGGAGGTAGTTGCAACAGATAGTAGCTTGGGGTCTAGGCCAGGAAAAAGGAGGAGGGATCCGGGAGAAGACCAGGGGAGTAGTCCAGGTAGTTCAGGGCCTGGAAAGAGACGGAGGGACAAGGATAGGAGTAATCCTAGGTCAAAGATACCGATACCGATAGTGATTCCGAGTGGGGCTGTTGGAGAGGAAGAGGACGCTGTAAACAATAGGAGACTAGAGGAGATAAATAGGGCGAGGACCAAAAGTAAGTTGGTGGTTGCGGGAAGTAGCATAGTTCGGGGGATCGACAAGGTTGTCTGTGGTCCGGACAGTAAAAATAGAACAGTTCTGTGCTTTCCGGGGGCTAAAGTGGAGGACCTGAGGGATAGAGTGGACGGTATTGTAGCTGGGTCGGGGCCTGATCCGGTAGTGGTATTACATGTGGGGTCCAATAACATCAGGGAGAGGAAATCAGTTCGTTTGGTGGACACATACAAGGACCTAATTAGTAAGCTACTTACCAGGAATGCTCGCATCATCGTTTCAGGGGTGCTCCCCGTTATGGGTGGTGGGAATGAGAGGAACTCGCGGATTATGGCACTAAACGAGGAGCTGGAAGAGCACTGCAAAGACTTGGGAATACATTTCATTGACCACTGGGATTCATTCTGGGGACAAGGAGAGTTGTATGGGCGAGACGGATTGCATTTAAGTAGGATGGGTACAGACCTGTTGGGCCAAAAAATTTTACAGGTGGCTGAGCCTTTTTTGGAGAAAAGGGGGGTAGGGGACCACAGCCGATAACCCAGAGGGGCACAAATGCTGGGAACATAGGAAGAACAACAAACATGCACAACACAGGGACATACCAGGGGTATAATAATGTGCCAGTGATGACAAAAAACAAAGATTCATTAAGTTTGGGTACTGCAACATCCAGGGTCTGCACAAGAAAGTAAGCGAAATATCAACAATGATGGACGAAGGAGACTTCGATATAATGGGTCTAAGTGAGACGTGGATACGACGGGATGAGCGGGTTGATCAGATGAAGGGTTGCGTGTGGATAGGAGCTGGGCGAACTGAGGGTCAGAAACGGGGTAGGGGTGTTGGCATCTACGCTAAAGAGGAATTACAGCCCTCATTGATTACAGATCTCACAGAAGCAAGGACTCAGATTCCAGTATCCAACGAAATAGTCTGGGCAAAAATCAAGTTAGGAAGCAGGAGGAGTGTTGCCGTTGGTGTTGTATACTTAGCAGTGTCTCCAACATTTACCCCCTCCGCACTCTGAATTAGTTCGTCCCCTAAATCTTTAACATACAATGCAAACAAAATCGGTGAAAAGATACACCCCTGCTTGAGGCCTATATCCATAGGGACTCGTTTTGTAGTGATACTCCCTAGACTGAGTTGGCTTTGCACATCTGTATACAGTGCTTTCATGATTCCCACAAAGTCACCTCCCAGTCCGATGCCCTCGAGCTTTCGCCACATACCTTCCCTCCACACTCGGTCGTACGCTTTATTCACATCTAGAAATGCCAGAAACATCTTTTTCTTTTCAGCCTTTGTTGATTCTATCAGTTGGGTGAGTGTAAATAGGTGATCAGTGACTCTTCGTCCTTTCCTGAAACCATTTTGAATTTCTCCTAAAAAACCTTTCTCTTCAATAACTTCCTCTAGTCTACCGTATATGACCTTACAGAATACTTTTCCGATGTTACTACTAACTGATATCCCCCTATAGTTATCTAGAACTTCCTTATCCCCCTTTTTGTGTATGAACGACACCTTACTTTCCCTCCACTCTCTGGGGACCTCTTGCTTTCGCAGAGCCAGGTTGAAAAGGTTTGTCAGGACTTCAATAAGTGCCTCCCCTCCATTTTTGAGGAATTCGTTCGGAATTTCATCAGTCCCTCCCGCTTTACCATTTTTTAATTTCGAGACCACGTTCCGCACTTCTTCTGCCGTTATTTCGCTACATACACGATTGGATAGGTTCTCCTCCACCAGTGTATTTCTTTTTGGTGGGGACCCACTGCCCCATCGCCTATCGTTTATCTTTTCCCAGTGCTTGACTAACTCTGAAGCGATACGGCCTTTATCTTCTGTACTTTCCCCATCCACTTTGATACTCTGCACACTACTTTTCCCCCGTTTATTTACCCAGTTCCAAAATACGTTTGAGCTCGAACCCCCAGTTTTCTTTATTGTTCTGGCAAGACTGCAATTGCGCTCGTTCCTATTATTATTCTTTATCTCATTCACCTTTTTCCGTGCCAGTTCATATTCTCCTTTCATTAGTCTCGTGTCATTGTTATCCACCCCTTTAAGCTTCCTACTTCTTCTGTAAGCAGCGCATTTTACCTTCCTTTCTTTTATAGCCTTTTTCAGTCCCTCGTTAACCCTGTATCCAAGCTCTCTCGTTGGGACCCTCACCCTTCCTATACAATCCTTCCCTGCCTCTGTTAGGCTATTTACTATGCCATCTGAAATACTCTGGACATTTGCATCCCTAGGTATACATTCAAGACTTGGTTTTAGTTTTTCCCGAAACTGCTTCCAGTCGGCTCCTTGTTTTAGTCCCCAAACTTCCTTGAAGGTATTTCTGTCTCTATTCGTCTTTTTGCCCATAATCTTAACTGTTATCAGGTTGTGATCACTACCCAAGTCATTTTTTCCCTCATCATCTATTTCTACATCTATAACCTCCCTCCATACGCTAACGTCAGTGAGTATATACTCAATTATTGTTTTCTTATCGTTCCTCTCCCAGGTCCATTTGCCCTTACATTTCGCATCCCTGTTCAGGATCTTTAAACCAAGCTCTTTTGATAGGTCCAACATCTTCCTCCCATTCGTGTTAATTTTCCTATCACCTCCCTGTATGCCCTCCTCCTTATCCCCGATGTGCCCATTGAAGTCCCCCATTAGGACAATACTGAACCCTCTGCTTTCAAGCTCTGTGATATTCGATCTAAGAGTTGTATATATTGAATCATTACACTCGGGCTTACTTCCCTCCACTGCTAAGTATACAACACCGACGGCAACACTCCTGCTTCCTAACTTGATTTTTGCCCAGACTATTTCGTTGGATACTGGAATCTGAGTCCTTGCTTCTGTGAGATCTGTAATCAATGAGGGCTGTAATTCCTCTTTAGCGTAGATGCCAACACCCCCACCCCGTTTCTGACCCTCAGTTCGCCCAGCTCCTATCCACACGCAACCCTTCATCTGATCAACCCGCTCATCCCGTCGTATCCACGTCTCACTTAGACCCATTATATCGAAGTCTCCTTCGTCCATCATTGTTGATATTTCGCTTACTTTCTTGTGCAGACCCTGGATGTTGCAGTACCCAAACTTAATGAATCTTTGTTTTTTTGTCATCACTGGCACATTATTATAACCCTGGTATGTCCCTGTGTTGTGCATGTCTGTTGTTCTTCCTATGTTCCCAGCATTTGTGCCCCTCTGGGTTATCGGCTGTGGTCCCCTACCCCCCTTTTCTCCAAAAAAGGCCCAGCCACTTGTAAAATTTTTTGGCCCAACAGGTCTGTACCCATCCTACTTAAATGCAATCCGTCTCGCCCATACAACTCTCCTTGTCCCCAGAATGAATCCCAGTGGTCAATGAAATGTATTTCCATGTCTTTGCAGTGCTCTTCCAGCTCCTCGTTTAACGCCATAATCCGCGAGTTCCTCTCATTCCCACCACCCATAACGGGGAGCACCCCTGAAACGATGATCCGAGCATTCCTGGTAAGTAGCTTACTAATTAGGTCCTTGTATGTGTCCACCAAACGAACTGATTTCCTCTCCCTGATGTTATTGGACCCCACATGTAATACCACCACCGGCTCAGACCCCGACCCAGCTACAATACCGTCCACTCTATCCCTCAGGTCCTCCACTTTAGCCCCCGGAAAGCACAGAACTGTTCTATTTTTACTGTCCGGACCACAGACAACCTTGTCGATCCCCCGAACTATGCTACTTCCCGCAACCACCAATTTACTTTTGGCCCTCGCCCTATTTATCTCCTCTAGTCTCCTATTGTTTACAGCGTCCTCTTCCTCTCCAACAGCCCCACTCGGAATCAATATCGGTATCGGTATCTTTGACCTAGGATTACTCCTATCCTTGTCCCTCCGTCTCTTTCCAGGCCCTGAACTACCTGCACTACTCCTCTGGTCTTCTCCCGGATCCCTCCTCCTTTTTCCTGGCCTAGACCCCAAGCTACTATCTGTTGCAACTACCTCCATCCCCTCCATCCCCTCCTCTGACTCTTCCGAATCGAGCATATCAAATCTGTTTCTGGTGCTGCACTCCCCACTGCCTTTGGGCTTTACACCCCTATCTACCTGCTTCTCTAGCCCCCCTTTCCTACCACTTTTGATAGTCCACGCCAAACGCTTTACAGCATTGCTCCGGTCTGCCCCCCCCCCCCCCTCATCTGTCCTACGTACTTTTCTAGCAGCCCCCACTTCATCATCTACCTCATTCACATCAAAGGTTCTACCCCCATGTTTCCTCTTGGAACCACCGACAACCATCCATCCTTCTCGGAAAGCTACTTTCACAGGCGTAACTCCAGACAGTCCCGCCCAACCAAGTTTTCCCTTCAGCTCAGCAATCTCCCCCTCAAACTTAACAATTGTCTCAAGTAGGCGGAGGATTTCCTGACAGTTTGCACATACCTCTCCATATCCCATCGAACGACAGTCCCCATACATCATAGAACACTGTTTACAAACTTCAAGCCCAATATCGCCATCGGCGGCCCCACCAACCCGGCTCTGACCGACACCCCCAGTGACCTCTGTCTGCACACCAATACTTACCCCGTTGGCACCGTTGACCTGGACCGCGATATTACACGTATTTACCTCCATACTTACCTCCGTCTCTGAACAGACTTGCTCGCCATCATCAAACAAAATTACGCGATCGGACAGGGAAAACTGTAAACACGCGACAAAAGGCAACACGATGAACCGTTCGACAACTTAGCGCTCACAGTTTTATTTAAGACCTCCTAACTTTATCCCAGTTACTATACTAAACTAACTCCCCACAAAGTTGAATAAAATAACCTGAAAATGAAATATATATGATTAGTAAACAATAAAAATACTTAATTTCGATTCGTAGCCAAGGAGACTTCTTCTGTATACTTGCGGATCCAATTCCAACATTAACAACGGGTCGGCGAAAGATTAAATCGCAATTTTCAAAGGTCGATGACACTTGACGTTAAATAAATCATTCTGATTGAGGAATTTTGAGTAGCACGTGCCCTGAAAAAATTACATGACATACATGCGGGAGGTCATTAAACGCGCTCCACAAACTCGTTCCTTTGATACGTATATGTTCGTGATTTTTATTCGTATACAATTGTGCTGTTTATAATTATGTTTTCTTCTGAGAAAAAAATGATCTTTGGTAAAAGGGTATTTGTATATTTACAAAAATAGGTGTACTAAAAATATCTTACCTTGACTTGTGTTGACGCTAGAAAGAGATGTTTTTCTTTTTCTGTAAACCTAACGTTCGGTGTTAACTCTGTAAAATTATTTCGTGATATGGAATGAGGATTAGTCCATTATAGTAATTATACGGGAACGCGTGCTGACAAATCGATGATTCAGGCCCTTAGGAAAACATGAATTATTTTGTTCAGTTACCGTTGATGACGCGTTTGGGCCAGAACGTGTCCTCACGTAGTGGAAATTCGACAGCCTTGTTGCTACCTGTCACACATTGGCAGACGTGTGACTCATCATTCAACACGTGTCAGGCCTGGGTCTATTATGAAGACTACTATAGACACTGTCTTGACATAATAGCGCGTTGAGTCAGGCCTTCGATACATCTGTGGTGGGGGCGGTTCCTAGATGGCATGGGGACGCCACTCGAACACCTGGGCACGCTATGCGTCATCACTTAAAACATCAATCTAGAACAATAGGCTTTGTCTTGAAACAATACCCATGGCCGCTAAGGACTATCGATCGATATCTCAAGTGTACCTATACGCCCACCTTACTACTAACGGATGGCAAAGTGGATGAGTAGTAGGCGAGGGTCTAGACGTCCCCCATCTTATGGATCTCATCTGGTGGATCTCATATGACGTCATACCGCAATGTATTATGGGTATCACGTGGTTGTCATGGTAACCCATGTGGGTGGCCATGTTGTGACGTCATTGTCATGGTGATGGGTGATGTGAGTGCGCATGCGCAGCTCGTGTTGTTAGGGTGATACGTGTTTCCGTCGTCCATTTTGTATAAAGGGGGGCGCCATCTTTGTTTCTATGGTGGCACGTGGTTGCTATGTTACCCAAAAGCTTCTTATAGGGCTAAGAGGTCTGTACCAGGTATGTTCGATTGACTGGGAGTATTTTCTGAAACGACTTCCGTGTATAATTACCCAAATGAGCCCGAGAATGGCCGAAAATCACCGGAAACGACTTTATTTGATATGGATTCCCCGCAGAATCCTGCTTTTAACTGAAATAGATTTGTTTAGAGTAGCACGTAGTGCTATACATTTTTTAAAAGGTCGTGTTTGATTGGATGGGAGTATTTTTCTGGTACTGAGTACACTAGAATGTTCCGGTTTTTGTTTAACGTACACCCCCCCCCCCCCTCCCAATCTATATACATAATGTTATTTTTTTTTATTTTAAAGGAAGAGTTCCCACTCACCACCCTTCACTTACTACGTACTTTACATCCCAAACCCATGTTTTATCATATATAGGATCTTTCTCTTTCATCTCGAATGTCTGTAGGCAAGAAATGCTTTGCAACCCTCTATATTCTCTTCTGCCATAGTGGCAATGTTAACCAATTATTTGATAAGATTGCGCTCTCTAAAGAATTCGTTGCGTATGCAATGTTGGGTCGAACACTGCCATCTGATAATCTGGTGAGAACGTAAAACTGGTTCAGTTATCGCCCTCCCTGTTTGTGTATATCTCCTTGACAACACAGTCAACAGTGCGAAACGCTTTGTTCGCAAATTCTAACCTTGTTTTTGGGTGCACCGAAATACCACGTTCTGTGCAATTTTTTACAAAATAAATGTCAACAGATCATTTTCTTATCAACTTTAATTTAGTTTCTGACAATGAGAACGTAATGGGATCACATATTCAGTGAAATCGCTTTTCTAAGCGACGTTACGCTCGATTTACCAGAAAGAATCCGATAAACTGACCAAACATTTTTTCAACCAAAAAATATTAAATAAATCTTTTCTCCACGATAAAATAATTTTTCTCGCTTTATTTATTCGCCCTTTACGTAGTTTTCAAGTTTTTGGCGATGTATTGAAGGGTTATATATTTTTTTCATTGCTTTGAAAATGACGAGGCGAACACTGTACTAAATAGGCTTTTGCCTACTGTCAGTCCTGATCGGCACGCCGAAAACACAGCATTATTTTCACTTCAAATCATCAAATTACATTCTAACAATTAATTTCACAATAATTTTCTTTACAAATTATATTTTACGCACTTTATTTTATTTTATAATATCACTTTCCATGTTGAAATACCCTGAAAAATATTTATTTTTTTCAATTTTATGTACAGTCGAAAACACACTTGAAGCGCTTTGGGGATCAAGATTCCAGCTCTAATAGCGAGCTGGCCAATCAGATTCCAGGATTTTTTTTCTTTTTGATAGCTCTTTTAAAGAACCAATCAGATTGCGAGAAGTGTCAGCTCGATCCCCCCAAAAAGTATAAATACCAGCGACCAACTTCGAATAGTATTCGGATTTTCGGGTCTGGATCACTGGTTGACTACCAAAGCTAGGTTGGAGAAGAGCTTCGTTTTCACCAATTGACTGATTCACCAGTTGTGTTTGAAAAACTAAGAATTGGTTTGCACCAACAAAGTGTTTTTCTCAAAAATTGTACTTGGAAAAAAAAAGTTTTTTCCAGAGCTGTCTTTGAAAAACTAAGAATTGGTTTGCACCAACAAAGTGTTTTTCTCATAAGCTGTGAAAACATTTGGTTTTGTTTAACTGGGTGAAAAATAGATAAATTGTACCCCAAGATCAAGTTGTGAATCCGAGTGCTGAGATTCTAAGATTATGGCATCGTTTGAGTGTGAAGAATGCGGTAAAATATTTACTGCTCGAACTAACAGAGATAGGCATGTACGTACAGTGCACCAAGGTAGAAAAAATCATTCTTGCCCGTACTGCACAAAATCTTTTACAAGACTGGAGAATCTCCAGTATCACTTGAAAAAATGGGGTGATTCATGGACATGTATGGATTGCGGTCAGGAATTTACCCAACTCCTACATTTTAACAGGCATAGAAATTTTGCACACCGTCTTGTGTCTGTTAAAAGGAAAGCACCCACCAAACCTGTGGCTGGGGTAAAAAAAATGAGACCAACTGAAAACACGATCTCATTTGATATTGACCCCAAAAACTTTGATGCTAGTCTTATAGAGACTGATGAGGACACTGAATTGATAAACTTGTACCGGGAGTGTTGGAGTTCTATAAGAACACACCATGCTGTAAACAGACGGGTACAAGATTTATACAATTATAGGCTGATGGGTTTATCTGACTTTAATTCGGAGCTCAAAACCACCATCTTCGAATCACAGCGATGGAAATCTAAAATAAATTTGAGTTATGGTTTTGTGCTCCGAAATAATGAGACTGGAGTGTTGAGGTATTATCATGCCTCACAGAATAATTCTCGGGTGTTGCCTTCACCACATCTGGAGTGTAACCAGGAAGACTTTGAAAAGTTTCTGGAAACGATCTACCAAGAAGATCTTCTGGAGTGGGCTAGACAGCAACGCCCAAACACTAAATGGGTGGTCCACCGTTTAACAAATGTGAGTTTTTTTGTTACCAAGATTAAGGACCACCCCATTGGTGCTGGTGAAGTCGAGTTGCCAGATTTCATCATGGACAACAAAGCCATTGTGGGTCTAGTAAAAGACGAGCACCACAATTGCATTTATGATGATAATTTGTGCTTGTTCAGATGTCTGGCATTGTGGAGTGGTTGTACGTACCACAATCTGAATACAACCACTGATGCACTGTTCCGTAAATATACGGATGTTGATAAGACAGATTTCGGCGGTGTAAGCCTACAAGAAATATCCCAAGTTGAAAAACGCTTCGAAGTGAACATAAACGTGTACCAACTTGTGGAAAATGACGATGGTGTTGTTGCCGAGGTGGTTCAGCGCTCACATCGCCGATACCCTGAAACCATGTATGTGAATGTCTATGCAAATCATTTTTCCTACATACAAAGTATCGACGACTATTGTAAGTCGTTTTCATGTAGGAAATGTGGCAAATTGTGGAACACTGTTGGCAGAGCAAATCGCCATGAAACAACCTGTACGGAAGATGTTAGTTACCGTTATCCTGGTGGAGTGTACCACGTCCCCCAGACAATTTTTGAAAAATTAGAGGACGAGGGAATCGTGGTACCACAGGAGGATCGTTTTTTCCCCTACAGGGCAACTTACGACTTTGAGTCGTATTTTGATAAATCGACATTGCCTGTAAATAGTGAAAAGTTAACCTGGGAAGCGGAACACAAACCACTCAGTGTGAGTGTGTGCAGTAACATACCAGGTTATGATGAACCACAGTGTTTCGTGTCAAAAGGTGAGCCGCAGGACTTGGTAAATGAAATGGTTACCTATTTAACGGCAATGTCGACAGAGAGCTATCACAGAATGCAACAGCTTCATTTTTATACAATGACTGCCCTCCAGCAAAAAATTAGAGACATGAAAGTACTAGAACAATCTACTGCGGAGGAGGAAAATTCCAAACCTCACCCATTGGAGAAGTTGGAGGAAGAACTCCATCGCTACATGATGGAATTACCTGTATTGGGTTTCAATTCGGGGAAGTATGACATAAATGTGATTAAACGTGAGTTTATGGCTTTCCTGAAATTGAAGAGCCCATTAAAATTTGTTGTCAAAAAATCAAACAACTTCATGTGTGTGAAAACGGACTCATTTAAATTTCTTGACATTACAAATTATCTGGCACCTGGCTTCAGTTACGACAAATTTCTGAAAGCTTTTGATTGTTCAGCCACCAAAGGATTTTTACCTTACGAGTGGATTACCAATTTGGAAAAATTGGAATGTGATCACCTGCCAGAGTACGAGGCTTTTTACAGTTCTCTAAAGGCAGAGAATATTTCACCAGATGATTATTCCTATTGCAAAGAAGTTTGGAAAGAGAATGGTATGACCACGTTTAGAGATTTTCTGACGTGATATAACAACCGGGATGTTAAGCCATTTCTTGAAGCTGTTGAAAAGCAGTGTGCTTTTTATCGAGAAAGATCAATCGATATGTTCAAGGATGGTATAAGCGTCCCGGGGTTGACATTGAAATACCTCTTCAGCACAGTAGAAAGCGAGGTCTTTTTCACACTGTTTGATGAAAAAAATAAAGATTTACATCATCTGGTGAAAGATCATATTGTTGGTGGACCATCCATCATTTTTAATCGTCACCAAGAGAAAGATAGTACCTTTGTGAGGAAAGCAAACTTCGGTGACGAAGCAAAAGTGTGTGCCGGTGTTGTTGGGTACGATGCCAATGCCCTATACTTGTGGTCGTTGACACAGGATATGCCTACTGGTTGGTACGTGCGACGAAGGGAAGAAAATGGTTTTCGGTATAACCACAAGTATGGGAGAATGGCGGAGCAATGGCTGGAGTTTATTGCGGCAAGAGACGTTGTGAAGCTTCGTCACCAGTTCAACGGAATTGAGAAACGCATCGGCAAAAGACGTTTGCCTGTAGATGGATGGTGCGCCACCACACAGACTTGCTATCAGTTTCATGGCTGCTTTTGGCACGGTCACGAGTGCCGGCTGAATAAGAAGAAAGATGGTTCTTTCGTTTTGTATAACGAAATCAGAAAAAAGCCCATGCAAGAATTGTTCGAAGAAACCGAAGCCAACTCAAAATATATTTTAGAGCTCGGTTACAATCTTGTTGAAATTTTTGAGTGTGATTGGAGAGACATGACGAGAAAAGACCCCACTCTCCAAACATTCTTGCGTGGGTTTTCCGATTCAGCCAGCTCTGGAGGAAAAATGACAGAAACTGAACTTGTGAAACAAATCTTAAATGGTGAACTGTTTGGCCTTGTACTATGTGATATCCAGGTGCCAGATAAATTGAGGTCGCACTTTGAAGAGATGACGCCGATATTCAAAAATATCAACATCACCAAAATGGATATCGGCGATCATATGAAAGCTTTTGCTGAAGCAAACAACATTTTGAGACAGCCTCGGAAATCGCTGATCGGCAGTTATTTTGGAAACAGAATATTGCTCACCACTCCTTTGATGCAATGGTATATACAGCATGGGCTGGAAGTTACGCACATTTATCAGATTGTGCAATACCAGCCGAAAGCATGTTTTCAAAGGTTTGGAAATGAAGTGTCCGAGGCTCATCGCCAGGGTGACCGAGATCCAAATCAGGCCATTGTAGCACATACAATGAAACTTCTGGGCAATTCTGGCTATGGCAAGACTGTTACGAATAAGGAGAAGTTTCGTAGCGTATGTTATTGTTCAGAGGAGGAAGTCACCCAGGCAATAAATAATGTTTCGTTCAGAACTCTTAATCCCCTCAGTGATATCCTTTATGAGGTGGAAATGAACAAAAAACGAATCAATCTGGACTTGCCGTTGACCATCGGGTTTTTTGTATACCAGTATGCAAAGCTGAAAATGCTTCAATTTTATTATGACTTCATTGATACCTTTGTAGATCGGCGTGACTACGAGGTATGTGAAATGGACACGGATTCACTGTATATAGCTTTCAGTGCTCCATCTCTGGAAGAAGTGGTAAAACCCGACATGAAAAAACAATTTTTCAAAGAGCTGCATCATTGGTTACCATCCGAAGCGTGTGATATACACAGGAATGAATATGTTGCAGCAAAAGTGAAAGGTGAAAACTGGTCAGCTGAAAACCCATGCTGTAGAGACCGACAGGCATACGATAAGAGAACTCCTGGTTTGTTTAAAGTGGAGTGGCAAGGTGATGGTATACTCGGTCTCTGCAGCAAAACATATTATTGTTTCGGTCCAAAGGACAAGTTCAGCTGCAAGGGCATCAGTAAACGCCACAACGACCTCAACAAGAGAAAATACTTGGAAGTGTTGCAAATGCAGGAGAGTGGAACAGGCATAAATCGTGGATTTGTTGTAAACGACAACCACATGTATACATATAAGCAGAGCAGAGACGGCCTCTCCTACTTCTACCCAAAGAGACAAGTGCAAGCTGATGGCATTTCCACAATTCCACTAGACATATAACACCTCCAAGTATTCCTCCAAGCATATAATCATACAGTTTCCTTAGTCCTATCAGGCATGCATGTCTAATGCATCAATATGTGTCTCTTTGAATTCTTCTCCAGTCTTGTAACCACAATCCACCCTCTACCAGTTCTGGTGTATAGTTGAAACAGTGAGCTGATGTTTACTGACAAGTATGTTGGTGACTTAATTTCCAACAAATGTGTGTGTTGGAGTTGTTGTGTTAATGTGTACACCAGATCTGGTGAATAGTTGAAACAGTGAGCTGGGAGCTGATGTTAACCGACAAGCATGTTGGTGACTTAATTTCCAACAAAATGTGTGTTGGAGTTGTTGTGTTAATGTGTACACCGGACCTGGTGAATAGTTGAACAGTGAACTGATGTTAACCGACAAGTATGTTGGTGACATAATTTCCAACAAATGTGTGTTGGAGTTGTTGTATTAATGTGTACACCAGATCTGGTAGTCTCCGTATCTGACTGTAATACCACTTTTAAATTTTGAGAAAAAAAATTTCTCTGAGGATCAAGATTGCATTGAGTTTAGGAAACTGACCAATCAGATTGCAGAAATTTAAACCAATCAGATTACATTTTCAAAAGCCAATCAGATTGCGAGAAGTGTCAGCTCGATCCCCCCCCCCCCCCCCCAAAAAAAAAGTATAGATACCAGCGAGCAACTTCATTTGCCATTCGGATTTTCGGGTCTGGATCACTGGTTGACTACCAAAAGCTAGGTTGGAGAAGAGCTTGGTTTTCACCAATTGACTAATTCACCAGTTGTGTTTGAAAAACTAAGAATTGGTTTGCACCAACAAAGTGTTTTTCTCATAAGCTGTACTTGGAAAAAAGTTTTTTCCAGAGCTGTCTTTGGAAAACTAAGAGGTTTGGATTGCACTAACAAAGTGTTTTTCTCATAAGCTGAACGTTTGAAGAAACACCTAGTGAAAATGTTACGACTTGGTTCAAAGCAAACGTTTATGAATGTCACTCGTTATCAGGGTGAAGTAAAGATTCACATCCGAAGATTTGTTGACGATAAAATTCCTACAAAGACAGGAATTGCTCTGTCTATTGAAGAATGGAATTCGTCGAAAAGTCAAGTAGAAGAAGTGGAATCAGCCATCAACGCCAATTTGTTTCCACAACAAGATAGTAGAGTTGTGATAAGTGCTGAACCACGAAAACCAAATGGCGAACCAAGTGGCGACCTGCCACTTGACATAGAAATGAAAAGAACAAAGTGGGATGAGTTAAAGTCTCACAAGATCCCTGTAAGGGTAACACCTCAGCCAAACTATGGAAATATTGTTGAGAGAGTCTGTAAAGACAAAGTCTATAAATTGTGGCACACGCACATGAGTCTCATGAACCCAACACCAACACCTTGTCAATACTCTCATCTCATTAACAAACAGTTGAGTGCTGAACAAAAAGCAAGCATACATGATATGGTTGTTAGTTCAATGGCAGCCACAAGACCATTGACAAGTGGTTTCTGAAAAGTTGTTGAAAAAAAAAAAAAAAACCAAAAAAAAAAAATTACAAAAAAAAAAAAAAAAAAAATTCGTGGTTGCCCTTAAGCCACCTGATGAGTTTCCCTTGGGCAAGGACAAAACATGTTATTCTGAATTTTGTTTTGTGGCTCTCAATAGTCATTACATGATTTTATTCAAAAACCCCAGGGATCGTTCCCAGATCACACACTTGGCATCCCAGATGTACCCTGGTCATTCCAAATTTTTGCGAGAAGTATTTGACGAAGCCACATCTCTCCCATATGGTTACCTGTTAATAGATCTTAAGCAGGACACACCCGAACACATGAGACTAAGAACCCAAATATTTCCTGGAGAAACCCAATATGTGTACCTCCGGAAGGTATAAAAGGGGAGTGCAAATCTGCTGTCGAGTCGAAATCATGTCTGACCGTCTTCACCGCAACATCGCGATTCTCAAGTTCTTGAGTAAATCAAAATCCACTGTGGTCAATTCTGTCTTGAAATACGCCGACAAAGACTTGATCAATTGTATTTGTGAGTGTGCCTTAAACATAGTAAAAGGTGCCGTACCTCTGAGTAAAGCTCACAAAGTTAAATTAGTTCGACACAAAAAACTTGTGAGAACAATTGCCAAGAAAGGTACGTCCGAGAAAAAAAAAGAAGCAAATTTTGCAAAAAGGAGGATTTTTAGGGGCTTTGTTAGCGCCTGTGTTACTTGGTGCGGCTAAAGGTATTTTCGGACAGTTGTGATGGAATACGCAAAAAAGATGGCCTTAGTAGAACCGAGGTTGCTCGAACGTTTGCAGGAGGCCCCTATCAGCAAACAGCCCAACGAGATTGCCGCAAGTTCTCTTGACAGGGAAATGCGTGAAATTTTAGATTCGAATAACCTTACAGAAACTGATAAGATAACCCATTATAATCAGATTCTTCAAAGATTTTTAACATTTCGCCAAAAAGCCATGGCCCCTCGCCCTATTAGGGTCGAATTCGAGAAAGATACTAGAGACGAAGATATCATAGACTCCGTTCCAATAACCATGAAGAGAAAAGCCAAACTGCTGCTGAACCGTATAAAAGCAGATACCAATCTGTCTTGGAATGAGAAGGGGGAGTTGGTCCACAAAGACGAAACAGTCCTAGGTTCCAACATAACCGATCTCTTGAACGATCTCTTGAGAAAGCGAAAGACTTTTCAACCCAAAGGATGGGAAGTGTTGGCACAGGCCCTCAGAGAAAGTAATATTCCCCAGGAGCTTGTGGGCTACAGGGAACGTTGGGATTTTATGCGACGTGAGCCTGTAGTAGAGAAAAAGCCCCAAACCACCCCCTCTGCTAAAAGAAAGGTGAAAGGTAGACTCGTAGCCGGTACTTCAAAGTGGTCGAAATATTAATCCAATGGAAAGCGTTTATTACGATCCCGAAGCTCCCGGGAGTTTTGGTGGTGTGGATGCTCTTCGAAGGGCATCCAAGACAAAAACTAAGCAAGTTGTAAAATGGTTGCAGGGTCAAGACACGTACACCCTCCACAGACCCGTTCGACGCACATTTCCAAGAAGGAAAGTGATCGTTAGTGGTATCGATGCACAATGGCAAGCTGATTTAGTTGATTTAACAAGCATCAGTAAATATAATAAAAACACAAAATTCCTTCTGACTTGTATCGATGTTTTCAGCAAATATGCGTGGGTGATTCCATTACAAAATAAATTTGGTGATTCCATACTGCAAGCTTTTGGTAAAATTTTCAAACAGGGGCGAAAACCTTTAAAGTTACAAACTGATCAAGGCAAAGAATTTTTGAATTCAAACTTCCAGAAATTTCTTAAACAACGAGAAGTAGAATTTTTCACAACCCATAACGTAGAAACAAAATGCTCCATGGTTGAGAGATTTAACAGAACTTTGAAAACCAAAATGTGGAAATATTTTACAAAGAACGATACACTGACTTTCCCACTTCAAACTTTGGTGAAATCGTATAACAACACCCATCATCGCAGCATCGGTATGCCCCCTGTTGACGTGAGTTTGGAAAATCAAGAAGAGGTGTGGCAAAAACTTTATGGGAACCACATAAAACACAAGTCTCCAAAGTTCAAACTGGGTGACAGGGTGCGAATTAGTAAAGTCAAGAAAACTTTTGAAAAAGGTTACTTGCCCAATTGGACAGAAGAATTATTGACAGTGACATCTGTCAAGAAAGGTCACCCCATCACTTATGTTCTAAAAGACGATAGTGGGGAAGTATTGAAGGGGTCCTTCTACACAGAAGAGCTTCAGCGTGTCACACCAAAAAACATTTATAAAATTGAACATGTACTCAAAAAACGTGGTCGCGGAAAGAAGAGAGAACTGTTTGTAAAATGGTTGGGGTATCCAGCATCGTTCAACTCATGGATCCATCAAAGCCAGCTAGCCTATAAAAGGGTGTGAACGAGCTCAATTTCCACTAAAATGGAAGAGGGAGGAACTCCGAACGGATCGTGGCCTTTGTTTGGAAAGAAAGTCCCAAGGAGCGAGATTACTTACTTTTCCCAAATTATCATACTATACATAATCATCATCACTAGCATCGTTAACCTTACCCTCGACAATACGGACAGCAAGTTGTGGACGGCACTTTTAAGTAGTAGTATAGGATATTTATTGCCCAATCCTACAATTAAGAAAACGTGATGTTTTATCTGACCCTACCAAGTAACAGTTCCATGGACGTGTTTCCAGAAAACACACTGACAACGTACACCACCCAGTTATCACAACCAGTGAACCTCACGGGGGAATGGGAGGTAGGTTTGGCGGAGATCCAGTATCCAAACACTTGGTTTAACATTCGTGGCCAGAAAGTTTTTTTCACAGTGTACTGGACTTCGAAAAAACATTATCAGATCATTCTGAAAGAACGTCGATATTCGGAACCTTCCGATGTGATACGAGGCATCAATGGTGTTAAAGAATTGCTGCTACCACGTCACGATAAGATAGAGTCTGAATTAGACGAGGTCACTGGTAAAGTTCGAATCAATGTACGAGAAGGGGTCGTACTCACACTGAGTCCCACTCTGCAAAACATATTGGGTTTTAACGAATGTGTGTTCAAGTCGGAAGCTTTTGAATCTTCTCGAGTCGCCGATGTCAACCAAGGATTCTATTCACTCTACGTACATTGTGACTTAGTTCGTGATCAGGTAGTGGGGGATACTAGGGTGCCGTTACTTCGCATCGTACCCGTGAGAGGAAAATATGGAAACATCATTTCCAAAACTTTTGAAAATGCACTATGTACCGGTTGAAAGGAAGAATTTCAGCACCGTGCAGGTGTATATAAGGGACGACACGGGAGCCACAGTGCCATTTGAACTTGGGAAAGTGACAGTGACACTACATTTCAGAAAGCGCCGATCTTTAAATTTTCTTTGAAAAAACAATGCCTTACTGTTGTAATGCTAAATTATACGAAGAGTATTACACGAAACAGGCTGGTAGCGGTCTGCCAGCTTTTTCGGGTCACAAATACAGATGGGTCATGGGCTGGGTAGTTTACTTGGAGGACTGAAGAATGCAGTCCTTCCCTTATTGAAAACGACAGCCAAAACCATGGGTAGACAGTTATTGAAAAAAGGAGCCGCATTTGCTGGAGATGTCATCAGAGGAAAAAATGTGAAACAGGCAGCTACCGGGAGACTTAAACAAGCTGGAATCGATGCTCTGAACGAAGTGGTGGGTGGGTCGAATCCTCCCGGCCGCAGAGGTATAACAAGGGCAGCACCACGCAAAACTGGCAGATCGATAAAAAGAAGGCGAACTGTTAAGACAATTGACGCTCTGGGTGCATAATGTCTTTGATCAACGAAAAATCCTGTGAGTGTGTCAATAGCGAACTCGACTTATTTTCGATACCACCCACACAGACTAGTGTAGAACATGGTCAATGGATAGAACATCGTCCGTTGGCCAACATAGGGAATAGTGGACCGATAGAATTTAACATTTCTGGATCTGGGGACGACTATCTGAACTTGGCTCAAACTTATCTGTACGTTAAAGCATGTATCGTCGATTCCAGTGGTGGACCTATCGCAAACGACGCAAAGGTGGGTCCCGTCAATCTCTGGCTGCATTCTCTTTTCAACCAGGTCGACATCAGTCTAAACGAGAAACTGGTGTCACCGTCCAATAATACTTACCACTACAGAGCATACATAGAGACTTTGTTAAGTTAAGGCTCCGATGCCAAAAAGTCACAGCTGACTGGTGCTCTCTGGTACAAGGACACGGCGGGACACATGGATGATAGGACGGATGACAACAAGGGATTTGCCACAAGAAAAAAGTTTACGGCTAAAAGTAAAGTCGTGGATATGACTGGGAGGTTACATTTGGACATGTTCTTTCAAACACGTTATCTCCTAAATGGAGTTAACGTTCACATTAAAATGAATAGGTCAAAAGATGCATTTGCCTTAATGGCCGATGGGGAAACATTCAAAATCAAAATCCAAGACGTATCCCTGTTTGTGAGAAAGGAGAGACTCAACCCTTTTGTGAGAGTGGCTCATACTAAAGCATTGGAAAAGGCAACTGCGAAATATCCCATTGACAGAGTGGAAACGAAAGTGTTCTCGGTGCCGAAGGGAAATCTGAGCATCACACAAGAAAATTTATTTTTAGGCCAACTTCCTAAACGTATCGTCGTGGGTTGTGTGGACAACGATGCTTTCAATGGAAACTTTTCAAAGAATCCCTTTAACTTTAAAAATTACAGCATCAATTACCTGGCATTGTATGTGGATGGACAACAGATTCCAGCAAAGCCCTTACAACCGCGATTCGATCAACAAGAAGTGGCGAGGTGTTATGCTACCTTGTTTCAAGGAACTGGTCAAATGTACGAGAACGAAGGAAATCACATCGACAGAGAGGAGTACATAAAAGGGTATACGCTCTTCGTCTTCTACCTGACACCAGACCTGTCTCATGGTCAACATTTCAATTTGGTGAAACGGGGAAATTTAAGATTAGAAATTCATTTTGAAGAACCGCTGCCCACCACCATAAACGTACTGGTGTATGCCGAATTTCAGAACATTATAGAAGTAGATAAAAACAGGAGCGTCATCTTTGATTATTCGACATGAACACTTTGCAAATAGAGAATATTTTCCGCTCGGATCGCGTGTTAAGAAATATCACTCTGGGAGTCTTTGCAAGAAACCGCTTACCAAGAAGATTACCCAGGCACAGACCATTGACTTTTGTGGCCAACACGCATCCAGACCACATAGAAGGGGAACATTGGGTGGCCTTCTATTTCAGTCATCGGGACATAGAATATTTTGATTCGTATGGAATACCACCACAGCACAGATCATTTAAGAATTTTTTGAAAAAGCAAAGATGGAAGTACAATACAAAATGCATTCAAGGACCGTTATCCATGTGTGGACATTACTGTTTGTTCTATCTTTTACATCGCTCTCGTGGCATCCCAATGCATGCGATTGTAAACATGTTTTCTGCGGATTTATTGGAGAATGACATTTTAGTTAGAGACTTTATTTCTGGTGACGTCATAGCCTAAACAGTATAAAAAGAGGACCAGTCGTAGCATCTCGGCATTATCGTTCCATCCGTTGAAGAGTGAAGATGTCTTCGGAAGTGACTGTGTTCAAATTCAATGATCAATTACAAATTTACCTGTTCAAGAACGATGTTGGAATGAAGTTTGTATATAACGAATGGGAGCAATTGACTCAATCTGTTGAAACGGCGAAAAAAAGAAATATGGAACAATCTAAATCTAAAAAAAGAAAGACAATCAAAACAAATGATGTCATAGAAAAAAAACTATAAATAAGGGGTGCAACCTAAGATCAGATGTTTACAATCCCGTGTTTGATTCAATCTATTCTAAACGACTATCGTGGACAAAGAGTTCCCAGAAACATTTTTCCTAGAGGTTTCGAAGAAAGAATGGGCCTAACGGGGTTGGTATTCGCAGGAACTGGTCCTCGACTGATAATTGCTCAGAGAAACTCTGATATCCGTCGACCCAAACATATAAAATATGCTTTGGAGGCAAACACACTAAAAACTTTTGAATCAATGTTACCAAGTGAATGTGCGAAAACCCCCAAAGAACTTGCAAGAGAAGGATTTTTCTACCTAGGAATTAAAGACAGAAGTGAATGTTTTCACTGTGGGGTCATTGTACGCTACTGGCAGGCAGAAGACAATGTCATACAACAACACAAAATGTATTCCCAAGAATGCTGTTACATTCACAACTTACCTGATACAATCGACGATGAAGAAATGGAAAACAAAGACGAGTTAGAAGAAAAAGTTCAAACGGATTCACAGAAATGCTGTGTGTGCTTAACAGCAGAAGCCAATGTCGCACCGCGACCATGCCATCATTTGTGCCTGTGCAAGGACTGTTGTAAACAACTGAAAAGATGTCCAATATGTAGATAGACTGTTTATGAATATTTGACAATATATGTTCCATGATGTTTAGTAATAAAAGAAATTTAAATTTATATTCAGTGTTGTTATTTGTTTTTGGGGAAAATAAATATGTGTTTGTCGGGCTCATTTGGGTAATTATGTAGAGCCATAAATACTCCCATTCAATCGAACACGACCTTTTAAAAAATCTATAGCACTACGTGCTACTCTAAACAAGTCCATTTCGGATAAAAGCAGGATTCTGCGGGGAATCCATATCAAATAAAGTCGTTTCCGGTGATTTACGGCCATTCCCGGGCTCATTTGGGTAATTATACAAGGAAGTCTTCCAGAAAATACTCCCAGTCAATCGAACATACCTGGTACAGACCTCTTAGCCCTATAAGAAGCTTTTGGGTAACATAGCAACCACGTGCCACCATAGAAACAAAGATGGCGGCCCCCTTTATACAAAATGGACGACGGAAACACGTATCACCCTAACAACACGAGCTGCGCATGCGCACTCACATCACCCATCACCATGACAATGACGTCACAACATGGCCGCCCACATGGGTTACCATGACAACCACGTGATACCCATAATACATTGCGGTATGACGTCATATGAGATCCACCAGATGAGATCCATAAGATGGGGGACGTCTAGACCCTCGCCTACTACTTGGATGGACAAAATTGGGCATTGGTATGGGTGAGGTCTGTTGTACTCGTTTGAAAAAAAATATTCCACTTGAAATGGTCGTTAATGAATGAAAAGGAGGCATACCTGGCAGAAATGTCAAGGTTCGGGTGTTGGGCGGGGTATTATTCGTGTCCGGTCGGTAAAAAGAGAGTTTGTTAGAAATCAGAAGCCAGTGTATTGTCGTGCAATCTAATGCATTGGAAAATTATTTTATTCGTTTTGGGGATAACATTGTGGTGGTGGCGATGGAGGGGGGGGGGGGGGGTCACCTGTATTCAATAC
Organism: Pictodentalium vernedei; assembly: GCA_031216915.1. NCBI lineage: Eukaryota > Metazoa > Mollusca > Scaphopoda > Dentaliida > Dentaliidae > Pictodentalium > Pictodentalium vernedei. Next base: position 874,260,672 of record CM062297.1, on the reverse strand, counting down.
TGGATATGACAGGTATAGGATAGGTTTAGCCAGATAACTGAGATAACTGTTGGTTATTTCAGCAGAGTTTCTGTCACTATGACTGACAGAGCTGCGTGCTGACCATCACTTTTGTTGGTGGCACTAAACTAATACTTTTCCATAGTTTATTTACACTGGTGCCCAACGTTTTAATGAAACTAACGCAAGCATGGTATGCCCCAGGCTTCAAACTAAAAGGGTGGGAAATGGGGGGGGGGGGTGCATCCCATGACCCTGTCCGTGTCAGAATTTTTCAAGTTGTCTGTCGGAAAAATTATTGACCGCTCGCACAACGATGCCACAATTTTCATTGTGCAAAAAGTATCTTCAGGTTTCACATATCCTTTGTGTGTGAACGCTTGTTCATTTATTACTATTATTTTAAAGAATTGCTTTTGTGAAACGAAAGTATTTCTTGAAAATAATAATAATAATAATAATAATAATAATAATAATAATAATAATAATAATAAACGAACGTTTGGGGCCCGTTTCGTTAATTATTGTTTTACAAAAAATATTGAGTAAGGATTCAAGATCGTACCGATGGTCAGCGATCCGCGAACACTGTCGGAATAGTTACCTCTCAACCCACCATGTCGGGGGATGTGGCGGGGCGGGGGGGGGTGTATTTTAAGATTCTATCTCTGTGTCTGGCTTTGGTGTGGGAATAACTGCAAACTTGAATAAGTTTTATTGCGGTTTAACGTTATTTACGGTCAGCCAGGGTCACCTCATGTCTGACAGTTTTACGGGTGATGGAAGCCGGAGAAAACCACCGAGCAGCGGCGAGGAACTGTCAGACTTACTAACTCTGCATAGAGTCATCATTGCTTGAAGAAGGCAATTGCGCCTTAGACGTATACACGGTGCGCTTTAGTACACAGCGACACCGTGCCATCACATGGGCAATCGGGATTCAGTTTCTTACCCAAGGGCACGATGCCGATACCGCTAGTCATGATCAATCGGTGGACTTCTCGGTTTAAAGTTCAAAGCTCCAACCACTGGCAAGCTTCAATGGACCGCTTCGTTCATCCATAAGAGGTCCTTATCAGGACAATCGAAATGTTTGAAACGAACACTTGTTCACTTAACACATTGCCATCAACATTTACCCCCTTTCTCCCCCACCCTGCACATTTAGAAGTGTCGTTAAACCCCAGTAAAAAAATAAAACAATCATGGCCCTCCACGCGGAATATTATTTTTTTCCGAAAGAGTACAAAAGCCCACGCCCATAAAATGTCCAGTTTTATACATCGAATTTGCCAATCCGTTCGCTAACGGTAAATAAGAATGTAATACACCCGATACACAGCTTCCTAAAGTTTACGGCAAAATACATCGAAATGATCATAGTGCGTACATGCTTCTCCCACCCTCGGAAAGTGCTGCTCAATAAATATCGGTTTTACCCATATTGCTCAAACACTTACAGAATACACTTCTGGCAGTGCATCCGCTATAATTTAACTTGGTGGTGGTCGGGTGTGTGTTGGGGGGAAGGGGGGGGGGGTCGGAGGGGGTTGTAAGGGGGGCATATTTGTTGTTTAACCACACAATGACGCTTCACTACTGAGTAAAAAGTAGCACCTCTTCGTAAGGGAAAATACACCCCAGTGATATTTTCTGGGCAGCATATCTTCGAAAGGGTAGACTACTCCTGTGATTCATCGTGGGTACCCCGGGACATGAAGTAGTGCTTAGTGCTCGTTTACTGTTGTAAACAAACTCCGTTTTACTGTTAAAATGTAGGAGCCATTCATCAATGCTTGGATGGAAGTTCTCTAAAATGGATATAAACGATTGACTAAACTTGACTTTATCTCCATGTTGCGGTCACGATTACCCATTGCACAGAAATAAATAAATAAATAAATAAATAAATAAATAAATAAATAAATAAATAAATAAATAAAATAAATAAATAAATAAATACTCCAGTGATATTTACTGGGCAGCACTTTCTGGGATTGGGATGGGTAGGGGAGTGGGGGTAGTAGGGCTGATACAGCATTACTTATCAGAGGGTGGGAGACGCATGTGTGTATTGATATTATTTGGATGTATCGCACTTTCTGTGATGTGTAATGGTGGGATGGGGAAGACATCCAGGGGCATGTCATGTGGTAGTCTTCAGTGAACCTCTGTGGTCTATAATGGCGCGATAGGGAAGATTTCCAAGGGCATGTGGGAAGTCTTCAATGAACCTCCAGTATTGGATTTTATTGAAAAGTGAGTTAACGGAACTCTGAAGGGCCGGAGGTGGGGTAGGCAGCATTCCTGTCTTGTCGGTTAGGTGAGAATTTGTTAGAACTCTGAACCTGGTATACCGGAATCTATCGCTCACTGGTACTGAACAAAAGGCCGCGTGCTTGCCTAGCGAGATGAAATCTCGAAATTTCGAGATAAAAAGTCAAAATTTCGAGATTGTAAATCGAAATTTCAAGATAAAAAAGTTGAGATTTTATGTCGAAAGTTCGAGATTTTAAGTCGAAATTTCGAGATTTTAAGTCGAAATTTCGAGACCAAAAAGTCGAAATTTCGAGATTTTAAGTCGAAATTTCGAGATAAAAAGTCAAAATTTCGACTTCCTGGGCCTTCTCGTTAAAACAACAATAAAAATATCAATGTACATCAAAAACTAAGTTTTTCCTTAAAAGGATTTTGTCCGGTAACGCAAATCTCATAACAAGAATTAAGTTCTATTAATTAGTTGATTATTTTTGGTGGTCCAGTAAATTTTCTATTCAAAATTTGTTTTATTACAAATTATTGGAGAGTGCCCACAGGCACTCACCAATAATTTATAATAGAACAAACTTATATAAAGAAACTAAAATTGGCATTTGACTGAACGGGAAACAAACAAGGGAAATGTTTGCTTGTGATCTGGTACCCTCATTTCTTATAACTCTTTGAACCGCAGAGGCAGCTTTTCTGGCCCTGTAACATGATACTTCATGATTTCATTAAGTAGGCTGACTTTTAGTTTAAACAGTATTTATTTCAAAAGAATTTCCATGGTAATACATAGCTTACATTATGATTGGGTGTGGATTCGACAGTAAGGCTGACTTTTGTGTGAAGGTGTGGGGTAGACCAATCAATATTTTAAACGTGCAGCCCCCAGGCTGCACATTGAAAATATTAATTGGTCTACCCCTAAATAAACAATATGGACTCTTCCGTTGCTGCTATTGAACTGATATGGAAGATACCACTAGGGTTAAAAGGGTTATAGCCCTGATAGTGGCTTCTAGCACTCAACCCGCTAAACTCAAAAACGCAATGGAGACAAATAACAGCTACTATTTATTTGTATATTATTCATGTTTAAATTTATTTATTTATTCATTTATTGGAGTTTTAAGGTCACATATTTCTGCACAATGGCAAATCATGACCACGACAGTTTTACGGGTGGAGGAAGCCGGAATACCCGGAGAGAACCACCATGTAACTGTCAGCTCCCCAACTTACGAACTCCATACAAGCAGGGTTAGCCACGTGGGCAACGGGGGTGAAGTGTCTTGCCCAAGGAAACAACGCGGTTGCCGCAGGCGGGATTCGAACCGCGGACCTCTCGCGTCGCAGCCTGCACCTCTACCTATTGAGCCACCGCGCCCCATATTCATGTTTAAACAAATTTTGGTTACAACATTACTCGAATTGAATGTTTGGAATTTCTTTAGATTCTAATTAGCCTCATTTTTGTCTTCTAATTTCGTTCGAAACGAAATAAAAATGCGGAAATAATATTTACAGATGTGTGTCAGTGTCCACTGGTAAGATTCCGAAAAAAGGCAATGCACATGTGTACTGCCACAACTCATGACTTCAAGAACTGTTAAAACTGGCAGTAGTATTTTTATATTAGAAACTGTGTATTTGAAAAGGTAGCCTATTTGACCGGTATCGAACCAGGTAAATTACATAGTTGTGTCAACAATGATCCTGTAGGTTTGACACTGAAACTTTGAGTCTACAGGAATGTCATTAGTTTTGCTTATTGTCACAGAGAAGGTCATGGCATTTACGAAGCGGAAAACCTTTTCAAAATCTGACTAATGGTTGCAAAGTTATGCCCATTTCTATACCCCCGAAACTGGTCCTTTTTTCTTTGCTAGCACATAATTTACCGAATGTGGAAACAACCTCTACACCAGGACCTAATCCGACCTATTACATGTAAAAGCGAAATGCAATAACAACCTTAGTTCTAGCAGCGCGGGGGGGGGGGGGGGATGGACCGCCTCTTGGGGTCCACTCCTTTTGCTGCTGCATCCCCAGCCCCTATTTCAGCACTTTCCAACTCCTATTCCAGGAAGCACGTAAGACTTAACCCTTTACCCAACGAATCGGCCGCATCCGCCCGCGTAATATGCAAATTCAGCAGCTGAAAAAAATAATAATATTTACCGATGTGTGTCAATGATGGGGTCCGCCCCCTTTGCCGCACCTCCCAGTCCCTATTTTAGCACTTTCCAGCCCCTATTCCAGGAAGCACGTAAGACTTGACTGATTGAGTGCTAGAAGTCACTATCAGGGCTTTCCAAAAAATGAGAGCACCAGAGAACAAGACAACATCCTCCTTTCTCCTGATTCATATTCAGTCAAAGGCAAATAATATTTTCTTTATATATATTTGTTTTATGGCACATTATTGGGAGTGCCTATGGGCGTGGTGCCTGTGGGAACTGTCCAATAATTTGTAATAAAACAAATTTTGAATACCAAATTCTGACCACCAAAAATAATTTAGCCCTCAACCAGTTAACAACTGTCTATTCCAGTAAGATAAGATTTAACAACTGGCAGAAAATTCGAAAACCGTCATAAGACCAATTGCAGAATCACAGGGACGGTCCACCACCCTTACCGGCCCGGGCTCTGAAACCGTAAACTGTGGGTCAGATAAAATAAACCACTCACCTGTGAGCCATTTCGGCCTATAAGCCCTCATCAGATTACCTGGCAGAATGGCTAGAATTTTTTGCAACAAACAACCTTATAGAATAGTTCACAACATTGCAACCAATTTTCGTCAGTTTGTTCACATGTTAACTGAACATTCTATGGCTGACAGCGTGATCGATTGCTGGAGAGTTCACTGTTCAATTGACAACAAATAATTTTAGCATAATAATTTCACAAACATTGAACGCTTGGGTGGTCAAATTCTCATTGATGTCAAGGCAAAAACGTTTCAAGCTCATTTGAATTTCAGTACATCCTATGGGAATCATTAACCCGTGTAACCTATTTAAAACAATTACATTCCGGTCAAACAAGTAATTATATTTGTGTATGTACATAGTTCACGGGGGCGCGTTGGCGTATCGGCAACCAGTTCTAGTCAGGTCAGCGAAGTAAAGCAACGTCGAGCGCGGTTAGTAGTTGGCTGGGTGAGCATTTCCTCGCCTGATGAGCACAGAATACGAGCACAAATACGAGCACAGAATACGAGCACAAATACGAGCACAGAATACCTAAGCGATATCAATGAGATTCATGCGACGGTATCCCCTTCACGAAGCTCCAGTGGCGGCGCTACGGGGGGGGGGGGGGGGGGGGGGGGTGGGGGGGGGGGGGGGCATGGGGGGCATTTGCCCCCCCCCCCAAACGAAGGCTTTGCCCCCCCACCCCCACCCCCCCAGTTGCCCCCCCACCCCCCACCCCCCCACCCCCCACCCCCCACCCCCCCCCACCCCCACCCCCCACCCCAACCATCTCGCATGCATTTCCATCCACCCTCACACACAAACACATTCAGTCACTCTCTCTCACACACACACACACACCCTCTCTTTTTTTTATTCCAAATAATTTCCCATACACACTTAGCCCAAAGCCTCAGGCTAGCTGATGAACACATCAAGGCAGTAGAGATATAAAGACTCGGATGCAGATACTTATAAGTTATAATTAAGTTATGAGCCAACAAAGGCATATCTATCCATATCCCTTGTCTAAAAAAAATCATGGATTTCGCATTATGACAGACGGGCATTATGAGTCTCTCTCTCTCTCTCTCTCTCTCTCTCTCTCTCTCTCTCTCTCTCTCTCACGCACAGACCCACCAGACGCGGATCCAGGATTTTTTTAAAGGAGGGCCGCTAATTACCATTACATTTAGTCGAAACTTGGACCCAAAGTCCGTAATATAATTTTTTGATTTGGTACGTCCACAGGACGTACCAAACCAAAAAAGTATATTACGGACTTTGGGTCCAAGTTTGGACTACCTCATAACAAAGTAATGATATGGTCCTTTACGTATTTGCCCCACTTCGTGGGACTTTGCCCCTCTAGTTGCCCACCCCCCCCCCCCCCCAAAAAAAAAAAAATTCTGGCGCCGCCACTGCGAAGCTCAGATATCAGATATTTTGAAACCATTTACTTGCATATCTTCTCCAAAAATAAACACCCTAATATAAATTATGAGGTAATTATTAATCAATGGTGGAGCACATCCATGGAGGTTTTCGCAAGACCAGGTTATGGTGTGCGACGACAGGGTGGGGGTCTCAGCTACTGACCACATAAACAAAACCACAGATTTGATCGCCAGAAGTTTCAATCTATTGGATTTCAACTACCAGACACGGCGAATTTTAGCCGAACTGAGAGTTGCTTTACACCAAGACCACGCGTGATCAAGATACAATACCTCTTATGACGGAAAGATTAAGGCGTGGGTACCCTCTGCCAAGTGAAGCTTTACTACAACCCACCGAGAACGTGCTCTACACGGCGAGTCGTAGACCGATCATACAGTCACAGTCACCTAGCGCTCTGGACATAGTCATACCCATGCAGACTTTTTCAGACAATGGTGCGGTCAGATATTAACACGTGTATAGCTGACGAGACAATGAATTTACGAGTACGGGGGTCGATAGAATTGAGGAGTCTGTTATGACTTATTATTATGTCTCACGTCTGTGACAACAGCCGTGATTGGTTAATTTGACACCTTCTAAAAGTCATAGTACTGGAGTTTTTGGACAAAACATGGGTACTATCTGAACATTCTTCCCTGGAGACATTAGAACAAAGAAAATGTAAACTCCACGTCAATTGGTTGATCAGCGTCGATAACTTACGCGCTGGTTGGAATTTCTCAACACCGAACGCTGGCGCCGTGTCTGTTTCATGTTTTTCGTCACCTATAGATGTAAACTTACCAACAAATAAGCCATCTTGAGTGGATGTGTTTTCATTTTAACTGCAAATAATGAATTCAAAAGAATCAAAAATATCCAAAACTGACGTGTTGTTCACCACTTCATTTATATTTTCACAAGTTTTGTGTTACTACAGTGGAACTCTGTTAATTGAATAGCAACCTTGCCAAAGAAAATTATTCAATTAACAGGAGTATTCAATTAACAAGGATTGTGTCATTGTCCTGTATTCTAGAGATAAACTTAGCATTTATTTTATTATATCTTGTTTGACAGCGCTCCATGAGATCTGTCAAACAAGATATAATAAGTTAAATGCTTGTATTCGATGCAGTAAGGCCAAGTTGGTCTATAAAGAAAGGAAAACTGGGGAGAGTGAGGGTAATTTCTCGACAGGTTACAATATTTTTTATTCAATTAACAGGAGTTTACTCTATAACCTATATTCAATTACCAGGTCAAATTTGTACTAGCAGTATGGTATATGGTTTTCTGTTGGGAAATTATATTCAATTAACATGATTATTTAGTTAAGATACATCCAATTAAGTGGGCTCTACTGTATTCCTCGACCTTACTGATAAATAAATTCTTTCACTCCGCTTAATACTAACAACCGTCGTCGTCCAAGAAACATTAATTTATAGGACTCCCAAGCGGGTCGTCGGCCCGCAAAGAGTTCTACATGGGGGCGCGGTGGCTCAGTTGGTAGAGGTGCAGGCTGCAAGCCGAGAGGTCCTCGGTTCGAATCCCACCTGCGGCAACCGCGTTGTGTCCTTGGGCAAGACACTTCATCCCGATTGCCTACATGGGGGCACGATGACGCTGTGTACTGAGGCGTACTGCACGTCGATGGTGCGCATGTCTTCAACCAATCTAACCCTGGCTGTGCTGCGGTGCAGAGTTCAGAGTTACGATGTTGGAGAGCTGACAGCTGCTCGTCGTTGCTCGGTGGTTCTCTCCGGGTACTCCGGCTTCCTCCACCCGTAAAACTGTCACGGTCACGATTCGCCATTGTGCATAAGTATGTGACCTTAAACACCAATAAATAAATAAATAAATATAGAGTTCTACATACCCAGTCAGATAAATGTGTTCCAGAACTGAATTCTCTATGCCGTCAGTGTGACCTTTTGAAGTGGATAGTAAATTTCAGTGAAAAAATCACGTAACGTCGGGTGTCGAATTGCCCATTCAATTGCAATTGGCCTATCCCTCTGGGAATACTTTGGCTGAATAAAATTGCAACCTAATTCGCCTCACAGTTTAAATTGCGTCGCCTTGCAATTTTACGAAATACGTCCGCCAAGGGTTTGAATACTATAAAGACATTGAATATAAAATTAATGATATTTATTCAGTACAAGGAGCTGAATATAGAGGCGACAGCCTGCGTTCAGAATCAACATAAGGTAACATAAGGTAACATAAGATAAATTATTTCTATTCTCACACTATTCAACAGGTTGCTAATTACATGTATTGATCTAAAGCTGTCCCGGATGCTTGTTCTTTCAAATGCTGAAACTCACTTCTACTAAAATATAATCAAATGTAAACTAAAAAAACATGTTCTCACAATAATAGTTTCAAAGTTTATTCAACATGTTAAAAAAATTATAGAAACATTCAGTTTTTTTTATTTTCTACATATTTTCACTGGAGGACGGTTTGGGTGTATTAGCGGACAGTTTGGGTCAAAATGTAGCGGACGGTTTGGGTCAAATTGCAGAGGACGGTTTGGGTGTAATTCATATGTATACATGTATATCACGCAAAGCTTTGGGGCGAATTAGGTTGCCAAAGCCAGTTTCTGTACTCCGTGCCGAAGCTAGCATTTTGTTTGAGAGGGGGATAGAACAATTGCAATTGAATGGGCAATTCAACACCGGAAGTTACGTGAATTTTTCACTGAAATTTACTGCCCACTTCAAAAATCTCATTGACGGCTATAGAGAATTCTGTTCTGGAATACATTTATCTGACTGGGTATGTGGAACCCTTTGCGGGCCTACGGCCCGCTTGGGGTTCCTATAACGTCACGTGGGTGTGGTGGGATACATCTGCCTCTCCCTGCTATCTCACCCTTGACAGACGTATGTTACACATGCAGTGGGGGAGAAAATAGCGTCCTGTAGTGTCCCCACTAAAAATAATGTACGCTTCTGTGATCTCGCATTTCCTTTGAACGCTCTAAAACGATAATACGATATTAAGTGGCTTAAAAGTAGTACGGAGTATCATTGAGGATCAACCACCCATCACGTATATCGCGTTAACCTCCACCGATGACTCAAATGCACAGGTGTTACTGGTGCATCACAGATGACTCACATGCATCCTTCATCCGGTCACGGGTCGTTTCGCCCCTTTTCCTGTTCGCCCCGGGTCGTTTCGCCCCCAGAATTGGGGCGAAACGACCCTGGGTAAAATTTTTGTTTTTTTATTTTCAATGGTAATTTTTCAGCCCAAAGGGTAGTCTTACCTTATTGTAAATCCGAATGCAAGTGAGTTAGACCCATTGCAAGTTCGGTCCAAAGTTGGTGAGTTCGGCCCAAAAAAGTGAGTTCGGCCCAAGTGAGTTCGGACCACCCATAAGTGAGTTCGGACGAAACCTGTGCCTCAGTCCAAACTTGAACTAAAAGTCTAATATAATTATGGGGAGAGAAAAAAAACTGCTCAGAGGTTTTATTAATTATTTATTTTGTCGTGTACTCTCATGTGGTTCATCTATACTTGACAAACCGTTGGTTTCTATTTCCAAGTTTGGAGCATCCTCTGTAGTAACGATGAAGTCTCATTGGAGTAAGTCTCACACTTCCAATTTCTACTAGTGTCACGATAAACTGTCCTCGATATTCCAGTGCCACATGTACGATATTGCCATCTTTCACATCCAGGACATTGCAATCCTCCCTGGCGAGGTCTGACAGTTGTTTTGCATTTGAGACACTTGTTATCCATGGTGATTTTTCAAGGAAACTGATGATCAAAGAATGAATGAAGGGTTTTCGCGCGCCGAAGGCGCGCAGGGACGATGTGTGATTTACAAATCCCTTGCGACCCGGTTAGCCTTATTTTATTTCACTTGGAGATAGGATGCCTATGTGATTATGAGGTATCTAGTTATCCTTCCTTTTGATGACCAAAACCTCAAACAGCATGGGTTTTATATATTTCTATGGCATGTGTTGTTTTAGTGAAACTTTGATAAATCATATTCACTCGTGATGTGAACTCGAGGACGCGCAACATCAATCAAGTACTGCCATTCACAAACAATATTCATCTAGAGTGTGTTGTTTTTGCAAGGCTTTGTTCTTAGGCCTGTGTGATCCAAGTGAAATAAAATAAGGTTAACCGGGTCGCAGGGGATTTGTAAATCCCACATCGTCCCTGCACGCCTTCGGCGCGCTAAAACCTTTCATTCTTCTTCTTCTTCTGAATCAATTGAATTAAAAAAAAAACAACTCAATTTATAATTTATTAAAGAAAGGGCCGAATTCACTTCAAGAGACAATCCCAAATTAGTAATGCCTTATTGATAGTTTCATCTGGGCCGAACTCACTTTTAGTTGGGCCGAACTCACTTTTAGGGGGCCGAACTAACTTGGGCCGAATTCACCAATTTGGCCGATCTCACAATGGGCCGAACTCACCTGATACCGTAAATCCACCTTGATAACAAACAAATGAAACGGGGAGTAAGAGAGGTGGCCGATTAGGTTCCAGATCAACTCGCCTTAATCATCCTTTTAAAAAATCCAAGAATCAAAAACGTAAATCCTTTCATAGAAAACCCATGGATTAACAGGGAGAACATAAACACAACATGCTAACATCTTGAAGGCAGACGATACAATGATTGAATAAAAAACAAATCTACAGGGACCGAGTTGACACGAATTACTCAAACTGAATAGCGGTTCTTCAAAAACATCTTTGATGAATTGGGTTTTTTTTGTTAACAGTCAAGATGTTTGTTTTTACAGTAATCACATACCAGTTGGTGTTTATTTGAGATTGATTGTGTGGCTGATTGCCTTTTTTATTCACAAGCGTATATATGTATGTATATATGTTTTAATTGTGATGCATTTTCCTGAACTCATGTGTATTTTCATTATTCAGAACCTGATCAACATAACTTGCCATCGCACAACATTACATTCTGGCTCGCCACCATGGTGGGACTCAAACCTCTACCATCGCCGAACTGGAACCGAACAGAGCTCGCTCTCTAATAGTTTTAAAGGCGTTGGGGGATTGAGTATTGACCATCTAACACTCCAGCTTAAACTGCCGGGTATTCTAACCGCGTGCATAACCCCCTCAGACTCCATTTTGGGCAATAGGAAAGCTAGGCCTGTGTGATCCAAGGAAAAAAAAATAAGGTTAACCGGGTCGCAAGGGATTTGTAAATCCCACATCGTCCCTGCGGGCCTTCGGCGCGCTAAAACCTTTCATTCATCATCATTCATTGTGATGCATTTTCCTGAACTCATGTGTATTTTCATTATTCAGAACCTGATCAACATAAAATGTATTAAAATCTGAACCTACGTTAGTACGTTTCCCCATTCCTCTTCAAATATCCCTCGGCGAAAAACATTTGCGATTTCAATACATTTTCTCCTATGGTGTGAAGGCAAGGCATTTTTTGTTTTGATTTTAATAAAATTTACAGATTATACTTGCCCGGGGATTAGCAGAGTAACAGCACAGTGGCAGAAGAATAGCAGAGAAATAACAAAGTGGCAGATTATACTTGCCTGAAGAATAGCAGAGAAATAACAAAGAGGCAGATTATACTTGCCTGAAAAATAGCAGAGAAATAACAAAGTGGCAGATTATACTTGCCTGAAGAATAGCAGAGAAATAACAAAGTGGCAGATTATACTTGCCTGAAGAATAGCAGAGAAATAACAAAGTGGCAGATTATACTTGCCTGAAGAATAGCAGAGAAATAACAAAGTGGCAGATTATACTTGCCCGAAGAATAGCAGACAAATAACAATGTGGCAGATTATACTTCCCTGAAGATTAGCAGATAAACAACGACGTTGCAAATCTGGTGGATTCGACAGATTATATTTTAAGATCATTGTATTACAGCAAATGCATTTTCTATCAGTCAACTGTAAACTGGATGTGTTGTATAAAATTTTATATAAAAATAAACTGAATCATCGTTTCAACCGCTAGTTCTGTTGTTTTTTTTTCTTTATCAAACCCACCCTATACCCCGAGAAAAAAGTGGGGCGAAACGACCCACTCTCAAAATTGGGGCGAAACGACCCGGGGCGAACTGGTATGGGGGCGAAACGACCCAGGGGGCGAACGGGATTTGGGGCGAAACGACCCGACACCCTTCATCCCCAAACGACGCCGATGACGCATCGGTCTCATGCATTAGCCCTTTACCTAACCTGAAAAGCAGACGACACTTGCAAAAATAATTCTTGAATAACTACTTTTTTTCATTTTTTGTCTCAAAAACATAGGTTATGACCCCTCGTTGGAACGAGCTCGACGAGCTCGTTCCAACGAGGGGGTCATAACCTATGTTTTTGAGACAAAAAATGAAAAAAATAATGAAAAGTAATTGGCGATTTTTGAGAATAGCGCTGGCCGGTTTTGGCCGTTACGTTAGGTAAAGGGGTAATCAACTGTCTGAACAAAAATAAAACCACAACAGTTTTTATCTTGAGGGCATGCCCTAAGCATGTAGAGCCCCAAAGGGTGCATTCATTTTATTCTTTAGGTTTTGAAAATTTCAGAGCATAAAAATTATTTTTTCTGTTTGCAAATTATTTTTTTCTGAAAAAAGTTTTCTGTAAAACAATTTCAGAAAAATAATTTGCAAAAAGAAAAAAAAAATAATTTGCAAAAAAAAAAAAAAATGAATAATTTTCCAAAAAAAAAATTTTTTTTTTTTTTGTATTTTTAGATTTCTGTGAAATTATTTTCTCTGTTTGCAAATTATTTTGTCTGAAAACAGTTGTTTTTTTTCACATTAACAACGGGTCGGCGAAACATTAAATCGCAATTTTCAAAGGTCGATGACACTTGACGTTAAATAAATCATTCTGATTGAGGATTTTTGAGTAGCACGTGCCCTGAAAAAATTACATGACATGGGGGGGGGGGGGGGGGGGGGGGCGGTGGCTCAGTTGGTAGAGGTGCAGGCTGCAAGCCGAGAGGTCCTCGGTTCGAATCCCACCTGCGGCAACCGCGTTGTGTCCTTGGGCAAGACACTTCACCCCGATTGCCGACATGGGGGCACGATGACGCTGTGTACTGAGACGTACTGCACGTCGATGGTGCGCATGTCTTCAACCAATCTAACCCTGCCTGTGCTGCGGTGCAGAGTTCAGAGTTACGATGCTGGAGAGCTGACAGCTGCTCGTCGTTGCTCGGTGGTTCTCTCCGGGTACTCCGGCTTCCTCCACCCGTAAAACTGGCACGGTCACGATTAGCCATTGTGCATTAGTATGCGACCTTAAACACCAATAAATAAATAAATAAATAAATAAATAAATAATTACATGACATACATGCGGGAGGTCATTAAACGCGCTCCACAAGCTCGTTCCTTTGATACGTATACAATTGTGCTGTTTATAATTATGTTTTCTTCTGAGAAAAAAATGATGTTTGGTAAAAGGGTATTTGTATATTTACAAAAATAGGTGTACTAAAAATATCTTACCTTGACTTGTGTTGACGCTAGAAAGAAATGTTTTTCTTTTTCTGTAAACCTAACGTTCGGTGTTAACTCTGCAAAATTATTTCGTGATATGGAATGAGGATTAATCCATTATAGTAATTATACGGGAACGCGTGCTGACAAATCGATGATTCAGGCCCTTAGGAAAACATGAATTATTTTGTTCAGTTACCGTTGACGACGCGTTTGGGCCAGAACGTGTCCTCACGTAGTGGAAATTCACCAGCCTTGCTGCTACCTGTCACACATTGGCTGACGTGTGACTCATCATTCAACACGTGTCAGGCCTGGGTCTATTATGAAGACTACTGTAGACACTGTCTTGACATAATAGCGCGTTGAGTCAGGCCTTCGATACATCTGTGGTGAGGGCGGTTCCTAGATGGCATGGGGACGCCACTCGAACACCTGGGCACGCTATGCGTCATCACTTAAAACATCAATCTAGAACAATAGGCTTTGTCTTGAAACAATACCCATGGCCGCTAAGGACTATCAATCGATATCTCAAGTGTACCTATACGCCCACCTTACTACTAACGGATGGCAAAGTGGATGGACAAAATTGGGCATTGGTATGGGTGAGGTCTGTTGTACTCGTTTGAAAAAAAAAAATTTCACTTGAAATGGTCGTTAATGAATGAAAAGGAGGCATACCTGGCAGAAATGTCAAGGTTCGGGTGTTGGGCGGGGTATTATTCGTGTCCGGTCGGTAAAACGAGAGTTTGTTAGAAATCAGAAGCCAGTGTATTGTCGTGCAATCTAATGCATTGGGAAATTATTTTATTCGTTTTGGGGATAACATTGTGGTGGTGGCGATGGGGGGGGGGGGGGGGGGGTCACCTGTATTCAATACTGGGTATGACAGGTATAGGATAGGTTTAGCCAGATAACTGAGATGACTGTTGGTTATTTCAGCAGAGTTTCTGTGACTATGACTGACAGAGCTGCGTGCTGACCATCACTTTTGTTGGTGGCACTAAACTAATACTCTTCCATAGTTTATTTACACTGGTGCCCAACGTTTTAATGAAACTAACGCAAGCATGGTATGCCCCAGGCTTCAAACTAAAAGGGTGGGAAATAGGGGGGGGGGGGGTGCATCCCATGACCCTGTCCGTGTCGGAATTTTTCAAGTTGTCTGTCGGAAAAATTATTGACCGCTCGCACAACGATGCCACAATTTTCATTGTGCAAAAAGTATCTTTAGGTTTCATATATCCTTTGTGTGTGAACGCTTGTTCATTTATTACTATTATTTTAAAGAATTGCTTTTGTGAAACGAAAGTATTTCTTGAAAATAATAATAATAATAATAATAATAATAATAATAATAAACGAACGTTTGGGGCCCGTTTCGTTAATTATTGTTTTACAAAAAATATTGAGTAAGGATTCAAGATCGTACCGGTGGTCAGCGATCCGCGAACACTGTCGGAATATTTACCTCTCAACCCACCATGTCGGGGGATGTGGCGGGGCGGGGGGGGGGGGGGGTATTTTAAGATTCTATCTCTGTGTCTGGCTTTGGTGTGGAAATAACTGCAAACTTGAATAATTTTTATTGCGGTTTAACGTTATGTACGGTCAGCCAGGGTCACCTCATGTCTGGCAGTTTTACGGGTGATGGAAGCCGGAGAAAATAACCGAGCAGCGGCGAGGAACTGTCAGACTCCCCAACTTACTAACTCTGCATAGAGTCATCATTGCTTGAAGAAGGCAATTGCGCCTTAGACGTATACACGGTGCGCTTTAGTACACAGCGACACCGTGCCATCACATGGGCAATCGGGATTCAGTTCCTTACCCAAGGGCACAATGCCGATACCGCTAGTCATGATCAATCGGTGAACCTCTCGGTTTAAAGTTCAAAGCTCCAACCACTGGCAAGCTTCAATGGACCGCTTGGTTCATCCATAAGACGGTCCTTATCAGGACAATCGAAATGTTTGAAACGAACACTTGTTCACTTAACACATTGCCATCAACATTAACCCCCTCTCTCCCCCACCCTGCACATTTAGAAGTGTCGTTAAACCCCAGTAAAAAAAGAAAACAATCATGGCCCTCCACGCGGAATATTATTTTTTTCCGAAAGAGTCCAAAAGCCCACGCCCATAAAATGTCCAGTTTTATACATCGAATTTGCCAATCCGTTCGCTAACGGTAAATAAGAATGTAATACACCCGATACACAGCTTCCTAAAGTTTACGGCAAAATACATCGAAATGATCATAGTGCGTATATGCTTCTCCCACCCTCGGAAAGTGCTGCCCAATAAATATCGGTTTTACCCATATTGCTCAAACACTTACAGAATACACTTCTGGCAGTGCATCCGCTATAATTTAACCTGATGGTGGTCGGGTGTGTGTTGGGGGGGGGGGGTTGTAAGGGGGGCATATTTGTTGTTTAACCACACAATGACGCTTCACTACTGAGTAAAAAGTAGCACCTCTTCGTAAGGGAAAATACACCCCAGTGATATTTTCTGGGCAGCATATCTTCGAAAGGGTAGACTACTCCTGTGATTCATCGTGGGTACCCCGGGACATGAAGTAGTGCTTAGTGCTCGTTTACTGTTGTAAACAAACTCCGTTTTACTGTTAAAATGTAGGAGCCATTCATCAATGCTTGGATGGAAGTTCTCTAAAATGGATATAAACGATTGACTAAACTTGACTTTATCTCCATGTTGCGGTCACGATTACCCATTGCACAGAAATAAATAAATAAATAAATAAATAAATAAATAAATAAATAAATAAATAAATAAATAAATAAATAAATACTCCAGTGATATTTACTGGGCAGCACTTTCTGGGATTGGGATGGGTAGGGGAGTCGGGGTAGTAGGGCTGATACAGCATTACTTATCAGAGGGGTGGGAGACGCATGTGTGTATTGATATTATTTGGATGTATCGCACTTTCTGTGATGTGTAATGGTGGGATGGGGAAGACATCCAGGGGCATGGATTTTATTGAAAAGTGAGTTAACGGAACTCTGAAGGGCCGGAGGTAGGGTAGGCAGCATTCCTGTCTTGTCGGTTAGGTGAGAATTTGTTAGAACTCTGAACCTGGTATACCCGAATCTATCGCTCACTGCTTCTGAACAAAAGACCGCGTGCTTGCCTAGCGAGATGAAATCTCGACATTTCGAGATAAAAAGTCAAAATTTCGAGACTTTAAATCGAAATTTCAAGATAGAAAGTCGAGATTTTAATTCGAAATTTCGAGATAAAAAGTCAAAATTTCGAGATTTTAAATCGAAATTTCAAGATAAAAAGTCGAGATTTTAATTCGAAATTTCGAGATAAAAAGTCAAAATTTCGAGACTTTAAATCGAAATTTCAAGATAAAAAGTCGAGATTTTAATTCGAAATTTCGAGATAAAAAGTCAAAATTTCGACTTTCTGGGCCTTCTCGTTAAAACAACAATAAAAATATCAATGCACATCAAAAACTAAGTTTTTCCATAAAAGGATTTTGTCCGGTAACGCAAATCTCATAACAAGAATTAAGTTCTATTAATTAGTTGATTATTTTTGGTGGTCCAGTAAATTTGCTATTCAAAATTTGTTTTATTACAAATTATTGGAGAGTGCCCACAGGCACTCACCAATAATTTGTAATAGAACAAACTTATATAAAGAAACTATTATTGGCATTTGACTGAACGGGAAACATAAACAAGGGAAATGTTTGCTTGTGATCTGGTACCCTCATTTCTTATAACACTTTGAACCGCAGAGGCAGCTTTTCTGGCCCTGAAACATGATACTTCATGATTTCATTAAGTAGGCTGACTTTTGTGTGAAGGTGTGGGGTAGACCAATCAATATTTTGAACGTGCAGCCTGTTGAAAATATTAATTGGTCTACCCCTAAATAAAGAATATGGACTCTTCCGTTGCTGCTATTGAACTGATATGGAAGATACCACTAGGGTTAAAAGGGATAAAGCCCTGATAGTGGCTTCTAGCACTCAACCCGTTAAACACAAAAACGCTATGAAGACAAATAACAGCTACTATTTATTTGTATATTATTCATGTTTAAATTTATTTATTTATTCATTTATTGGAGTTTTAAGGTCGCATATTTCTGCACAATGGCAAATCATGACCACGACAGTTTTACGGGTAGAGGAAGTCGGAGTACCCGGAGAGAACCACCGTGTAACTGTCAGCTCCCCAACTTACGAACTCCATACAAGCAGGGTTAGCCACGTGGGCAATGGGGGGTGAAGTGCCTTGCCCAAGGACACAACGCGGTTGCCACAGGCGGGATTCGAACCGAGGACCTCTCGCGTCGCAGCCTGCACCTCTACCTATTGAGCTACCGCGCCCCCTATTCATGTTTAAACAAATTTTGGTTACAACATTACTCGAATTGAATGTTTGGCATTTCTTTAGATTCTAATTAGCCTCATTTCTGTCTTCTAACTTCGTTCGAAATAAAAATGCGGAAATAATATTTACCGATGTGTGTCAATGTCCACTGGTAAGATTCCGAAAAAACAATGCACATGTGTATTGCCATAACTCATGCCTTCAAGAACTGTTAAACCTGGCAGTAGTATTTTTATATTAGAAATTGTGTATTTGAAAAGGTAGCCTATTTGACCTGTATCGAACCAGGTAAATTACACAGTTGTGTCAACAATGATCCTGTAGGTTTGACACTGAAACTTTGAGTCAACAGGAATCTCATTGGTTTTGCTTATTGTTACAGAGAAGGTCATGGCATTTACGATGCGGAAAACCTTTTCAAAATCTGACTAATGGTTGCAAAGTTATGCCCATTTCTATACCCCCGAAACTGGCCCTTTTTTATTTGCTAGCACATAATTTTCAGAATGTGGCAACAACCTCTACACCAGGACCTAATCCGACCTATTACATGTAAAAGCGATGTGATCTAGCAGCGGGGGTGGGGGAGGGGTGGGGGTGTGGGGGGAGGGTGGACCTCCTCTTGGGGTCCGCCTTTTTTGCTGCTGCACCTCCCAGCCCCTATTTTAGCACTTTCCAGCCCCTATTCCAGGAAGCACGTAAGACTTGACTGATTGAATGCTAGAAGTCACTATCAGGGCTTTCAGAAAAAATGAGAGCACCAGAGAAAAAGACAACATTCTCCTTTCTCCTGATTCATATTCAGTCAAAGGCAAATAATATTTTCTTTATATATATTTGTTTTATGGCAGATTATTGGGTGTGCCTATGGACGTGGTGCCTCTGGGCACTGTCCAATAATTTGTAATAAAACAAATTTTGAATACCAAATTCTGACCACCAAAAATAATTTAGCCCTCAACCAGTTAACAACTGTCTATTCCAGGAAGATAAGATTTAACAACTGGCAGAAAATTCGAAAACCGCCATAAGACCAATTGCAGAATCACAGGGACGGTCCACCACCCTTACCGGCCCGGGCTCTGAAACCGTAAACTGTGGGTCATATAAAATAAACCACTCACCTGTGAGCCATTTCGGCCTATAAGCCTTCATCAGATTACCTGGCAGAATGGCTAGAATTTTTTGCAACAGACAACCTTCCAGAATAGTTCACAACAGTGCACCAATTTTCGTCAGTTTGTTCACATGTTAACTAAACTTTCTGTGGCTGAGGGCGTGATCTGTTGCTGGAGAGTTCACTTATTTGTTCAACAAATAATTTTAGCATAATAATTTCACAAACATAGAACGCTCGGGTGCTCAAAGTCTCATTGATGTCAAGGCAAAAACGTTTCAAGCTCATTTGAATTTCAGTACATCCTACTGTGAATCGTTAACCCGTGTAACCTATTTAAAACAATTACATTCCTTTCAAACAAGTAATTATATTTGTGTATGTACATAGTTCACGGTGGCGCGGTGGCGTGTCGGTAACCGGTTCTTGTCAGGTCACCGATGTAAAGAAACGTCGAGCGCGGTTAGTTGTTGGATGTGTGACCATTTCCTCGCCTGATTCGCATGTCTTCAACCAATCCAACTCTGCCTGTGCCGTGGTGCAGAGTTCAGAGTTACGATGTTGGAGAGCTGACAGCTGCTCGTCGTTGCTAGGTAGTTCTCTCCGGGTACTCCGGCTTCCTCCACCTGTAAAACTGTCACCAACATGATATGACGTTGGCTGTTAATGTGTCGTTAAACCCTAATAAAAAAAATGTACATAGTTCACAAAAGGAGTTTGTGTATTAACAGTCTATCTTACAGACGTAGAAATATTCTTTGAATTGGGGGTTGCAATGTTATGGAACATCAGTTCTTGCGATTCCAGGGATCTATTCGTCCGAACAGTTAAACAAGACAAACTGCGAGTATAACGTCAAAATTGTCTGATCACCCAAAACCCTTCCGATACGAACCGAGCACAAATACGAGCACAGAATACGAGCACAAATACGAGCACAGAATACCTAAGCAATATCAATGAGATTCATGCGACTGTATCCCATTCACGAAGCTCCAGTGGCGGCGCTACGGGGCGGGGGGCATGGGGGGATTTGCCCCCCTCCCAAACGAAGTATTTGCCCCCCAGTTGCCCCCCCCCCCAACCATCTCGCATGCATTTCCATCCACCCTCACACACAAACACATTCAGTCACTCTCTCTCTCTCACACACACATACCCCTCTCTTTTTTTATTCCCAATAATTTCCCATACACACTTAGCCCAAAGCCTCAGGCTAGCTGATGAACACATCCAGGCAGTAGAGATTTAAAGACTCGGATGCAGATACTTATAAGTTATAATTAAGTTATGAGCCAACAAAGGCATATCTATCCATATCCCTTGTCTAAAAAAATTCAAGGATTTCGCATTATGACAGACGGGCATATGAGTCTCTCTCTCTCTCTCTCTCTCTCTCTCTCTCTCTCTCTCTCTCTCTCTCTCTCTCTCTCTCTCTCTCGCACAGACCCACCAGACGCGGATCCAGGATTTTTTGAAAGGAGGACCGCTAATTACCGTTACATTTAGTCGAAACTTGGACCCAAAGTCCGTAATATACTTTTTTGGTTTGGTACGTCCACAGGACGTACCAAACCAAAAAAGTATATTACGGACTTTGGGTCCAAGTTTGGACTACCTCATAACAAAGTAATGATATGATCCTTTACGTATTTTCCCCCCTTCATGGGAGTCTGCCCCCCTAGTTGCCCCTCCCCCCCACAAAAAAATTTCTGGCGCCGCCACTGCGAAGCTCAGATATCAGATATTTTGAAACCATTTACTTGCATACCTTCTCCAAAAATAAACACCCTAATATAAATTATGAGGTAATTATTAATCAATGGCGGAGCACATCCATGGGGGGTTTCGCAAGACCAGGTTATGGTGTGCAACGACAGGGTGGGGGTCTCAGCTACTGACCACATAAGCAAAACCACAGATTTGATCGCCAGAAGTTTCAATGTATTGGATTCAACTACCAGACACGGCGAATTTTAGCCGAAATGAGAGTTGCTTAACACCAAGACCACGCGTGGTCAAGATACATTAACTCTTATGACAGAAAGATTAAGGTGTGGGCACCCTCTGCCAAGTGCGGCTTTACTACAACCCACCGGGAACGTGCTCTACACGGCGAGTCGTAGACCGATCATACAGTCACATTCACCTAGCGCTCTGGACATAGTCATACCCATGCAGACTTTTTCAGACAATGGTGTGGTCAGATATTAACACGTCTATATTTGACGAGACAATGAATTTACGAGTACGGGGGTCGATAGAATTGAGGAGTCTGTTATGACTTATTATTATGTCTCAAGTCTGTGACAACAGCCGTGATTGGTTGATTTGACACCTTCTAAAAGTCCTAGTACTGGAGTTTTTGGACAAAACACGAGTACTATCTGAACGTTCTTCCCTGGAGACATTAGATCAAAAAAATGTAAACCCCACGTCAATTGATTGATCAGCGTCGGTTACTTACACGCTGGTTGGAATTTCTCAACACCGAACGCTGGCGCCGTGTCTGTTTCATGTTTTTCGTCACCGATAGACATAAACTTACCAACAAATAAGCCATCTTGAGTGGATGTGTTTTCATTTTAACTGCAAACAATGAATTCAAAAGAATCAAAAATATCCAAAACTGACGTGTTGTTCACCACTTCATTTATATTTCCACAAGTTTTGTGTTAGTACAGTAGAACTCTGTTAACTGAATAACAACTTTGCCAAAGAAAATTATTCAATTAACAGAAGTATTCAATTAACAGGGATTGTGTCATTTTCCTGTATTCTAGAGATAAACTTAGCATTTATTTTATTATATCTTGTTTGACAGAGCTCCATGAAATCTGTCAAACAAGATATAATAGGTTAAATACTTGTATTGGATGCAGTAAGGCCAAGTAGGTCTATAAAGAAAGAAAAACTGGGGAGAGTGAGGGTAATTTCTCGACAGGTTACAATATTTTTTATTCAATCAACAGGAGTTTACTCTATAACCTATATTCAATTAACAGGTCAAATTTGTACTAGCAGTATGGTATATGGTTTTCTGTTGGGAAATTATATTCAATTAACAGGGTTCTTTAGTTAAGATATATCCAGTTAAGTGGGCTCTACTGTATTCCTCGACCTTACTGATAAATAAATTGTTTCACCCCGCTTAATACTAACAACCGTCGTCGTCCAAGAAACATTAATTTATAGGAACCCCAAGCGGGCCCTCGGCTCGCAAAGAGTTCCACATACCCAGTCAGATAAATGTGTTCCAGAACAGAATTCTGTATGCCGTCAATGTGACTTTTTGAAGTGGATAGTAAATTTCAGTGAAAAAAATCGCGTAACTTCGGGTGTCGAATTGCCCATTCAGTTGCAATTGGCCTATCCCTCTGGCAATGCTTTGGCTGCATAAACTTGCAACCTAATTCGCCTCACAGTTTAAGTTGCGTGATATATACATATCTATACTTCAGCAGGAACCAATGCCTTCTCATCTGAGAACCCCGACAAATCAGCGGCCGGCCAAAGTATTATTATTATTACTACTACTCAAATTCTGTCCTTCTGGAGGTTTGTCAATATGCTCAGCTGATGATCTCGTAATTTCAGATCGAACTCTCCTGATTTCGCTGCAACTTGTCTGTCGGTGATAACATCAATCGAAAAAAATCGCACATATAACCGTTGGTGCGATTGTATACACATATACATTGGCACGTATCTCGTGACGTATCAAGATGAACGGAAACACAGTTTTGGAATTATCTGAATGTTAAGGTGTTGTAAAAGTAAGGAAAAGTTTGGTTTAAAAAAAGGGTATACGGATGTCGTCCGCTTACAATTTTACCCATTTCGTCCGCGACCTCCAGCGCACCGAATCGACCGCTAGCAATTTTGTCCAATTCGTCGCCTTGCAATTTTACGAAATTCGTCCGCCAAGGGTTTGAATATAATAAAGACATTGAATATAAAATTAATGATATTTATTCAGTACACAAGATAATAACAGAATAGCATAGGCAATATTTTTCAGTGAATAATTCCAAAATTATAAGATTATGTTACGGAACTTAATATAACAAGTTTTGATGCATTTTTTAATATAATTATTACAAGTTTTGATGCGTTTCTCAATATAATTAATTCCTGTAATACATTTGTTAATAATTTTGCGATTATTCATTGTAAAGCGCCGGTGAGACTCTTCCATGAATAATTGCAAAATTATAAGATTTTGTTGCGGAACTTAATATAACATAAATGTTGATGCGTTTCTCAATATAATTCTTATAATACATTTGCTAATAATTTTGCAATTATTCACTGTAAAGCGCCGGTGGCGCTCTTCAATGAATAATTGCAAAATTATAAGATTATGTTGTGGAACATAATATAACAATAACATGAGTTTGGAGAGCGGTACGGCTTATTAACGGCCCGAGAGGAATGATTTTACCGGCACGAGACGAAGTCCAGGGCCGTTAATAAGCCAGAGGGTTGTTATTCATTCCTCGAGGGCCGTTAATAAACGGGGACGCTCGACAAAATCATGTTATTACTATTATTACGATGACCGGAAGCGGGTGACGGGCTGTTAGTGAATTGTGTTTTCATTAACGCCCACTGCTCGCTTCCGGTTGTATGGCGTCATGAATTACTGAGTCTTACCGCCACCGCTAAACTCCTTTAATATACTAGAGAACGCCCGCTAAAGTGGTAATAATATTACATACATATACTTTAAAAACTTTTACTGTAATTATATAATTATTATAGGTAATCCATTCAATAAACAGTATTCAGAGCCGCGTTTAACCCTTTACCTAACGAATCCCCCGCATCCGCCCGCGCAATATGCAAATTCAGCAGTTGAAAAAATATTATTTTTTAAAAAAAATCAACAAAACCATATCATGTGACCCCTGGTGGAACGAGCTCGTCGAGCTCGTTCCAACGAGGGGTCACATGATATGGTTTTGTTGAATTTTTTTGAAAAATTTCAAAAAATGAAATTTAAAATAATAAATTTTGATATCGTCTGCGTTGGGTAAAGGGTTAACAGTATCGAAATTTATTAGATAACTGAGTAGTTTATTTTGTTCTGACATTTCTGTTTTCAGAATTTCGTATAAGTATATGAAATTTCAATGCAAGGAGGTACATTAAGATATATTACAATAGATAATATACAATAAGGTATACAATAATATTAACAGGAAATTTAGGAAAACCTAAAAGCGAGCGAAAACTGAAACTGTACAAGTTATTATGAAATAAAATTGTAGGCCCAATATATATTTTTTTCTTTTGAACAACTGCGCCCGAAGCAGACCACAGTGGCTCTTCCCAATATTTTGTAAACAGCAGACGACGTGTTTTGTTTATTTCGAGATAACTATTTTTATCTGCGTTTTGATTGGAAGATATTATTGTCCAGTGCTCTGATCATAGATCTTTCTATATCCGATTTCTATGGCTCTGATTGAAAGATATTTTTTTCATTGCTTTGATTGGAAGATATATTTATGGCATCGTTGTTTTCCGGAATTTATCCGAGGAGTTACGGAAATTGCTGCGTTCATTTTTATTTTTTTCACAAATAGCGTTTATTGGTACTATTACCAACTGTTAGTAGCCACATAAATATACTGCCAAAATGTAGTATCGTTCTTCGATAAATAAATTTCTTCAATTGCGAATGTCAATTTCCGGCATGCGCAAACATGTCCGCGTCCTTGTGTACCACTTCCGTTAAAAATTTTTGAAGTTGATGCCTTTTAGATGTGCGTGGCTTTGAGTTCATACAAACGGTACATACGTGCTGCCTAATAGCTTGCGAAGCAAGCGATCCTTCGGATCGTTTGCACGCGACCCTGCGGGTCGCTTTCGCTAAGCTATTATATAAATAAATAAAACATGATTCAAAATACAATATTTCAATACTTTCCCCCAGCGGTCGAGTTTCGGTCGAGTTGGGTAAAATTGCAGCGGACGACTCGGGTAAAATTGCACTGGACGATTTGGTTAGCGGACGAAATGGGTGTAATTCGAAAAAAGTGATACTGACGTGTTGCTTTCAGTCTCGTTAGAAATCAAAACAAAGTAATAATGTGTTACTTTTTTGTGCCATCTGTATATCTGGACAGTGTTTCGTAGTTTTGAACACTAAAAAATGGAAAATAATAACCTTTTTGGATATTTACAGAATTACCGCCATTGAAAATAGCATGTCATCTTTAGTCGGGAACTGGGGGAAGATTCGGCCCGGGAAAAACACGGCCCAGGGATGATTTGTCCAAAAGAAAAGCAGTTGTAGCATAATTTGCCCCTGTGATTACTCCTCTAATATGGAATCAGCAATTGGAATGGTAAACTGGTCAGAAAAACGGGGGCCCGGTGGTTCAGTAGGTGGAGGTGCAGGCTGCAAGCCGAGCGGTCCTCGGTTCGAATCCCACCTGCGGCATCTGCGTTGTGTCCTTGGGCAAGATACTTAACCCCCATTGCCTACGTGGAGACACGGTGGCGTTGTGTACTAAGGCGTACTGCACGTCGATGATGCACGCGTCTTCAACCAATGTTAACCCTGCCTGTGTGGAGTTGGTATGTTGGGGAGCTGACACTTGCTCGCCGTTGCTCGTTGGTTCTCTCTGGTTACTCCGGCTTTCTACACCTTTAAGACCGGCGTCGTCATGATTAGCCATTGTGCATAAATATGTGATCTTAAACACCAATACATAAATGATAAATGGTCAGAAGAGTAAAGAGAACCGGTGACGTGACCACGAGAGTGGTATACAGTTAAAACAGGAAGTCCTGTCATGAAATGCGCACAAATAGCACGTTGATCTGCGCGTTAATCTACGCGTTATGACCATAGTAAGGATATCAAATTCTGTACATATGGCCTGTGCACAAGCAATGTTTCAGTCAATGGACCTCCGGGTAACCCGGAGGTCCATTGGCAGAAATATTGCCTGTGTTTGCTATGAGTAACCAGGAGAACGTGCCGTGCTTTGGATGCCATTCGATATGGCAGTTGCGCGCAATTCCCACGCGCAATTAAGCCTAGACAAGCGCACAGTTCGTGACAGGACTTCTAGTTCTAACTGTATATACTGGACCAGAAGAGGAAACCCAGTCGTTGTTGTTATCTGGTTGCTGATTGCATCATTAGGTGAGTTAAAAGTACCCGTCCATTGGAGGAAATAACCCTCTGGATGAGCTTGTAACTATATGGTAAAGGATGGTATAGTTAATTATTAGTATATTAAGATTATACCCCCAAAAATTACCACATTGGCGCAACGACAATACCGAATTTGTGTGAGCTGACGCCTGAAACTTTTCAAGTTTCAAACTTGCTACTCGCGGCCATGTTGCCTATGTCTTGTTGACACACGAACCCACCAATTTGAATCGCAGTTAATCTAGTCTTTTCACTTACCCATCTAATGTAAATTTCTTTTGAATTGTCTTCCATTTATTTTGCAATATTGTTTTTTTCAATTTTTTTTTTTTCTTTTTTTTTTGTCACATTGTTGGGAATTTCCCACATGAAATATTTTTTCACATTTTGTTGTCAATATTGACAAAAATTATTTTGTGTGAGAAAAAATGGCTACCGCAGTTACACATGATCAGAATCGGGCACCTAGTGTACCGGAACCACAAATTTATATAAATACATGTGATTTCATGGGATTTTTTGCCTTACCTGGGGTGGATGTCCCCAGAGCTCGCCAGCTGGTGCAAAAACGTGCACAGTTAGGAAATTTTTCAGAAAGCAATCTGAGAGAGGTTCCTAGTTTAAAGGTAACCTGGGCCCGTTTGAGTACTATCAATTTCGCCCCACATGCTCCGGGAGATGAAAATCCCCGTTCAAATTGTTGTAGATGCATTGAAGCCGAGGATCAAGTTTGTCAGCGTGGGGAAGGAGTGAGTGGCCCTTTGGCGCTTTCCAGGGTGGGGAAAAATCCTGGTGCTCCACCTTGGTCTCGACCTCAGCGCCCCTACGTCATCGAGCATCGTGAAATACAGTAGGGGAGAATAGAGAGTCCTGTGATGATCCTTCATTAACACCCGATTGGCATATTAGAGGCAGGCCATTTCAAAGTTCTGTTCCAAATTGACCGGGTCCAGTCCCAGATACTACTTTTGATATTGACCCTCCACCGCCTTATGAATCGGTGGGTTCTGATTATGATGCCTTCCAAAATGGTTGAAATGGTGGTAGAAACAGAGCTCCACCTAATCCAATACCCAACAGACAGGGGTGAATCCCAACATGACTAGGTGTGTGGGGGGGGGGGGGATTTGAGGATAGACGTCCAGTTAGACAGAATAGACCCTTTTTGAGGAAAGGGGAGGGGGGGCAAATTACAGAGATGACTTTCAAGAAAACCACTGGCTTCCCCACGGCAGATATAGATATGCTTATGACCCACCCCCTCGGGTTTACCGGCCTTATGGGGGAAGGAGATGGTTATCGTCAACAACGGGACAGGTGGGGGATGGGTGAGAGTTATGCCCATGACCCCCAACCTGTGTACCGTCAATTTGGGGAACAGCGTCCCCAAATGCGAGAGATGAGAGATCCGGACAATAGGTATCGTCGTAGGATGCTTAACCTCCCGAAAAGCTTAAAATATAATGGGACCACCGGCTGGCAAGCATTTCGAATGAAGTTCATCCAATTTGCAGACAAACAAGAATGGACTGCGGGAGAATGCAAGGACAGCCTTTGTTGGTGTTTGGATGGAAAAGCAAGCGAGTATTTTGCTACCATAATTCGTCAAGACCCACAAATCTATTTTGTTGATGTGCTGGACAAGTTAGAAAAGCTCTTCGGAAAGTACGATCTCCCTGAGACTACACAAATGCAGTTTAATCAATCACAGCAGCAACCAGACATGGCCCTAGAAGAATGGGCTGATCAGATTTTGACAATGGCCGAGAAAGCATTTGGGCATCTGCCCGAAGAGCACATGTTTCGCCAGGCCGTTATACGTTTCTGCCATAGTGTCCTAGATAAAGGGGGGGGGGGGGGGGGGGCATTACGCAGCAAATCGGCGTTCGAAAACAGTCGAGGAAGCTATGGATCAAATTAAATGGTTTCAACACACATCTTTCTTTGGCTATTTATGGAAATGTGGGTGAATTTGCTCCAGAACCCAGGGACCCAACTCAGATTGCAACCCTTTCATGGGATAAGTCGCATCCCGGTGTGCAGCCGGCTCGGGTGCATACTCCATCAGTACGGCCCAATACAATAGGGCCTCAGCCTCAGGATACCCAAAGTGTTGTGTCTGAATTAGTAATTGAATTTAAGAAATTTTCTGTTGAAACAATTACTGAATTTAGATCAATTGGCACAGTATTATTAAATCTAAATGACAGTATGTCTACCCTGACCATAAAGATTCCCCAATTAATTGAACCAGGTCAGACTCTAAATAGATCGAGGAGTCGATCTCCCTCACCTGGGAGGAGGGGTTGTTGGACATGTGGGTCTATGTCTCATTTTTCAAGAGAGTGTCCTTCCAGAAATCAGGTTAATCGATCAGCTTCAAAGCCTTCTACACCATCAGGATCACCAAATGACTCCAATACCCGAAGTTCGCCAATAGTCAAAATTACGGATGATTCAGAGGATAATTTAAACGAGAACGAGTCGGAAATGTAGGCCTTTTGCCGACTCCAGATTTAAATATAGGCCACAATCCTGTCATTGCTAGGAATAAATTCCCTGGACAAATTCTTCCCAAAAGAGGAAACATTAAATGAGATGCCAGATAGTATAACGACCAACCAAGTAGATACTTGGTTGTACAAAGCTGTACCAGTGATATTAGATAATGTCAAATTAGATGCTCTTATTGATACAGGGGCACAGGTAACAGTGTTTTCTGACAAACTTTTAGAGCTTTTTGATGAACACCCTCGCATGTTGAAGGGCATTAAAGTACGAACAGTAGGCAGAGAATTAAGAACTATCTCTGGACAAATAGTAGTTCCCGTCAAGATGAAAGAGGGAAAAATTGGTACATCAGGAATTTATATGTAGCCCCTGTTTCTACTCCATTTATTTTGGGTCTTGATTTCTTGCATGAAGAGGGTACCCAATTAGATCTGGCTAACAATATGATGTATTTGGGAAAATAAAGAAAGGGAATTCCCATTCATTTGAGACAGTCACAAAAGAGGGAAGGAGTAAAGATTAGGCTGCTGGAAAAAATAATAATTCTCCCCAATTCAGTGAAACGGGTCCAATGTGTCATGAGTACATGATAGAACCAAGTTAAAACCAAACTTCAAACTTGTTGATCCCCAGAACAGCTCATTCCGAAAATACGGATCCTGTTATGACTTCCCTTAATATAGGAAATAAAGATATTGTAATGCATCCAGGTCAAATAGTTGGATGGACTGCTGAAGGTACAGGTATTTCTCCCATTGAACATTCTCCAGAATTTACTGAAGTTAATGTAACTGAAGAGGATTCTGAAGTAGGTACAGATAAGAATTTAGAGATGCCTGATCACATAAGGGAATTGTTTGAGAAATCTAAGACACTGTTAACAGCTGAAGAGTCTTCCAAGCTTAAACAACTATTGATTGAATACAGTGATGTATTTGCAAAAACTGAGTATGATTTGGGAAATTTCACTGCTTTGGAACATCATATTGACACCGGTGATGCCAAACCAGTTAAAACCCAAATGCGCCGTACCCCGGCATGTTTTGAAGGTGAGGAAAAAAAATATCGAAGGATATGTTAAAGGCTGGGATTATCCAGCCATCCGTTTCCGAATGGGCTTCAGCACCTGTTCTCATTCGTAAACGTTGTGGCTCGGTAAGATTTTGTTTGGATTTCCGAGGAGTAAACGCCGTTACAAGAAAGGGCACCTACCCCATGCCCTTAATTGACGACTGTCTCGATACACTCGCTGGGAATACTTGATTTAGTCGCCTGGATGGAAACCAGGCTTACCTTCAAATTCCAGTAACTAAGGAAGACCGTAAGAAAACGGCCTTTATAACCAAATATGGTCAGTATGAATATCTCAAAATTAGTTCTGGTCTAGCAGGAGCCCCGGGATGCAATTCCCCAGTGGTGAATTTAGTCCTTAGAGGGTTGACATGGGATATTGCCTTAGCTTTTCTAGATGACGTGTGTGTGTTGGGCACATATTTTGCAGATCATTTAAAAAATCTGCGAACTGTCTTGGATAGATTTCGGCAGTATCAGTTGAAATTAAAGCCTAGAAAGTGTCTCCTGTTTCAACAAAAAAAATAAAGTTCTTCCTCCCAGGGAATGGAAATGGGGAATCCGGCTAGCCAAGTTATTACAGACTGGCCTCGACCCAAAACATCAAAGAGATTGAGAGATTTTTGGGTCTTGCCAATTACCACAGGGTATTTATAAAGAATTTTGCTAAATTAGCAGCCCCATTGAATAAAAGAACAGGTAAAAAGGCCGTGTTTGAGTGGGGGAGTGATGAAGAAAATTCATTTTTGTCGTTAAAAGCAGCCCTTGGGTAAAACTGATATGTTCATTTTGGACACCGATGGATCTGATGTGGCTATAGGGGCAGAGTTGATCCAATTACAAAATGGACGAGGACGAGTCATAGCCTATGGAAGTCGTGGGTTAAGTCCCGAACAAAGGAAGTGTTGCACCACTCGAAAAAAGCTTCTTAGTGTGGTGCGATTTACCCGCCAGTTTAGACATTTTCTATTGGGCAGACACTTTACAATCAGGACAGACAATAGTAGCCTTACTTGGCTCCTCAATTGTAAGAATCCAGAGGGCCAACTGGCCAGATGGATGGAGGAGCTAAGTCAGTATGACTTCGCAATTCAGCACCGCCCAGTAAAAAAAAAACGTCAGAATGCTGATTTCCTATCACGACGTCCAGAGGAAGATTTTGTAAGAAATACATAGCAGGGGTGCCACTAGAACAACTTCCCTGTGGGGGTTGTAGATATTGTAAGAGGGTAGACCAAAATTGTGGAAATTTCTTTGAAAATGTAGATGATGTTATTCCACTATCAAGCAATAGAAATCAAGCAGTAGGTAAAAGAGCTTGGGTAGAAAAATACAATGATTCCAAAATGTGTTTCATGCAAAAACAGGAATATGCTCCAATATTGCTTACAATGCAAGATATTCTGTCAGATGAAACCTCAGAGCATATCTTAGACAATAGAGTTAGCTCCCTTGATGTGTTAAACTTAGTAATTTCAGATAATAGATTTAGCTCCCTTCATATGCTAAACTTAGGAATTGTAAATAAAATCCTCAAAAAACAGTTGACCCTGGGGGAGGAGGGAATGTTTCAAATGATTTGGGAATAGAGCCTAAGTGAGTGGGCATTACAGTTATTACAGATACTGATGCTAATGATCCACAGGCAGGGGAAGATAGGGACCCATCTGAACTGGAATATGCTTCAAGTGGTCAAAAATATGAAGAAATTTTAGCTAAACAGAATGAAGATGTAGATCTGGAATTTCTTAGAAATTGGTTAGAAAAGAGGGAAATACCTTCCCCCGATGCTCTTTTTCAGGCAAGTGCCGAATCCAAACTGTTTTGGAATCATCGGGAAAGATGTTCTATAATTAGAAAATTGATATACAAAAAGAGAAAAAATGGCCACTTGGTTTTGGTGATACCTCATCCCCTACGTTCGGAGATTTTGTTGTCAAAGCATGATCTGCCATCGGCTGGTCATCAGGGGATTAACTGTACCATGGAAAGAGTAAAATCTAGATACCATTGGCCAGGGTTAACTTCCAATGTTGAGACTTATGTTAAAGCCTGTACTAGGTGTAATAAACAAAAGAAGCCTTCTTTGCAGTTCCGTCACAAAATGGTCCCATATCATGCTGGGTCCCCAATGGAACGTGTTCATTTTGATTTTTTTGGCCCTTTACCAAAAATGTCTAGTAATAAGTGATCAAATCTGAAAATGGATGAAGAGTATTCCCTTCCCGTCTCAAACGGCTGTAGAAACTGCGACTGCAGCAGTCAAACAGTCCACCTGGGATTTACATGTCCCGAAGTTGGCAGAGGCATTGAGATCTTCGGTGAACAGAAGTACTGGATTTACTCCTAATAAAATGATGCTAGGAAGGGAGGTGGTACAACCAACAGATCTCGTTTTTGGTCTTCCTCCAAATAAAACATTTCAAAATGCAGCTGAATTTGTTCTTGCTTTGGGGAATTCTATAAGAACATCTCATAAATTGGCCCGTGAAAAATTGAAAACGCAACAGAAAATAATGAGGAAATACTATGACACTACCTCAAAAACTCACACATTTAAAGTGGGAGATATTGTTTATTGCCTTGATTTTGCAAGTAAACCTGGCCGTTGAAAAAAAATAAATCCCATTTGGAAGGGGCCAGGAATAATTACTAGGTGCATTTCTACATTTCTGTTTAAAATACAATTGATTAATAAATCAATAACAATGAATCATGACAAACTCAAACATTGTACTGATGGAATTTTACCACCTTGGATTGAGCGCCATAAAAAACTTTCAGAAAAAGAGGCTCAATGATTCCATTGTACTGTATCTGTAAGAAGCCCGACACAGGGTCATTCATGATACAGTGTAACAGTTGTTTGGACTGGTTTCAAGGTTCTTGTTTTTTATTAGGGTTTAACGGCACATTAACAGCCAGGGTCATATCATATCGGTGACAGTTTTACGGGTGGAAGAAGCCGGAGTACCCGGAGAGAACCTCCGAGCAACGACGAGCAGCTGTCGGCTCTCCAACATCGTAACTCTGAACTCTGCACAGCGGCACAGGCAGGGTTAGATTGGTTGACGACATGCGCACCATCGACGTGCAGTACGCCTGAGGACACAGCGTCATCTTGCCCCCATGTAGGCAATCGGGTGAAGTGCCTTGTCCAAGGACAAAACGCGGGAGCGCGAATCAGTCGCTGAAATGGTCACCCATCCAACTACTAACCGCGCTCGACGTTGCTTAACTTCGGTGATCTGACGAGAACCGTCTTCCGCGACGCCACCGCGTCCGACATGGTTCTTGTGTGCAAGTGACTAAGCAATCGGCCCAGAGAATGGATCTGTATATTTATCCACATTGTGAAATGGCTAATCCCCAATAATGATTAGTTTACAGGGGGAACTTAGACACTTTTATTTTTTTTCTCTTTGCACAGGATATATAGTCAATATGAGTTCGGATGATGGAAGACAATCCCCGAAGAGATCTTGGACTCAGGTCCAAAGGAAGGGTAAAAGATGGGGACAAAGGCAACGGAGGAGGGTCCAGAATTTAGATTACTACCCTCAAGCTCAAACCCGGGATGTCCGTTTAAAAACGGACCAAAACCTACCAATGGTTAGGTTTGTGGGTGGAAAAAAGGTAGAGACGATTATCTCCTCTGATTTAAGTTCTGGCTCAGCTGGGAACTTAGTTCCGGAGCCCAGGTGTCAGTGACACCAGTAGATGCGTCAGTTTGGGGAGAGTCTATCTCCCTAATTCAGGCCGGGAGTCAACGGTCGAGGGGATGTTCATCCCTCAGTGACAGAAAGCCAGATTATACGGAAGTACAGACTGGTACTACAAAAAAGGATAAACTGTTTTCTTCAATATTGGAGGTGGGGGGGGGATGATGTTCTTTTTTTCCCAAAATCTGTAGAATTGCCCCCCCCCCCCCCACCCCTAAGTTAAAGGGACCACCACCAGTGTGTCCTCTGCCAAGTTGTGGAGCCAAGGTAAGGCAGTTGCGGAAACACTGTCAAGGGTATCATCTCTCCACTGCTCTGTGGATGCCACAATCTGAAGGGAAATATTTCAGTCCTAAGACCATTACCGAGCTTTTGAGAGGATGACGGCTCCCCTTGAGATGGGTTATTCAGGATTACAAGAATTAGTTAATAGGGAATATTCCCGATTCCCGTTGGAGGTAACACCTCATTTTGTGGAACGTATGCAGGAGTTGGAAGGCCTTTTCGAGTAGGTGCCAAGTACTCAATTCCCTCTGCAGGAAGTTTAGATCACCTGGCTACGTCAGCTGGGTTGGTGCATTGGAGATTTCTAATGTTCGTTTAAATTAAACTTGAGGAGACGAGGAGATCACGTCCCTCGGAGAGGAGGTTTCAAAATCCCCTGAAGCGAGTGCCTCAGAGGGTACCCAGACTAATGGATCAGTGTATCCCAGATTGCAGTCCCTGGGTGACGTCTCCGATGTCACCTCCTTCAAAACGCCAAACAGTGGTCAGGGAAGATGTTCACTCCCTGGAACCCTAGGAGAATTTAGTGGTGACCTCGCATGTTCGGTCACGGGTGGTGGTGGAGGTGCCTGCCTGCTTAGTTGCAGATTCTTCAGTGGGAGATTCCGCGGCAGTTGCTTCAGTATTATCTCCCGCTAGACTTGCTTCTTCGGCTACTGGTTCCACGGAGGTTCCCCCCATTATTGCTTCGACGGCTCCCACAATTAGTTCCAGGGGGAAGGAGGGTGTCGGTAAGTGCCTCTTCCGGTCTATTCAACCATATCTCATTCCTCGGAGGGTTTGTCAGTCGTTTCTCCTGCCCTGCCATTTCCTCAGTGGGTTAGTCCCATGGTGGGAGGTAATCTAGGTCTTCCTCCTGCTGTTCCAACAGCTAGTGCTTTGTAGGGAGTCCCCCAGGCTTCTATCCCGCTAGTTCTTCCAGGGAATCTTGTTTCATGAATCTCGTGGACATTCATTTTCATTTAGTTAGGGTTCGCCAAAGGTTCCGAAAACCCAATTTGTCAGCTAGGGAGGTTCTCTCCCTTAATGTTGGTTGACTTACAACTTGTCCTTTGCCTGTTGTGGGTGGGGTGGCAGTTTACTGTGATCTGTCCACCTACCCTGGGCCAGAAAAACTTCTCGGGGATCCCGGTATGAAGGCAGTGATTGGCTTTCATCCTCTTCATATAAGAAATATTCCCCAAGTAGAATTAGAAAGCCTCATGTTTCCAATAATGGGCTTGCTCCCATATGCTGCGGGTTTAGGTGAGGTGGGGCTTGATAGAACGGAGCCGGTTGATACATGGTATCAGCAAGATTTGGTATTGGCAGGGTTGTTGAAGTTGGCAGCTTTGGCTAAGCCCGTTGTGCTGCACTTGAGAGGTCCCTCAGGAGATTACTTGGGGAGGGAAGTAAATTCCCTCGCGCTCTGATGATGCTGGATAGCGTAGGTAAGCAACAAAGAATTCACCTACATTGTTTCACCCCCAGTAAGGATGTGGTCGAGAGATGGGTAAACCACTCCTCTAATACATACATCAGTATAGGCCCAAAATATTTATACTTTAAACCAGAACAGTGGGACGGGGTAAAAGCCATCCCGCTAAATCGGTTGGTATTGGAGTCTGACGCTACGTATTTCCAGGGGAGATGAATTTGGCGGTAGGGGGCACTCCTCTCTACTTGGGGGAAGTTGCTACGGAGTTGCAGATGTCATTGAGGGTGCTGGTGGCCTCGGTCACAAAGAATGCTTGCGCCCTCTATGGGTTCCCTTCCCCATAAAATAAGTGTTGCAAAGCAAAATGTACACATATTCAGACAATTTCGGATGGATTTTAGAAATTATAGCAGGAATTGAATTTTGGGCAATGCAAAGGTATGCCCCAAAGAATTATTAAGCTAAAAATTATTAATTATGCTTCCAGAGGTTTTCCGAAATTAGAACAACAGGGCTCCAGACAGATTTTTTTCCGATATCATATTGAATTTTGGGATAGTTTGGGACCTGTTAAGGCACTTCTTACATGAAACTGTACCGCTATTGGCGTATTTGTTTCAGTTGGACAGTGAATTATTTTCCCAATTAAAAAAATACTGGTGTTTGTAGGAATTTCAATAGGATAGAATTATTTAAAATCATGAAATTATGTCTGGCATTCTGTTTAGTCGTTACGGGGCACACCCTTTTTAATCATTTGTTTGCACAAATGCAAATAAATTTGTCATCTCCTAAATATGTACAAATCTGGGGATGTATTCCCGCTGCTATTAAAATAAGGATTAAGAAAAGTATTGAATTGGGGCCCCTTCCCTGGTATATATTGATATATTTTTTTTTTTTAAAAATTAAAACTTATAAAAGAAAAAAAAAAGAAAAAAAACATGGTTAAGTGATGAAATGCAAGACCAGTAACTGGATTTTGAGAGACAAAATTGATAAGTTGAAATGGTTTTATTTCTGATGCCATGTGAGATATATTTTAATTTTTGTTGAATATTGTAAATTTTGTACCTTAATTTTGTTGATTTCGGGGTGCAGTTTAAAAGTAGTAGAGGGAGGGGATTGGTACAAAAAGTTAGGCTATCTTGTACAGTTTTTATGGGTTTCTATCTTCGCTTCTTGTTTAATAAAAAGTGAGAGTCTCCATCTCTTGGGATGCTCCTGGATCCCTTTTTTCTGAGAATTCCATTGCTAATCCTTTTTTGATTAAGTTAAATACAGGGAGTTTATCTCCCTAACGATTTTGCCCTTTAATGGTAGGGATTTTATTATGTTGCCTGGGTCCATTTGGAGTGGGTTTTACTTAGAAAACTGGGGGGAATGTAGCCTAATTTGCCCCTATGATTACTCCTCCAATATTGAATCAGCAATTGGAATGATAAACCGGTCAGAAGAGTAAAGAGAACCGGTGACGTCACCAAGAGCGGGGTATACAGTTAAAACTAGAAGTCCTGTCATGAAATGCGCACAAATAGCACGTTGATCTGCGCGTTAATCTACGCGTTATGACCATAGTAAGGCCATCAAAATTCTGTACATATGGCCTGTGCACAAGCAATGTTTCAGCCAGTGGACCTCTGAGTAACCCGGAGGCCCATTGGCAGAAACATTGCCTGTGTTTGCTATGAGTAACCAGGAGAACGTGCCGTGCTTTGGATGCCATTCGATATGGCAGTTGCGCGCAATTCCCACGCGCAATTAAGCCTAGACAAGCGCACAATTCATGACAGGACTTCTAGTTGTAACTGTATATACTGGACCAGAAGAGGAAACCCATTCGTTGTTGTTATCTGGTTGCTGATTGTATCATTAGGTGAGTTTAAAGTACCCGTCCGTTGGAGGAAATAACCCACTTGATGAGCCTGTGACTATTTGGTAAAGGGTGGTATAGATAATTATTAGTATATTAAAATCTTACCCCCAGAAAATTATCTCACAGTACACATCTGTTAGGATATTTTAGATACGCTACGATATTCGTTTTACCTCCTAAAAAATAATTCTTGAAACAAATATTAATATATTGCTCGATATTTACAGAAAAAAATATTAATATACATCGAGCAATTATCTCTGCAGTAAATTCACATTCGAAATGACTTGGTATATCAGGACTAATTGACTTGAGGTCGCAATGACTGGGGCCGAAATGACTTGGGGCCAAAGTGACTGGAATTCATGAGAATTGCATCCAAACTGTCCTCCAACAATTTGACCCAAACTGGATACTAATCTTACCCAAACCATCCTCTGGCAATTTGCCCCAAACCGTCCTTCAGAATAGGAGTGCATGATTCTAATTGATTTATTTATTGGGCTTTAATGACACTTTGACAGCCGCGGTCACTTCATGTTGGACAGTTTTACAGGTGGAAAAAGCCAGAGAGAACCACTGAGCATTGACAAACAACTAACGAGCAAACAGCACGCACGCTGGGTTAGCATTGGTTGAAGACAAGTGTACGATTGACATGCAGTATGGCTTGGTACACAATGCCACCATGTGGGCAATGGGAATGAAGTGTATTGCCCAAGGAAATAAAGTGGTTGCCACGGGTGGGATTCAATCAAGGACCTTTTGGCTTGCAGCCTGCACCTCTAACTACTGAGCTCTTTAACCTTCAAAATTCTATAGTACCAGGTAAAACATGTTGTAGAATGACCACTTGAAATTTTTCAAGTTCATAGTTTCATTATTAGTTTGTGATATTTGTTTTTGCTGTACATTGTATAACCAAAACCACCCCACCCCAATCAAAACCATCATTCAAAAGTCTTGGATTCAGCAAATTTGATTTCTTTATTTATTGGGGTTTAACAACACTTTTTACAGCCAGGGCCACCTCATGTTGGACAGTTTTACTGGGGAAGGAACCCAGACTACCTGGAGAGAACCACCTGGAGGGAACCACCGAGCAATGGCAAGCAACTGTCAGGCTCCTTAACATAGTAACTCCAAACAAGCAGGGTTAGCATTGGTTGAAGACAAGTGCATCATTGATGTGCAGTACGCCTTAGTATAGTTGCCGCAGGTGGGATTCGAACTGAAAACCTCTCAGCTTGTTTTGGGAAGTTTTTTTGTGCCAGCTTCATTTAGGTTTGTTTCATATTGCACAATTTTGTCATGATTAGTAATCATTAATCCTTAAAAAAACTATAAAAAAAATGTATAGAACATTTAAAGAAAAACATTTTCTGTGAAGATTTGACCTCTGGGGTGATAAGATTCGACCACGACTGAGACCGAATATTCTCGGAAAAAGTATGAGGGCTGAATCTTCATGAACCCCTTTTTTCAAACTAAATTGTCCATTACTTATTAAGCTCCATAACTGAGGCAAAAGCAATACTATGAAATTTGTATGTCCGAAATTCTATCAATTCCAAATAAATTTACACAAATTATATAGCACAATGAAGGATGTGGTGTATAGAACCCCAAACGTATGTGTGCACCTCACGCACTGACACACAGTCGACATCAGACATCAGCTGTTCATGAAAGTGTGCTATCTGTAGCATATTAGTAGTAATGTATATCGGCTTTGATACCTAGCTAGGTGGAGGGAGGTTGGAGGAAGGTTGGGGGTATGACGTAATGAGTGTTACGTCATGCAATTAATGAGTTGCGTCATGTAATTAATGGTGTTGCGTCATGTAATTAATGGTGTTGCGTCATGTAATTAATGGTGTTGCATCAAATAAATCACATAATCCGTTATATAATATCATTTTTGATTAATTTTGGTTAATTAGTATATTCGTCATTAAGGTAATTGTGTAATATTATTTTTTATATACCTGTTTGGCGAAAAAAGGTATGGAGGAAGGTTCGAATATTGCGATTACTATAATCGCCTCGTTACTAATATGGGTTAATTAGTATACTCGTCATTAAGATAATTGCGTAATATTACTTTTTACACACCCATTTAGCGAAAACATGCACGGAGGAAGGTCTGAATATATTGCGGTTAGTATACTTTCGCTAAATGAGTAATAATCGATACGCTTTCCGTTAAAATATAGCGTAATTATATATGTCCCCCCCCCCCTCCTCTCTCTCCCCCCCCCCCCCCCCCCCCCGTATTTAAACTTGATGGGTGTACTGGTTACGTATATAAGTATACGAGGTAATGACGTTAAATCGATTTTTTTTTCAAACACGAATTACTCCTCGCGGATGACACGACAGAAACACGGGTGAGGGTAATAAAATCCATTAATACATTTTAACGGCCCGTCATAATCTGTCATAAATATCTTTAGACTGACGCTTCAAATTTAAGTGCTATTGAAATTGTAAGAGACCAATCTGTCACCTTATTGATTTTAATAGCTAATCCCTATTGTTCCAAAGTTTTTGGTTCATAAAAACCTCTTCGAATTTGCTGATCAACACGCGTCCTTCTTTCAGACCCTGAGATTCAAATTTTCAAATTTCATCGTCCGATGACCACATGAACAAATAACATTTCGGTTATTGAAAAGCAGGCGTGTTTGTTTTTTCCCCTATAAAGTCCGACGATTCGAACCTCACTCTCATTAGAAACTGTGTCAGAAAAGCCAAGATGACAAGCATCGGCTATACTTCCGTAAACAGCTATGAGCGAACCAAGAAGCAGCGAGCCAACAAAGAATTTGCATTAGCGTTAAAAAAGTGGTTGTCAGCGAGCTCCCCATGAAGGAACAAGAAAAGAGACTAAAAGACTCCCTTTTGTTGAGGCTGCCAGACGTCCTTTCGGGGAGATCCAGTACAAAAATCGACCCAAACACTGGTTCGATCTTCCCGTACGCATGCAGGAGGAAGCACTATTAGGGCCACCAGTAACAGTTGACGAAGATTGGGAAAAGGAGTTCTTCACCGAGGCGGAGATGGGAGGAAAAAGATAGCTTTCTATGGAAAGCAAAAAAAAAAAAAAAACGGCCCTTTTCAGGGACACCATAATCTTAAAAAGAGCTGCTTTGTCACAAACACACACTTGTTCAATCAATCAGACACCTCCATTATCCCACACCCTCACCGTCACACCCCTGTATCCCATCACAGTACCTAAGACTTTCATGAACTCCCCTCCTCCAGTTCATCCAATACTAAAAAACTTTTGGAAACCTCTGTCCCCCTCCCCCACCCCTCACAATAGCTAAAGTATCTCGAACCCCAGTCCAGTTCTCTAAATGTAATGGACATGTCAGGCCCCGGACATCCCTTCCCCACAATTTTGAGCGATCAAATTACCCCAATTAGTCTCCTCTCATAACTTACCACACTCTTTACCCGTATTTACTATGAGATTGTCCCCCCTAATAAATAGCGTATGTTAATTTAATATAATATATTAATAATTTTCATTAAATAATTCATTCCACAAGACATTTTTCGGAAAAAAATACAAAATGGCGGATTAGTTTGACAGAAATACGCGTATCGATTTATTCAGGAGTGTCTGCCGGTTGTGTCCTTGGGCAAGACACTTCATCCCCATTACCCATGTGGGGGCATGGTGGCGCTGTGCACTAAGACGTACTGCATGTCGATGGAGCACCTGTCTTCAACCAATGCTAACCCTGTGTAGAATTTTGACAGTTGCTTGCCGTTGCTCGGTGGCTCTCTCCGGCTTCCTCCACCCACAAAACTGTCGTGGTCATGATTAGCCATTGTGCAGACCTTAAACACCAATAAATAAATATAAATAAATAGTCGGTTATCAAAACAGCCCATAAGTGTTTAACAGTTAATTGTAGACCAGTGCGTTTAAAAATGAAAAATTTGGGTGATAACACTACGGACTGTGTTTAATCATAGAAAAATCACACCCGCTCTGTTACTAACCCGTATGATTTATTTTTGAACGTTCACTGAAGAATAACCCACCCATCTTAGTAAAAGCATGAAAGAGCTACCATTATCTAATTACCTATGCGGGGTGGGGTGGTCGGTAACATTGTGTACTATGGCGTACTACCTTCAGCCAATGATAACCCTGTGTAGAACTTTGACAGTTGTTTGCCTCTGCACGGTGGTTCTTTCCGGATTGCTCCAACTGTCGTTAAATAAATGAAAAAAAACTACAATTCTGTAATAACAGGCCAAGCCCCCCCCCCCCCCCCCCCCTTCGTTTTACATGTTTTATTAGGGGGGAAATCAACAGTACTTCCCCCCCCCCCCTCATTTTAATAGTTGAAAAGCGCTGTTACTCGATCAAAAAATGGTAAAAGGATATGCGACTCTGTATTAGCCACCCAAATTTGCGAGACTTGGGAAAAATATAACCCACCTAGAGCTGCACCAAAGCTACGTACACTATTCGAACTCCCGCATTGTGTCCTTGGGCAAGTTAATTTACCCCGATTATCCACATGGGAGCACGATGACGGCGTGTAATAAGGTGTACTGCACGTGGGTGATACGCATATTTTAGAACAACCTAACCCTGCTTGTGCGGATTTCCGACGTTGGTGAGATGACAGTTACTCGTCGTTGCTCTGTGGTTCTCTTTGGATATTCCGGAGTCTACACGTAAAATTGTCACGTTTAATTATAACTTGAACTTGATGACCGGGTGTAATGAAATAGCGTATTAGCGTTAGCTTTTATAATCAATACGGTGACAGACTGGTCTCTTACAATTTCAATAGCACTTAAATTTGAAGCGTCAGTCTAACGATATTTATGACAGATTATGACGGGCCGTTAAAATGTTATAATGGATTTTATTACCCTCACCCGTGTTACTCTCGTGCCATCTGGGAGGAGTAATTCGTGTTTGAAAAAAAAAATCGATTTAACGTCATTACCTCGTATACTTATATACGTAACCAGTACACCCATCAAGTGTAAATACGGGGGGAGAGGAGGGGGGGGGGGGGGGACATATATATTTACGCTATATTTTAATGGAAAGCGTATCGATTATTACTCAATTAGCGAAAGTATACTAACCGCAATATATTCAGACCTTCCTCCGTGCATGTTTTCGCTAAATAGGTGTGTAAAAAGTAATATTACGCAATTATCTTAATGACGAGTATACTAATTAACCCATATTAGTAACGAGGCGATTATAGTAATCGCAATATTCGAACCTTCCTCCATACCTTTTTTCGCCAAACAGGTATTTAAAAAATAATATTACACAATTACCTTATTGACGAATATACTAATTAACCTAAATTAATCAAAAATAATATTATATAACGGATTATGTGATTTATTTGATGCAACACCATTAATTACATGACGCAACACCATTAATTACATGACGCAACACCATTAATTACATGAGGCAACTCATTAATTGCATGACGTAACACTCATTACGTCATACCCCCAACCTTCCTCCACCTAGCTAGGTATCAAAGCCGACATACATTACTACTCATATTTGTACCGTAACTGATAATAATAAAATAATATTTCATAAGAACAACAAACACAGGAATACAAAAAGCAGCCTCAAGGCTGCATGGTG
Organism: Pictodentalium vernedei; assembly: GCA_031216915.1. Classification (NCBI taxonomy): domain Eukaryota; kingdom Metazoa; phylum Mollusca; class Scaphopoda; order Dentaliida; family Dentaliidae; genus Pictodentalium; species Pictodentalium vernedei. Next base: position 874,217,542 of record CM062297.1, on the reverse strand, counting down.
GTGAATGCCAACGCTGTCCCATTGTCCTTGAAAGACGGAGTCCTTTACAAATAGTTTTTTGTCCTGTGATACTCTGGATACTCCCCATTTTTAGCTCAACTTTGACATAGTTATTGTTTATTTTTAGCTCACCTGACTTTTAGCCAGGGGGCACTAAATTGATGACTTTCTGTCTGTCGACTATCCGTCTATCTGAACGGCGTGAACTTATCAACCTCTCCTCATAAACAACAGGGCCGAATTAAACAAACCAAATTTGATATTCATGTTCCTTATCATATATGAATTCCAGTTTGTTCAAATAAAGTTTCCACGCCCACATGGGTCCCCAGAAGGGGAGTATTTCTCTGATAGCACCTATAAATTGTTTTCCTGTAATTGAAAGCAAATCTTCTCCAGAACCAAATAAAAGAATATTTTGATACTTGGTATACAAAATCTCTAGGGGAGAGGAGGAAGAGGGGTGTGGGGGGGGGGGGGTGGGGTTCAGATTCAAGTTTGTTCAAATCGAGTCCCTGAGTTAATATTTGCACTCTCTGTGGGCACCCAAACATCAACAGTGCAATATGGGGAAATTTATTTGAAAACCTCCTTTAGATCCACAAGTCAGAATGCTTTCATATTTGGTGTACAACATCTCCGGGGAGGTCAGATCTAAATTTGTTCCAATCTAGTTCCTGCCAGTTAGAATCCTTTCATATTTGGTATCGTGGGGAGGGGGGGGGGAATTTGCGTTTGTTCATTTCGAGCCCCTGCCTTAATATTTGGGCAGGGGTGGGTTAGGTTCAAGTTTGTTCATTAATGTTCAAATCCATTCCTTAGAGTTGTTCCATAAAATTTGCCTTTCAAATTGTAGTGACACAACAGCCCTTTGGAAGTTTGGCAGTACTTGTCTACAGCTAACAGAATCGGAAGCAATCGGGAAGACCGATGCTAATAATCATCTGACATAGACACTAGAGTTATGAATAATTTCATAACATCATTCCTATGTAGTGTTCATGAACCATTACCGACTGAATACTTCTCTGAACCACTTTGTCAGGTCAGCGATTAAGGTCCCTGGTGGGGGGGGGGGGGGGGGGGGGAGTTAAATCAGTAATTAGTGTTTTAAAAATTAAAAAGCTGTATTGGGCAAAGGGTTAACATGTATTATCAGTATACAACAGGGGTTCAACCATACTGGCCTCATGGGATTCTGGCCCATGCCGTATGGTTAATTAAAACAGATTTTGGCAAACGGTTTTGTGCGTTGATGCCGATTTTAGTTTTATTTTGGGATTAGGGTAGTTTTCAGAGGAAGCTGTGAATTCTTATCCCTCACAGCTTACTCATTAGGTAACAGAGTGGGAATTCTGTCGAAGGCAATACCAGTTTTTAAGTCCATTTGACACAAATTGGACACTTCTCTTCAAAAGAACAAATTTCCCTGCTTTTGACTGGGCAGAAGCCAAAAGTTGAATTCTATTGCAGAAATGAGTCTTTCATCACATGAAAGAGGTAAATGTATCTTTGGTAGGGTTAAGTTTGCTCATAGGTATGTATGTAAATATTTTAATTAGGTTTACCTGCCTCGAAAAGGTGCACTCGGAAATTATGTAATCCCAAAATCTAAGCAGTCTTGGGAACATATAATGTTTCAATAAAACATTTGAAGCATTCTACTGACATCTTGCATTACTGTTGAATGTTCCAGATGAATAAAGAGGGTGATTTGAGGACTTTTTGGACCTAAAACTTCATTTGACTATTGGTGTGTTTTGGTTGGGAATTTCCTGAGAAATATGTACATGTGACCAGCACTTCCATTTATGTTAGTTTTTGTTCTCCTATTTGTTGCAGACCCCCTGTTTAAGAATGAGAAAAGGCTGTCTGAAGGGCTATACCTGACACAAGATATTTGAATGCCAAATTTAAAATGATGCGACCATATTTTTTTTCGCCTGAACGTTATAATGGACGCCTATGGGAAAATATTTAGTACTGTGATACGTATTCATGATTGGCTGAAATTAAACAATTGCAGGAATTCGATTGCATAAAATGTTTTTGGAGAAATGGTTGCGGAATGAAATATTTCAATATGATGGATACTTTGGGGTTCCTTCTTACGCCTTGCATATTGTCATATTACAGGGAAGGTGGATACCTTATAAGCCAACTTGATGAAGTTTGAAACTTGAAGTGTCTAGTTTAAAAGAATAAAAACATTTTTATATTTTATTAGAAAGGTTCAATGAATTTACGCCAACATGTTCGTGGAACTACCCATAAAGATGGCCACACATTAGATCTGCTGATCACCAGAGAATCCGAGGCTGATCTTGTTAGAAATGTATTAATTGTTGATCCTGCAATCTCTGACCATTTTATGATTATCTTCGATTTGGCACTTTCTCGCCTCTCCCATGTCCGGAAGAAAGTCACATACCGCAAGTACCGAAGTATTGACCTTGCAAAGTTTGCGGATGCTATTGCTTCGTCTCCCGTCACTAAAATTAACGAGATGCAAACTGTTTACAACATTGAATGCATCCTCAATGGCTCACTTCAAGAGGTTATTGACTAGTTTGCACCTAAGCAAACACGCTCTTTAACGTACGCCCTTGCTCAGAGTGGTTCAGTGGTGAGATTAGGCGCGCAGAAAGACGATTTACGTTGCAAACTAGAGCTTCAGTGGCGGCAAACGAAACTGTGTGTTCACAGAGAGATGTTTGTCAATCAGTGAAATGTTGTTAACAAACTGGTCAAATCCGCGAAACAGAAAGACTTTTCGGACTTATTGTCAGGCAATGTTAATTCCCCTAATGCGTTGTCTGTCGTTCTTGAGAAGCTTCTGTATCGTCAAAGAACTACCATACTCCCAGAGCATTCGTCATACAAAGACCCTGCGAATAGATTTTCTTCTTTCTTTTCTGAAAAAAATTGAGACTATCAAAGCTTCGCTTGATACAAGCTCACAATCCGATCTTCGACAGATGACCGACATGCCATGTCCCTGTGTTAAAGCTGTTGCAAAGTTGTCAAATTCAAACCTTTGGCTACAACAGATATCCAGAGGGTAATATCCAAGGCATCATCTAAGCAATGCATGCTAGATATCATTCCTACTTGGTTGTTAAAAGTATCTTTTTCGGAGTTAACTACACGGATCTTGAAACTGGTCAATGCCTCCCTCCACTCTGGCGTCTTTCTGACAAACATGAAACACGCTTTAGTAAAACTTCTTCTCAAAAAGCCAACACTTGACCCAGAGGTTCTGAAAACTAGCGACCGGTCTCTAATCTTCCATTCCTATCAACAATTATTGAGCGTGCGGTGACTTCTCAGCTGAATTCTCATTTTGGCAGCCCACTGCCTAGCCGAAGTTAAACAATCTGCACACAGATCTAATTGCAGTACAGAAACAGCGCTTCTAAGGGTCCAAAATGATATCCTCCTATCCACGGACAGGCACAACCTAACATGTCTTGTTTTGTTGGATTTAGGCGCCGCTTTTGACACAACAGACCATAACTTACTTATTGAAAGACTGGCAGTGAGAATAGGCCTTACTGACCGAGCAATTAATTGGTTTTCGTAGTACCTTAATGGGAGCACACAGAGTGTCCTTATTGGGAGTGAGTCGTCAGAAAGGTTACACTACGTTTTGGCGTCCCTCAAGGACCGGTGTTGGGTCCCCTACTGTACACTTTCTATGTCTTACCTCTCGGTGACATTATCCGAAGCCATGGCCGTGACTTTTATTTTTACGCAGATGACACACAGCTGTATATTAGTTTTACTCACGCCTTTGAGTCTGAAGCATGCAGTAAGATTGAACTTTGTATTTCAGACATCAAGGCATGGATGACTAAAAACTTTCTTAAATTGAACGGTGACAAAACAGAAGTAATATATATAGGTCTTCCTCATCAACTTTCAAAAATATCCAAACTGTCCCTCAGTAATAAAACCCAGTAGTTGTGTTCGAAACTTAGGTTATTTCGTGGATGAAAATTTGGCTGCTGATAAACATATCAAACATGTCTCTCGCAGTGCATTTTTTTCATCTTAGAAATCTTAGCAAAATTCGATCCTTCATTGATACGCAGACGTCACAACAGCTTGTCCACGCCATTGTTACCAGTCGCCTCGACTACTGCAACTCTCTTCTGATTGGCGCTAAAACATCTATTCTTGAAAAGCTACAACACATCCAAAATTGTGATGCACTGGTCATAACCAGAACTCAAAGTTACTGCCATGTAACACCAGTACTCTCTGAGTTACAATGGCTGTCCGTTAAGCATATAATTCAATTTAAAAGTGTCCTTTGGTGTTTAAGTGTATCTCGGGATCTGCACCATCCTACCTGTCCGGTCTGCTTACCATCCACAAACCACCGAGGCCTCTTAGGTCATCAGGTCAACTCAATCTGGTTCAGCCCGTATCTAAATTTACTAGTGCTAGTGATAGGGCCTTTGCGGTTGCTGGCCCAAGGCTTTGGAATTCTCTTTCCAATCGACATAAAAAATAGTAAATCACTTGAATCATTCAAGTCTGGTACTAAAACCTATCTTTTTCGAAAGGCGTTTCCTTCAGTGGTCTTTTAATTTTGGTCATAAAATGACATTACCAGGTGCGTGGGTGTGACTGAGTCAGCGAGGATTGCCTCGTTACTCATCAAGTTACACTCACATACTTGTTTCGGTAAAGTTCTAGTTAGTTTTGCTTTTTGTTTTATTTTGTTTTAATTCAATACCCTTTTTTTAGGTTCTGTCGCTTATCGCCACGATATAACCTCGGTTGATGATGTGGCGTTGGGCAACAATAAATGATAATAGTGATCCATGTATCAATGTATCTGTGTGAGAATGTACGTATATGTGTGTATATGTATGTATGCAATTATTGTACAGTCATTCAGCACTGTGTGTGGATTCTAGGCTTTAAAATTATTATTATTATTATTATTGTTTACTTTGAGAAATGAGATAATCTTGTGCGGGCTCGTAAATGAGAGGGCTCTTCAACCTGGGGATAAGTAGGGCTAGCAAAGAGGAAAGAGAGTCGGAAAAGATAATCGACTGTCATTCCTGTGCATTCTGTACGTGTTCAAGTGTTAGTTGCAAAGCTTTAACTTCAGCTGTGTAAATTCTCAATGTGTTCAAGAGCTAGCTGTGAAGATTTAACTTCAGCTATAAAAATACAACTTTTGTTTGGTATTCTGATTGAGGTGACCTGATCACCAGTAACAAATGAGAGCCCAGTGGTTCGTACTACGCCCTTGCTGCTGTTGAATGTTCTGTGTGTGTGTGTGAGGGGGGGGGGGGGGGCAGGGGGCAGGGGGGTGGTCATTAACTTTCAACTCAACTGGTTTTGTCATTCTCTTTATAGCCCTCCTGATCGTATTTTTTACACTATTGACAGTGTCTGCAATTCCATTGATAACCTTTTCCAATGCAAATGAGTTAATGTGAGCGGCTTGTTTCCCTTCCCCATCAGAGTAAACGATTACAAATTTTGGCCAAGAATTTCTTTGAGTTACTTTATGTTGAGAGTGAGAGTCCGATGAATATCTCCGTTTTTGAATTTTGTGTTTGTTTTCAATTATTACGCCCTTACCCTAAGCCCAACCTGGGCGTTACGTCGCGGAATTCCGGCGAACAACACCAAGAGTATAATAATGGACATTATACTAGACCAGCGTTGATGCAAACTGCATGCTAGCTGACCGAGTGACCCGTCGAGTGTGGGTAGTGTCCGGTCTTCATAAGGCGCCCATTCAGCCAATTATTTTTGAGAAACTAGTGCAACGAACATTATCACTGATAACTGGGGCAGACAGTGCAATAAAACAAAATACATTTAAACAGTTCGGATGTCCTTGAAAGTCAGTATAGTATAGCAATGACAAATCTGAGTTAAAAGAAATAACTGATTGAATGACCCTCCAATGCCTCCCGATCTTACACCCGTTTGGGGGCTGCCGATTGACCAGAATGGGTCGTCCGGCCATCCGTCTTCTCCCGAAGTTGGGACCAAAACAGAGTATTGGATACGTGTCTCCAAAATGAAGATTGCCACACCTTGGAGATTGCCCTAACCGAGGCCATTGTTTGTTCTCAACGGCCAGGATTCCTTCCACCAGCTCCTCCGAAACGCACCTCACGAGAGAATAAGGCGCCTGCTGGATCTTAATAACAGGATAATCCATTTTGTTCCAAGGCTGCGTATTTGTATATTCCACAGCAAACCAGCAATTGAGAAAAACTGCTAATTTGAAACCAGCAATAACTATAAAATACATGTTTTGAAACAGGCCTGCCTTTTGGAGAATGAAGGCGCGCTATGTCTCGCTCACAACACACAGGAGCAGCTCTATATATTACGAAAGCATATGACACATAGGATGATTTTCTGAATTTATAGAGTCGTCAAATGATCTTTTTTTACTTAACCCGTTGAACCCTTGTGGTATCTCCCATGTCAGTTCCGTGGTAGCAATAGGAAGAGTTCATATTTATTATTTGGGGATAGACCTTAGGGCTGCGCGTTGACAAAATTGATTGGTCTACACCACACATTTACCCTGCAGTAATCCCCCAGCCCCCTGCACACTGATGTCAAAATATCTAAATTTCACGCAGAAAAAAATTCCCATAATGCAACTAGAAATTTAACCAATTCAATCTCGTTTGACAGAGCTCATTGAGCTCTGTCAAACGAGATTGAATTGGTTGAATTTCTAGATGCATTATGGGAAAAAATAGCTTCCTAAAATTTTGGTATTTTGACATAAGAGTGAAGGGGGTTAATGACATTATGACGTAGCTTGTGACCTGGCCGGGTAAAAAAGCCCTCTCGAGTTCAAAATGTTACATTCTAATCTGCCTGGGTGGGGGGGGGGGGGGGGGGGATAATACTAACTAGGACGGGGTAAGAGAGATATACAAATTTTTATAAACTGTTGTGGATTTTCACTGAAAATAAACACGACTTTTGAACAACGGTAAGTGCACTCGATCTATGTGACATTATGGCCCCAACGGGCATTATTAGAGCCGCAGATTATCTTCTGGAAGACCTGGTATATGAGCATTCTCCCCAGAGAAGAAAAACGAGTCCTAAATTTATGCTCCAAAAATGGAAATTGTATTTTTAAACACGTGCGGATGAATAAAACAATTTCGTACACATTTTGAAGTCAACAGCGGAGCTTTCTTAACCCTTTACCTAACACGAAAAACAGTCACTTGCAAATGCAATTCTTGAATAACTATTTGTTTTTATTTTTGCGTCACAACCATAGCGTATGACTCCTCCTTTTCGTTCCGATGAGCTATGGGTTTGAGACAAAAAATGAAAAAAATAATGAAAATTGAATGGTGATTTTTGTAAAGAGCGCTGGCAGATTTTGGCAGTTGCGTTGGGTAAAGGGTTAATACAGAACAGTCGCCGTGGATTGGTCGTAATCCACATGTGGGCAGTGACGTCCACCCATCTGTTTACCAGGTAATAACAATCATCATAAACAAAATTTTAATTAATGAAGCACCGGGTTGTACCCTGTGCTTCATTAATGAAATGTTTGATGATTATTCCTGTAATTAGAGTTTGGAAACTAATATTATTGCGTCCGTGGAACTATTGCCCACGCGTGGAAAGTGACCATTCCACGGCGGCTGTACTGTACGTAAAATATATTCATGCATCTAATAAACGTGATCCATATACAAAGTCCAGCCATATGACTTAGATTTTGTTCAGTTTTCATCATTTTATTCCATATTCTAGTTACGGTTAATTTGGTTTAATTGTATTAGCGATATTAATCTTTCTGCCATATTGTAAATTGTACACTGTCAATCAATCAATGTACATGAAGGAAGGTTTTCTGAGTGGTAAGCACCGGTCCTCCATTTCCATTTTGCACATTTAAATAGCAAATAAACATATGCTGATTCAGATATATGCTTGGAAAAAATCCGGAAAAGAATGATGTAAGATAGGTCCGCACACACGTTGCAACTCCAATGATTTTGTTCCTTGCCCATACCATATTATGTCGCGAATCACATTAAGCCCAAGGGATACCTTGCTGACGCATCTGAGCTCTTTCTTTTCCGGCATGTTGTAAACAATGGAAAGAGTTGATTTGAAATAATTCGTGTGACTTCCACACGAGTTTCAGAGGCGTTTGACCTTCGAAATGCTTATTGCAAAGGGGGGATTTCTTTTTCGTATTGCTCGCTACATTCTGATAAGGCTATACTCGCAACTTGTCACATTTGCGGGCGTGATGGCGCACAAGAGCAATAGCGCGCCTTAAAAAAGTCTGTTTGAAAGTGTGTTCGAACACAAAATCACACTGTCAATTTACGATTTGTTGCCTATTTTCACTGTAAGCAAATATGTGTTGTGTTTCATTTTAAATTCATTCGAGAGTTTGGTATTATTTGCTGATGTTATTTTCAGTCACTATGAAAATTAGTTAGAAGGTCATTTAATACTTCCAATAAAACGTCTTTTAGGTGGTTATTTGTCGAACCTTTGTGCGAAAATTATCCAATTTAAAGGCAGACTGAATTTTCATAAGGCGACTTCAGAATCGTTCTTTTATTGAAGACTGGGCGAAATTTGGCGATCCAAGCCGACGTCTTCGCCCCAACATCTGGACTCTGTACCGGAGCAGGTGATGTATTATAACGGGCGTATGTTTAATGCTCTGCTAGGCGGTACTCTTGTTCTCCTGTTGCACATAATGTGGCCCTCCGATAAACTATAGGCAGTGATTGACCATGGGACATCGAGAAGACGACCGATTGGATAGGGGAGGGGGGTGGGGGGGGGGGTGGACCCGACTTGTGCCGACTGCGATGGCTCAACCCTTATAACAACGTTTTATCCATGCGACCTTGTGCAAGCTTGCCACACGCTCGTGCTACAGTAAGAGTATATCTGCGAGCTCATGCAATATTGTACAGTACGTGGGGAGTGGATTGTATTATTTATTTATTTATTGGTGTTTAAGGTCACATATTTCTGCACAATGGCTAATCATGACCTCGACAGTTTTACGGGTGGAGGAAGCCGGAGTACCCGGAGAGAACCACCGAGCAACGGCGAGCAACTATCAGCTCCCCAACATGCTAACTCCACACAAGCAGGGTTAGCATTGGTTGAAGACAAGTGCACCATCGACGTGCAGTACGCCTTAGTACACAGCGTAACCGCCGTTGCTCGGCGGTTCTCTCCGGGTACTCCGTAAAACTGTCACGGTCATGATTAGCCATTGTGCATAAATATGTGACCCTAAAACACCAATAAATAAATAAATAAATAAATAAATAAATAAATAAATAAATAAATAAAAGTGACATCACTATTATTAATGTTTGGAGAAGGAGGAGAGTATCATTGATATTGGACTATTAGGCACCATCATGATTACTAAAATGATTTACGGTCATTGGGATATCTGATCAGCAAGTCAGCCAAAAAGCAACAACACCTAAAAACAGCAATTGTTTGAAAAAAATGATGTACACTATCCAGGTTTGTCAGAATTTAAAATGTGCGATCCTGTAAGAAGGTCCTGCAAAGCAAACATCTTTTGCGTAATCTCCCACTATCGTGTACCCCTTCCCTTGAGTTCCTTTGATCCATGTCAAATTTACAAGAGTGGAACAGGTATTGTCATGTGGCATTTGTGGGAACAAGTGGCATTTTGCCGCGCTTTGCCTTTATCTTGTAATCTGTAGTTACCACATTACTCAAAATAAGTGATACCATACTGCGGATACGCACACATCCAATATTTATTGTAAAATAAATGAACTTGTATTGTAGATAGACAGTCACACATTATGAGGAGTTGTTGGTTCAGATCCTGTACTTGGTTGTCTTGCCTATATGAAATTAGGCGACAGGCTGGCACTGACAAATTGTATTACTAGAAAGAGAAAGACAACAGAGTGCAAAGAAATCGTTTGCTGGAAGATCGGTTAGCTAAAATGAAGAAGACCAAACCTCATAGAGAGAATATTGTTGAAAACCGTGAATCCAGTGATGAAACTCTATCTAAATATTCCAGGTCGGGAAACCAGAACGCCAAAAACCCTTCGAGCAGCAAAACAGGTAAGCACAATGGACAATTTATTCAGCGTCCAACGGGGTGAGGGTTACTTGATTTTCAAAATATGTCTAAATGTGCAACACGCGATTTCATATGAGCTCAAACAAAGGTAGTGTTTTTCCGAGGTGAAATGCCAACACGTGGACCAAAGGAAGTTTTGATTTTAAGAGAATATACAGTACGTGGAGAGTGTATTACCACTAAATCACCAGCAGAGTGGAGATTCCACCCAAGCAATAATTGCAAATTTGTTGCAAAGCATAACCAGCACCAGCAAAGTTTCAGCCAATGGACCTCCGGGTTAAACCCGGAGGTCCATTGGCTGAAACATTGCTTGTGTTTTTTGTAGATATGTACAAAATTTGAAAAATATAGCTTGGGTGATAACTCCACTCCGCTGGTGATTTAGTTACATTCCACTCTCCACGTATTGTACTGTGATAGTAGCAAAAATAAATGTTCAAAGGATGAGATTGTTGAAAATTTGTAAGAAAAAAATAAGTTCCACTGCTTCATCTTTATATGAGCACAAACTCTGCGTCAGGAGATGCATAGATTTATCGGATTCCAACATTAGTATCAAAGACTTGGGTGACACATTGCCTTATCTTAATGCAGCTGATCATACAGCAACTCCAAAGAAAACATCTCCCAGGATAGTGGAACAATTACATCGCCACCCAATCAGGCACCTCTGCCACGATCCTGTGCATGTACAGCCGCCATGGGGACGTACCCGATCTATACAGTTAAAACTAGAAGTCTTGTCACGAATTGTGCGCTTATCTAGGTTTAATTGCGCGTAGGAATTGCGCGCAATTGCCATATTGAATGGCATCCAAAGCACGGCAGGATCTCCTGGTTACTCATAGCAAACAGAGGCAATGTTTCTGCCAATGGACCTCCGGGTTACCTGGAGGTCCATTGACTGACACATTGCTTGTGCACAGGCCATATGTACAGAATTTAACAGCTTTACTATGGGCGTAACGCGTATATTAACGCGCAGATCGACGTGATATGTATGCGCATTTCATGACAGGACTTCTAGTTTTAACTACAGCTGACAGATTCTGATGTTTGAGATATAGAGTATTTCGTATAGTATTTTATGAAACCAATGCAAAAGGCGAATCGAGTGAAATATCAACATCTGGCAACACATATATCACGGAAGATGTAAGGTGTATGCAAAGTGTGTTTATGAAGCGGTTCTTATAAATATCCATTTTGTCGAGCTCTGGACTGTCGATTTTCATGAAAATCATGTGAGAGAAAAGAGAAATAATATTTAATAATAAATCGAAACATTAATATTAATATTAAAACAGCGCCAAAATCGGACAGGACCTGAGATAAATATTGTTCAAATCCATCGCCTGAATCCACCCTGATGACGAGGGCGCTTAGAAGAGTGATACCTTTGTTTTACTTGTGTCATCTTTTTACAAAGAATCATCGAAAAAAAGGTGCTGTGATGTTCATAGTGTGCTTCTGGTTTACTGAGAACAAAGTTTCAAAAGCACATTCACACACTTTCTTGTTCACACGAGACTAATTTGTGAAGACACTTCATCCAACAAAAGTATGTGAGCGTTTCTTAAATCGCTGGAACATTATCCAACACGCCTGTAATATGAATTCCGCAAATTCGGACCAAGTTAATATGCTGGCGCCTAAAAACAGACCCATCAGTCCACCAATAGTTCCTATAAAAGTAATAAAGATAAGTAACTTAAATAAACAGCAATACATAAACTTTTTTTCGGTTCATGCGTTTTCAGATAAAAGGATTGGCTCACACGATTCTGTTTTTTCTTTTCATAACTCAATGAACCGAAAAAACACAATTAGGTCCGCCTCCAGCCACGCCCCTAAAATACCAGTGTTCGGAGTTGCAACATGGTGTCAAATCAGTAGAAGTTAGAACACTGGCACGTTCTAAATGTGAAAAATAAAAATAAATTTATATTACTAATTTATCACCATGAAATTATTTATAAAATATTTAAATGACCGCGGTGGGTCAATTTTTCTTTTTCTTCACAACTGTATTTATTTGACATTTCAATTTTTACGCACACTGGGTGATCGTCTGCGTTCATCGTTTTACCCAAATCGATTGCAAACAATGGCTGGTCCTGACGAATACGGCAATTTTGACATTGAATTCAACTAATTTCATGCCATCTGGCTTTATATCTAATTCCACTGTTACAAACTGTGTTTTTCAGTTCTCGGAAAACGGTCAAAACCAAAATACAATGTAATACTGATGGCCTACTTCCACCTACCACGGAACGTAACTTTTACGTGAAGTGAACAGTTGGATGAAATTTGAGGGAGGCGTGGCTTATGACGTTTTCTTTGCATTACGTAATTCATTGGCCAATAAAAAATTTAATGACATAAGTGCATTTGACTTAGAAAGTGTGTCAATTGCTACCTGCATTGCAATAATATGCGCCCTCTTTTATGCCAGAAAAATAATATGTCTACCAGTTTTAGTTTTTAAGTGTCTGTTCGCTGAAGTAGAGGACGACTAACACTATATATGTGATAGTGTTCAAATTATGCTATTTACTTACTCATTCTTCTTTCTTTATTATAGGTTATTTTTGGACAGAACATATTAATTTATTATTTATTTCAGCATCTAATTTATTGTTTAGGTTTAACTTATTTATTTCAGTTTCAGCTTTCAGGTGATTTGCGTTGTGTTATACTGCGTTTGCTTGCATCTTTTACTTGGATGGGGTTAAGTCTGTTCAAGTTTCGCTTCAATTGTTTGAGTTGCCTCGGTTCAGTTTGACGCGGGAAAACTCTATTGTTTTGAGTCTGGCTGGTTTCCTTTTTCTTGATTGTCACTCCTGGTCGTCAGACATTGATCCTTGATCGAAATTTGTATATTGTGGAGGCAATTTAATATTTTCAAAAGATCCGAGTCATTCTGAATTGGTAAGAAACATTTGTTTATACTTTTCGTATTTTAAGTGCAAAGCATCTGCAGGATGATAGGCGCAATCGCCCCGATCACCTGCAGCTGCATTGACACTGAATCGTTTATGTTTCGCTCTTTTTGAAATCGCTTCCACAATATTATTTGGGAATGTACTATTTACATATTATAATTATTTTGCAGGATCTCATTCTCATTGTGATGATGTAAAGATTTGTTGTGATCGATGTACCATTTCTTCTTGACATTTCCATCTGTGATATTTTAGTGTAAATAAATAAATATGTATATAAGGTGAATTGAAGACAGATCCATTTTATTTTTATCGGGAGATGGCTCGATATGTTTCAACCCACCACTCTGCGATAATGGCGCCCAATGTACATTCTGATTTTCATTGAATGGATCTGGTGGAAGATAGTGTTTACGTTTCATCAGTGAAAACATCGTGTCGGAAATTGAATATGTAAATATCATGACGTCATACAGCTAGTTCCACCTATTCGTCGACGAAAAGGATTCTGTCATGTTTTGGATTAACTTGTGAGAGTTGTGAAGTGTGATTTTCTCCATATTTGTGGATTCGTATTTTTCTACTCACTACTGACAGGAAATTTCCGAACTGTGATTTCGTCAGAAAGCTTAGGATGTATTCAGACAGGTATACCTAACTTTTAGATTTATATTTTCCCACACATGATGAACTCCTCGTAACGGCACGTGACCAATAGTCCATTGAACTGCTTATTCCATTGGTTGATGAATGATAACTGACTGTGTGTGACAACTTTGAAGCATTGACTTATCTTCCCACTGAAGGTGACCCAGAAAGTTATAAACTTTACACAATTGACGATGATTTGAATGTAGTAAACAAAACACAGAGACCCACAATTATTTCTCATTTGCAATTGATGATGTGTTACAGTGTTAATATGATTCCAGGTGACCTCTTGTTCCGATAATTGTTTACTGTAAACAAGTCACGCCCACTTAGTTTGTTATTGTTTACAAACCACGCCATACTTGCACATGTAACTTCAGTGTCAAACACGAGCATTATTCACACATTGTTTCATTTTGTGATGAGATATTCTCATCAGAAAGTCGATAATGTGCCTGTAGTGTAGCTGTTTGCAGTTTTGTTTACGTTGATCTGCAGTTCCTCTTTCTAACTGTGTTCGTTTATTTTACTAGTCCTGTGCTTCATTCGGGGAAACACATGGCTTGAATGATAAACGAGCAACGCCCACCTTTATAATTAGCCGAGGTCATTGTCACGTGATGTAGTTTCTCCAGTTATAAAGGTCAAAGGTCTGCCCTAGTTTTCAGCTTTCTGGCCAGATTCAGTGGCTGTTGTAATTTTCATTGTGTTAATGTGACAAGCAGAACTTGTGTAAATCTTTTGCAGATATTTGGAAAGAATATTATTTTGCGAAAGCAATTGTTTGTTTATAGCAAATAAGCAATAGTTTTCTGGAATTATTTTGATAGAATGTTTGGCTGAACCTGACTGATTTTTTTTTTTTTTCTCTTCTCATATTGAGGTGGTGCACAATTATGGTGTGTTTATTTGCTTGAGGTGTCATCACCCCTACCGTCAACCCTACCCCACCCTCAACCCCCACCCCAACCCTAAAAAAAAAAAAAACTTTTTTTTTTTTTTTTTTTTTTAAATTTTGTTTTAATGTATTAGCATTTGACATAGACATCTTTTGCATTTGATCCCATGACTTTGCATTTGTTGTGCTGATTATTATTTGTACTTGAAAAAAATTTTTGTCTCTCGCGGAATGTGACATTTGTCGGAAACAATTTAGTGTTTGCCAACTTTGGTGATGTAGTTAGTTCACTGGTGATTATTTGGGCAGTTGATATTCTGACTGTTGTGGCTATGGGTGTTTGCAGTTTTTGGTATTAGGGTTTAGTCTACAGGTGCAGATATATTAACTTGGATTGAATTCTTGACTGCAGGTGTTTGTTTTGACATTATGCGCTGCGACATAACTTAATTGATTTGTGTTTTGCAGTAATTTGTGTAAATTTGAAATTTATTTGCAATTTGTTTTTTTTTTTTAGTTTCACGAACTTTCAGGCTACACGAGGAATTGGAGTTTGGTCAGCTGTGCTTTTGAAAATATTTTCATTTTTTTTTTTTAATTTCTGCATGTTCGTTCATGATTATGTTCATGTTATTTCAATTTTCTTTCCCTTTTAGGTTTTCAGTCAACAGACCATAAAATTGCTTACTACACATTAATTTATTTTTCTTTGCAGTACATTTTGTTTCAGTTAATTGACCATTAGTATTCAAAAATGTCTTCAGATGATATTTCACAGGAAGATATCCAGACTATGGTGAAAGCTTTTCAGAAAATGGGTGTCAAACCCAAGGCTGACACACCAGAGCAATTTCAATCTTGGTTACAGGGTTTCAGCCAACAATCAGAAATTAAGAGCGAGCCTGTTGATGAACCTCAAACCAAAATAATTGTTAAAAATCCTTTAAGAATTTCAGTTTTTTCAGGTGATCCTAAGGGTGAGACCACATATGATCTGTGGCGATATGAAGTAAAATGTCTCATTTCAGAAAATCATAGTACATCTGAAATTTTACAATGTATGAGAAAATCATTAAAAGGTGAAGCGGCTCGAATTGTTATGAGACTTGGTGCTCGGGCAACATGTGACGAAATCTTGAAAAAATTAGACAGCATATATGGAGTGATTGATACTAGGGAATCAATTTTGTCACAATTTTATAGCTCTTTTCAGGCTGATACAGAAGATGTTGTCAATTGGGGTTGTAGGCTTGAAGACTTATTAAACCGTTCTGTTGTTATGGGTGAAGTAAGGGTAGAGGAAACAGATCAGATGTTGAGATCAATGTTTTGGTCTGGTCTTCGTAGAGATCTCAAAGATATTAGTGGTTACAAATTCGACCAGACTAAAACATTTGATGAGTTGAGAGTTGCCTTACGCAAGCTAGAATTAGAGCACCATAAAATGCCTGCCAGCAATGTCAAGACAGCCTCTGTTAAGGTTATCCAATCAAATTCTTCTGAATTACAGGACCTCAAGAAAATGATTAATGAATTAAAATCTGATTTAGCAGAACTTAAAAGAGATAGACAGCTCAGTCAACCACCAATTAGTCATGTACAGCCTAATTCTTATTTTAACCGAGCACGTGGTAGAAGAGGTGGTTTTAGAAATTATAATTCTAGAAACAATAATACTTACACTAATGCTACTAACTCATATTCTGATTCTAACAATTTACAGAATGATAGATATTTCAGACATAGACAAACTGCACCTCATGATGATGGTGATAATTCTAATACTGGGAATTTTCAAGTTTCACATAATAACATACAATGTCATAAATGTTTTCAGTATGGCCATATAGCAGTTGGTTGCCGAACAAGAGTTGACAAACGTAGAACTCCAAGAAGGGGTGGTTTAAATTAGCAAGCGTCTGTGACGATAGGCCAGCCATGGATGCTAATGGTACAAATAATAGGCCTAATTCCTGTAAGGTCAATGAACCACCTGGGCTATATGGTACAGCAACAGAAGTTAACATTGTTATTTCAGGTTCACAAACTAAATGTCTTCTGGACACAGGATCAACTGTGTCTACTGTTAGTGAATCATTTTATCATTCACATCTTAATA
Source organism: Pictodentalium vernedei (assembly GCA_031216915.1). Taxonomy (NCBI): domain Eukaryota; kingdom Metazoa; phylum Mollusca; class Scaphopoda; order Dentaliida; family Dentaliidae; genus Pictodentalium; species Pictodentalium vernedei. The sequence continues at coordinate 874,200,782 of CM062297.1, read as the reverse complement.
ATTTAACACTTCATCCGCTGAGTTGTATTCTGAATGTGGAATGTGCTGATGGGAAGAATCTTCCGTACTTAGGTTACATTGAGGTAGACATAGAAATTCCTTGCTTAGTTTCTAGTAAACCCAAATATTGTATTATACTGGTTGTACCAGACAGTGGGTACAACATGTCTACACCGGTGTTACTTGGTACAAATGTGTTAAACATATTTTTAGATGAGTGCAAAGAATATCATGGTGACAAATTTTTACAGGTTGCGACTTTAACTACACCATGGTACATCGAGAAAGGGAACTTAAGAAAAATAATTTTAGGCTTGGTGTAGTTAAAAGTGCTGAAAAGGGCAATGTCATTTTGAACCCTATTACAGAACATGTAATTTCAGGTTTTGTAAGCCACAAATTGCCATATAATCCAACATGTGCTATTTTGCAGCCACTTTCAGATTCCAATAGTCTATCTTGCCTTGAGATTGCTCCATACATTCTTCAGTATGATTATAACAACACAGGTATTATTAAAGTTCACTTATCAAATACTACAACAAGAACAATTTCTATTACTCCACATGCAAATATATGTGAAATACAACCAGTGTCTGTTGCTAATGATCTTGAAACCTCAAATAATGTTTCTAGTAATGAAATATCAGATAAAATAGATATTGATTCTTCAACTTTATCTGATGATCAGTTGAAGGAAGGTTTAAATCTTGTACATAAATTTTCAGATATTTTTTCTCAACATGATAATGATATTGGGTTTTATAATACTGTCAAGCACCGTATTGATTTGCATGATGACACTCCATTCAAACAACGATTTAGACGTATTCCACCAGGTATGCTGGATGAGGTACGGAATCACCTTCATCAGTTACTTGCTGCTGGAGTTATCCGGCGGTCACACAGTCCTTATGCCTCAAACATGGTGCTTGTTCGAAAAAAATCTGGTGACCTAAGAATTCGTATAGATTATCGTTTTTTAAATAAGAGAACTGTACAGGATTCATATGCCTTACCACGGATAGATGAAATTCTCGACTACCTTTCAGGATCTAAATATTTCAGTGTTCTCGACCTGAAGTCGGGTTATCATCAGCTGGAAATCTTGGAGGAGCATAAGGAGCGCACAGCATTTACTGCTGGGCCTCTTGGCTTTTATGAGTTCAATCGAATAGTTTTCGGTTTAAAAAATGCCCCTGCAAGTTTTCAGCGGATGATGGAACAATGTTTGGAAGGTTTAAACTTAAAAATATGCTTAGTGTACATAGACGCTGTTATAATTTTTTCAGATTCATTTGAACAACACATGGAGAGGCTTCAAATGGTGTTTGATAGATTACGAGAATGTGGCTTGAAGCTCTCTCCATCTAAATGTCGACTGTTTAAGAAAAAAGTTGTTTATGTAGGCCATGTTGTATCAGAAAATGGAATAGAGGCTGACCCTTCGAAAATTGACAAAATTGTCAATTGGCCTATACCTGTAAATCCTGATGAGTTACGTAAATTCTTAGGGTTTGCAGGATATTACAGAAAATATGTGAAGAACTTTTCAAAGATATCGAAACCTTTAACAGATCTGCTCCCTCCAACTAATGTTTCAAAGAAAAGAGGTAAAAAGAAATCCATCTACATAGATAAATGGTCATGGGGTGAGGAGCAGAAGTTGGCTTTTTCCAAACTAAAAGAGTGTTTATCAACTCCACCTGTTCTAGGTTACCCAGATTACAGCCAGCCATTTGAATTACATACAGATGCCAGCTCATATGGTTTGGGTGCTGTATTGTATCAGACTCAGAATGGACAAAAGAAAGTAATAGCCTATGCAAGTCGTGGAGTCAGTAATTCCGAACGGAACTATGCGGCTCACAAGTTAGAGTTTTTGGCTCTAAAATGGGCAGTTACTGATAAGTTCCACGATTACTTGTATGGGCACCACTTTGTGGTTTTTACGGATAATAATCCATTGACCTATGTTCTCACCACAGCAAAGTTAGATGCAACATCACAACGATGGCTGTCAGCATTGGCTGCATTTGACTTTGATACCAACTATCGTCCTGGCAAATCCAATATGGATGCTGATAGTCTTTCCAGGTTTCCAACATATGTAAGGGAAATCCCCTGTGAAGAAAAAATTGACAAGTCAATTGTCAAAACTATTTGTAACTCGTTGCAGTTACAACAACCTTTTGTAAACAGTATGTGCTGTTCTGTATCTGTGTTGGATACCCTGGATGACCCAGCTGGCCAGGAAATAGATGATATGACAGATAGAGATTGGAGAAGATTACAAGAGAAAGATGACATTATCAAGCCATGGATGACCGCAGTTCGGTCTGGTGTCCGTCCGAAAAGATCAAGTTTACCTCCTACTAAGGAGCACTCAGCCATGTATCAACATTTCAACATGTTTAACTTTCATCGTGGCACACTATATAAGGAAGCTGTTTTCAATTCTCAGCCACGGCAACAATTGGTGTTGCCATTTTCTCAGGTTAAAAAAGTTCTGACATCTTTACATAATGATATTGGCCATCCCGGTAGGGATAGGTGCATATCATTAGTTAAAGAGAGATTTTATTGGCCGGGAATTGACAGCATGGTAGAGAAATGGATCGGAAACTGTCCAAGATGTTTGCGCCGTAAGTCACCTACCAATTCCAGAGCTCCACTAGTTTCCATCGATACATCATATCCATTAGAGTTGTTATGTATGGATTTTTTGACACTGGAGACTTCCAAGGGTGGCTACCAGTATCTTTTAGTCATCACAGACCACTTTACGAAATATGCACAAGCTTATCCCACCAAGAATATGACAGCCAAGACTACAGCTGAAGTACTTTTCAATAATTTCATCATACATTATGGACTTCCAGACAGATTACATTCAGATCAAGGAGGAAATTTTGAAAGTGCTCTCATTAAAGAACTGTGTCAACTTTGTGGTATCCAGAAGTCCAGAACGACCCCCTTCCATCCAATGGGAAATGGCCTTTGTGAGCGATTCAACAGGACTCTTCTTGCTATGCTCGGCACGTTAGAACCTGAGAAGAAAAAAGATTGGAAGAGCCATGTTGGACCGCTTGTTCATGCTTATAATTGTACTAGGCATGAAACTACAGGATTTGCACCATTTTATCTAATGTTTGGTAGGGAGCCTCGTCTTCCAATAGATTTACTCTTTGGATTAAAGAAGTCTGTCCCAGAAACTTCACCTTCAGAATATGTTTCCAGTCTTCGAGAAAAGTTGACATCTTCATATGACCTTGCTTCGTCCCTTGCCAGGAAAGCACAGCTAAGACAGAAGACTGGCTACGACTTGAAAGTTCGTGGTGCTTCTGTTAAGGTTGGTGACAGAGTATTGGTAAAGACATTGGCTTTTGATGGTAGACATAAGTTAGCTGATCGCTTTGACGATGAAATATACTATGTCATTGAGCAGCCGAACCAACAGATTCCAGTTTATGTGGTAGAAACTGAGGCTGGTTTGAAGAAAACATTACACCGGAATCATCTCGGTTCCTTGCCAATAGAATTGGATACAGACCAATCTGTGGAACCCCCACAAGATGATCGCATTCCTTCTTTGCCGACTCAGTCAGAATTTAGGCCAGTTCCAGCTAAACGCCGTACAGTCAAAAAGAAAGAAGATCTTGGTGTTAGAGACTTTTCTTCAGATGACGAATCTGAAGAATTTTATTGTATTGTTCCCCAATATCAAACTGTACAACCAACAGTTGTTACTGAGGAAAGGTTTGTCTCGCCCCAGCCTGGTGACGACCAACGTTTGGTGGCAGAGACAGGGTTCATTTCTCCAGGTGGTGATGACCACAATGCCGAAATTCAGGTAAATAAAGGAAATGAAGCCCAGGTTGCAGATGAAGAAGATCATGAAGACACAAGAAGTCTTGATGTTGGTCATCGGGTTATCTCTGATGTATTATCTAGTGATAATACTAATCAAACCCAGTCCGGATTTGAAGCAGAGAATGTAGAGAGTGATGTTCCAGTCCTCCCTGAAGCAACCAATGAAGTAGTCTCTAGTAACAGAGTTCCAATTCCAGTACCACGAAGATCTCAAAGAGACAGAAAACCTCCTGCTTGGCTTCGAAAAGATGAGTATGTGTTAAGCCAAGTTTCTGAACCTCAAGAAAGTAAGTCCTCCACTGTAAATAAAACAGAGCTTTTAAAGAAACTTACAAACAAGCAGGTATTTTCAAGTATGTCACCGGACATGCTTCATACAGTATTTAGTTCCATACTTGAGTGATTTTAATCTTGTGATTGTTTTTTTTTATGTTAATAGTATTTTAGCTTCACGTGTGAAATGAATGTCAATTGATTAAATGACATTTAAGATGTCCTGAAAACTCATTGTAGAATTTAATGAAATCATGTTAATTTCAGGAAAAAATTGCATTTATTAGAACTAAATACCCTTATTGTTTTCAGGAATTTACAGGGTTAAACACTTGAAATTTGCTGTAGAACTTCTTTCAGGTCCTACTAATTTGTTGTGAAATTTGCTTATTTACTTTGCTGAAGCAGTTTCTAAACTTCTAATGGGTACAACTATTTTCCAGAAATCTATTGTGTTGAACAGTTAATTACGACAAATGACGATTTTAATGTACTTTAGTGTTTCACATAGAATATTAAACACTGATACATTGCTTCACAATTATCACAGGTTCATTAGATACTTTCCTATTTGATTATCTTATTAGATTCCAGATCGGACACCAATATCAAGTACTTTGTTATTTCCAGGTATGTTTTCAGGTATGCACTTACATTTTTGTTTTGAAGGATGGCCAGTTTGTTTCTAGGAATGGTTTTACTCTGTATTCTTTTGAATGACAGGGTCGTCATTTTTTCAGGAGGGGAGAATGTGATAGTGTTCAAATTATGCTATTTACTTACTCATTCTTCTTTCTTTATTATAGGTTATTTTTGGACAGAACATATTAATTTATTATTTATTTCAGCATCTAATTTATTGTTTAGGTTTAACTTATTTATTTCAGTTTCAGCTTTCAGGTGATTTGCGTTGTGTTATACTGCGTTTGCTTGCATCTTTTACTTGGACGGGGTTAAGTCTGTTCAAGTTTCGCTTCAATTGTTTGAGTTGCCTCGGTTCAGTTTGACGCGGGAAAACTCTATTGTTTTGAGTCTGGCTGGTTTCCTTTTTCTTGATTGTCACTCCTGGTCGTCAGACATTGATCCTTGATCGAAATTTGTATATTGTGGAGGCAATTTAATATTTTCAAAAGATCCGAGTCATTCTGAATTGGTAAGAAACATTTGTTTATACTTTTCGTATTTTAAGTGCAAAGCATCTGCAGGATGATAGGCGCAATCGCCCCGATCACCTGCAGCTGCATTGACACTGAATCGTTTATGTTTCGCTCTTTTTGAAATCGCTTCCACAATATTATTTGGGAATGTACTATTTACATATTATAATTATTTTGCAGGATCTCATTCTCATTGTGATGATGTAAAGATTTGTTGTGATCGATGTACCATTTCTTCTTGACATTTCCATCTGTGATATTTTAGTGTAAATAAATAAATATGTATATAAGGTGAATTGAAGACAGATCCATTTTATTTTTATCGGGAGATGGCTCGATATGTTTCAACCCACCACTCTGCGATATATATTTATTTGGGTCGCGAACGTTTAATTATAAGGAATGATCATTTCTTTTTTGTCTATTTCTTGAGTTATGAACCCCAAAAAACAAAGTCCAAACTGTGTAAATTGGACTTTGTTTTTTTGGGTTCATAACTCAAGAAATAGACAAAAGAAACGATCATTCCTTAAATACATAAACCGGTAACCGTCCTCGTTTAGTGTTTGGTCTAATCGCCTTTAATACAAATCAAGATAAATGCAAGCATAACATCGAGGTACTTTCGCATTATTACAGAATTTGATTTTGTTAAACGCCTGGTCTATGAATTCCCCACCTACAGTAACACTAAATCATGCGGAAAATAAAAATTGGTTCCGCACATAAGTGCGGAACGGAAATCGTTGACGAACTATTTTTATAAAGAAGCGAAATTTCACTTGAATTTTCTACAAATCGTGCACCGCAATTACAATTTGAATCGCTCGAGAAAGCTAAAAATCATCCACTGAGTTCCAATGTGTTTTATGTGCCACTAGGCACATTTATCTCACAATCGGGGCGTTTTTGCACTGTTACGCAACTAAAGTTTAATGTATCTGGGCCCTTGTTCCGAATCCGTATCAAGGGCCCCTGGTACAAGCGCGTGATTCTGCTATTGCCAAAACAACGGCATTAATATCATTTTTCGATCGCTTCGCGTTTTTTGCTTCAGAGAAAACAATATTAGGTGTTTTCTTTGAGCCGTGTATGGCACTGTATCTGCCAACTAAACGCCCTGTAACGTATTTAGTGTGCACGGCATGCTAAACTGTCACTGGGAAAGTTAACTCAACGAATAGTTAAATTATGCGCACTTTTAATTGGGCTGGTTTGTAGCCTATTATTGGGATCTTCCTGAACGCTCGAGTCGAGGCTTCTCTCTTCACTTGAAGTTAAAGGATTAGCTTTCGCTATGAAATGTGGAAAACTCCACCTCAGTAAACGATGAGCGGCATATTTTAAAAAATAATAAACCTTTACACCAAGAGGGATATTTAATTCACCAGTACTTATTGCAAAAGTAACAATCAAATTCTCGTTGACGAAACACACAGTTGCTCCACTTCGCAAAGACAGTATTCAGTAAAGTGAATCCCAGTGACGTCATTTTCTCTGAAGTGTAACGTCATCGCTGACCTCAATATGGAGATCAATAAACGCTATTCTATTTTTCAAATTGCGTCTCTCCATCGGTAAGGCAAATGAAAAAAATCCTCTTAAAATAGTTTATAACACATTTTGTGGTCAATATTGTGAGATAAATTGATCATCACCACAGTGTGTGTCTCCGGAAATTCTGATCAAGTTTCGTTGTAGGCACAGAATCGCATTTCGATTCGCCCTAACGGGCTCGTCGAAATACGGTTCTGTCCCTACAACTCGACTTGATCAGAATTTCCGGAGACACACACTGTGGTGATAATCTCTATATAACATATTAGAACTCAGGGGACGAACTAGTAATACGAGTTCCCCTCACAAATTTGGTTGGCGACAAAACGTGTTCTTTTGTTGATAGTTGTCAAATGAATTGCTGAGTGTCCTTCTAATAATTGTTTGTTTATAGACGTGAACGCGTGTAATAAGCACAGAACGACATGCGTGTGTGAATGGGTTAATCGATATGGCACTTGTGTCATATCGATTAACCCATTCACACACGCGCGTCATTCTGTGCATGAGTTGGATTGTATTCCGTCAAGTTGACCAGTCAAGATCAAAGTCCGTCAAGACCTGTTCAAATTCCGTCCAGTTGACGAGACCAGTAATTTGAATACATATGGTTGAAAGACGGTTTTAGTGAAACTACGATATTTAGCTGCAGATCTTTCTATAGATTATTGGACACGTAAAATGATTTTCTTGGTATTATACGCGGACGTTCAAAGAACTCTTTAACTCAAATCGAAACACGACAACGCAATTTCACGGAATAATAGTTTTAATTAGCTTAATTATCGCAACAAAGGTACCCAGGGTTCACTTTAAGTGCTTCGTGCATGTAGGTGTGAACAAGAGTGTAGATGATCCTGACTGAAAGATAGCAAGAAAAAACGAAGCTTTGTATATTCGTTAATCCACGTCACGGCGGGGGAGGGGTGGGGGTGGCGCAAGGGACGTGATGTCAACACTATAAAACTTTTACAATTGTATTTTGTAGAATTGTATTTTCTACCTAATTAATATAACTCACTAAAATTAATCATTAGCATTTTAAAAGCTTTGGCAATTTGCCAACTGGCAAATTGCCACATCTTTGAAAATTCTAATGGTTCATTGCAACCCATTTAAATTCAGAACTGGAAAATACAATTTAAAAAAAATACCATTGTAAAAGTTTTGTAGTATTGGCCCCTGGCCAGATTATGTATTTATCTATTTATTTATTGGTGTTTAAGGTCACATATTTCTGCACAATGGCTAACCATGACCGTGACAGTTTTACTGGTGGAAGAAGCCGGAGTACCCGGAGAGAACCACCGAGCAACGGCGAGCAACTGTCAGCACCCCACCATACCAACTCCACACAAGTAGGTTTAGCATTGGTTGAAGACAGGTGCACCATCGATGTGCAGTACACCTTAGTACACAGCGTCACCGTGCCCCCACGTGGGCAATGGGGCCCTGGCTGGATTTCAGCTCCAGAAAAAAAGTAGCGAACATTGAAAGACAGATTCGAATTTCGTTTCACTTTTGTCTGATTCGTGGTTTCGCAATATTTTAGTCATGAAATGTCCACCACACCTGGACGTGTGTCATGACGAGAGTGGCTATGTGGTCTTTTCAGCTTAACTGGCGAGTATGGCAAATTCCAAGGAAACTCGTGAAAAATTGAATCATTTGTGCGTAATTGGTCTCTATATATCACTGATCACAATTGAATTGCCAGAATGCCTATTGGGCACTTAGAAGAAAAGTGTATCACCGAGAGTTCATGGGTGTGAGGTAATTGTTGCTATAAATACACAATGCTCGAAATTTATTTATTTATTTATTGGTGTTTAAGGTCACATATTTCTGCACAATGGCTAACCATGATCGTGACAGTTTTACGGGTGGAGGAAGCTAGAGTACCCAGAGAGAACCACCGAGCAACGGCGAGCAACTGTCAGCTCCTCAACATACCAAATCCACACAAGCAGGGTTAGTATTGGTTGAAGACATGTGCACCATCGACGTGCAGTACGCCTTAGTAAAGCGTCATCGTGCCCCCACACGGGCAATGGAGATGAAGTGTCTTGCCCAAGGACACAACGCGGTTGCCGAGGACCTCTCGGCTTGCAGCCTGCACCTCTACCAACTGAGCCTCCACGCCCCCACAATGCTCGAAAACAACCTTCTTAGTTTTCAATTGTCTAACGTCTCAAAATTACTATTCGCTTGATAAAGACTATACTTTGGTGTGTTTGAACACTGAATATAGTGATGGTGAGCACATTTTCCGCCATAATAAAATTTGAATCTTCAAAGTACATTTTAATTAGTCTTAAAGAAACAAGTAGCGTGATTGGAAAGACGATACCGTGTTACTGTATTACGTGATAGGTAAACACTGTTATGTTTGATGATGTGAACGCCGTTACGCCGTCACTAGAGTCACAACGTAACGGATTTCACATCATCAAGCGTAACTGATTGGGAAGAGTTTCTATTAACTTAACGTCATCTCGTGGAAGGACTGGGAGGGTGCAGATTGAGTTCCGACCTTTTGCTGATGCTCCACTTGTAGATATCTGGAAATTGCAGTATTGTTTTTCTGTAGACCTCTTCGTTGAAGGTGTTCACGCGCGTTTGTGTGTGAAGGGGTGGGGGTGGGGGGAGGGGGGTCTTGCGTGTGATTGGGCACTTGCGTGTGATAAGACACTGGAATGCCTGGGTGTAATTTTGAGAGAGTACATCATCACACTAACCCTGAAAGGAATGGTTCAGATATTTCTCAAAGAATTCATGCTGTCCCCACCCACCAACATTACATGGAAAGCACTAACGACCAATTACGCCCAGGTACCGCTCATACACACTTCCATGTCAGAAATATAGTGTAGAATAGAAATGGCCGTAGAGACCAGTTACGCACAAAGAATCACAAGTTTCATGAACAATTACTTTTTGACATACTGAGCAACTGTGATCAAAGGCCCTCTTTACAACAAAACAGATGCAGATGGGCTTTGCGAACACAACACTGGACTGAAACACTCAATCTGTTTTTTTAGATCGTAATCCCATCACAAAACAATATTTAACCGATATTGTACAATGCTATCGCGTACAGAATACTTGATTATCGAGCGTATACTGTTGAATGTTTGTACGGCCTATCTGATGTTGAGATTATCAAACTCATATTGTTTATTTATTTTTGGGGTTTAAGGGCACTTTCGACAGCCAGGATCACCTCCTGTCGGACAGTTTCACGGCGGAAGAAGCCGGAGTACCCGGAGAAAACCACCGAGCAACAGCGAACAATTGTGAGACTCCCCAACATACCAACACCCCACAAGCAGGGTTAGCATTAGTTGAAGACAAGAGCGCCATCGACGTGCAGTACGTCTTAGTACACAACGCCACCGTTCCCCCACATGGGCAATAGGAGTGAAGTGTCTTGCCCAAGGACACAACGCGGTTGTCACAGGTAGGATTGGAACCGAGGACTTCTTGACTTGCAGCCAGTACCTCTATTCACTGAACCACCGCACCCCCAACTCATATTGTAGTCCGGAATCACTAGACGAAAAACATGGATTCTGATGAAATGAATATGCTATACCTGAATTTTTGTCAGTTATTGGGTTTTTTACGCCCGGTATATCATATTAAGATATTCCACTTTTTGAAAAAGGTTTCCGATTAAAAAAAAAAACGCAATATATGAAAATGTGCCACCAGTACCAGGAAACTGATCAGAAACGCACATATTTTACTCCCAAATCACTATGAAGTGACCATCTAAGCTATGGTGTACCCTCTAAGTGATGATATTCCGTCTTCTCATCTCCCTTAAACGGTTGATATTCAAAATCATTTTTTCAAATTATGGAGGCAAAGTACGGTGATTTTTCGAGTCAAGTCGCTGGTTTCTTGAAGCCGTGTCCATTGCATATCGGTTTCGTACAAAACATGTGCATTAAAAATCTCCTAGGGTTATAAAAGCTTCCATCTACAGTAATCCCACGCTACTAGCATATCTAACATACCGAAAAGTTGCGAAAACGTAACCACCAACCCCCCCCCCCCCCCCCTAAAAAAACAAAACTCAGATTTCGCAGACACATTACACTCAAAACCAATATGTTGTGACCATCTAAGTGACAATGTACCCTCAATATGTTGTGACTCTCTAAGCAAGTATGTACCCTCAATATGATGTGACCCTCTAAGAGACCATGTACCCTCAATATGTTGTGACCCTCTAAGTCAGCATGTACCCTCAATATGTTGTGGCCCTCTAAGAGACCATGTACCCTCAATATGTGTGACCCTCTAAGCGATCATGTACGCTGAATGTTGTGACCCTCTAAGCGACCATGTATCCTCAATATGTTGTGACCCTCTAAGTGACAATGTACCCTCAATATGTTGTTACTCTCTAAGCAAGCATGTACCCTCAATATGTTGTGACCCTCTAAGAGACCATGTACCCTCAATATGTTGTGACCCTCTAAGTAAGTATGTACCCTCAATGTGTTGTGACCCTCTAAACGACCACGCACCCTCAATATGTTGTGACCCTCTAAATGACCATGTACCCTCAATACGTTGTGACCCTCTATGTGACCATGTACCCTCAATATGTTGTGACCCTCTAAATGACCATGTACCCTCAATATGTTGTGACCCTCTAAGTGACCATGTACCCTCAATATGTTGTGACCCTCTAAATGAGCATGTACCTCAATATGTTGTGACCCTCTAAGTGACCATGTACCATCAATATGTTGTGACCCTCTAAGTGACCAGGTACCCTCAATATGTTGTGACCCTCTAAATGAGCATGTGCCCTCAATATGTTGTGATCCTCTAAGTGATCATGTATCATCAATGTGTTGTGACCTTCTAAATGAGCATATACCCTCAATATGTTGTGACCCTCTAAATGAGCATGTACCCTACCGACTATTCTACAGTAATCATGAGTTGATATACTAATTTTTCAGATTATGGAAAATAGTCTTTTTCGAGTTCGCCGTCTTCTACTGCCAGTTAATTTCTTCCAACAAGGGTCTGCTAACATATTTCAAGAGTGGCATTCGGTTGCGTTTACACCAATCGCGTGCTGCTAGAAGGCCTATCACGTCGCAGAATTGCGAAAATTTACCAGAGCTCACCCTCCTCCTGCAATTGAGAGTCGCCCAGTTCTCCACAGGACTAAATAAATCAGTGTTGCCATCAGTAGTGGGCGAAAATATTAAAAAATAACAACAGTCATGGAGGTAATGGTAGGCCTGATCATTTCAATCCAAATGGACCTGTACAATCCGATAGTATTGTACCCTCACGTTATTATGCCTCACGTTTGTAACATCAGCCGTGATTGGTTAATTTGAAAACTTCTAAAAGTGATAGTACTGGAGTTTGGGTGCAAAACACTGGTACTATCGGGCGTTCTTCCCTGGAGACCAGAGAACAAAGAAAATGTAAGCTCCACTAACATTGATCAGCCTCGATTACGCACGCTCTGATTGGAATTTCTCAACACCAAACGATGGCGCCGTGTCCGTTTAACTTTTTTCGTCACCTATAGACACAAACTTACCAACAAATATATCATCTTCAGTGGGTGTGTTTTCAATTTTAACTGCAAACAATGAATTCAAAAGAATCAGAAACATTAAAAACTCACGTGTTGTTCACCACTTCAGTGAATCCCGAATATGATTTATGACTGCAATCAATTATATTTCCACAAGTTTAGTACTCCTCGACCTCACTGAGCCTCAAGTTCAAAATAAATTGTTTCGCTCCGCTTAATTATAACAACTGTCGTCGTCCAGGAAACATGAATTTATATTCCATTATACCACTTAGCACACAAGCATTAATAATGAATTATAACATGAACAGCATGATACAGTTGTAAACACTGGCATTTGGTGATATAGAAACTCCCAAAGTGACAGCACTTGAGACAAGTCATTTTCGAATTTGGTGATCTAGAAACTCCCAAAGAGACGTCATTCGTTCGAAATGACGTCATGTGTTGGGATTCGACTACATTGTTATTACAAGATTGATGGCATGTTGCAGTTAACGCTATAGGTCTCGCAGAACTAAATATTTAGTTTAGAGTGATCTTCCTTGAAATGTTGCACTCGGATATTGCATCATAGTCTAAAATAAGACTCCTAGAAAAAAACTTATTGCTTGAGAAAACTGTTAAAGCATTTTATTAGGTTTTTACAACAATACTGAATATTTCACAAGAAAAAGGAGATTTTCTAAGTATTTTCTGGGTCTTTAAAATTCAGTTAAATATTTGTGTATTTTTGTTGGGAATTCCCAGAAAAAACTAAGTTCAAGGACGGTACTTCAATTCCTGGTGGATTTTCTCTCTTATTTGTTGCATGACCCCATGTTTTCTGGCCAGAGAAAGTTGTGTGAAGGTCTGTACTTTATGTAGGTATTTAAATATTTAATTTAAAGTGATGCGATCATATTTTTTTCCACATAAGTGTTATAATGGTCGCCTATGGGAAAATATTTAGTTCTGTGAGACCTATAGGAATGCTGTTTTTCTGCATTTCCTTGGTGATTGTTGCTAACAGAATGAAGATGCACGTGCATTATTGTCTATTTTCAAGAATGGCATCATTTTTTGACAAGCTCAAAGAAAGAATTATGTTTAGATCTTCAAGGGATGGGGGTGGACATGCTTGTTTGTTGTGGAGGGGGGCAAAAAATAGCCGAGGATATGGCTTAATAAGAGTAACATGGGGAGATTCTAATAATTCACTGGAATATGTACACAGAACCATGTACATGGCTGTCAATGCACTGATGAAGGATGAAATGCCACATTTTGGTGCAAATGGACAGCAGCTAGATGTTAGCCACTTGTGTCATCAGAAGCTTTGTGTTGAGCCTGGGCACCTAGTTTTGGAGAGCCATTCTACCAATGAATACAGGAAATTGTGTCTCCAAAATGGTATTTGTTCGAATGAACATACCCCTGCATGTATTTTATAGGTTATTACATACATTTATAAATAATTATTAATAGATGGCCAATTTCAGCAGCTAGGGCTATAGCTTCAGAAAAAGTGTGAATTCTATGGCAAATTTCATGGCCGATTGACTATCCATTTGAAAAAAAAGTATTCAGACTGGCAAAATTAATCCAGGCTACTCATTTAGTTCAGTTAATACTTGTTAAACTATTTCATTTTGTTTTAAAGTGTCACACTATGTTCCAAGTGGACAGGATAGAAAGAGTGTGGGGGGGGGGGGGGGGGGGGGTGGCGGCGGCAGGCAAGCAAGTGCAAGAATGAAATCTTACCAGAAAATTATTGCTCGTGATATCTGTGGCGATCTTTCTTATTTTTTTACTTTTGCTATGGCCCTTTGAGCTTTGGCTTCTTCCTTGTCCAAGGCTTTTCTGTAAATTTCATCTTCTTGGTGTTCTTCATATAATTTATACATTTTTGTGCGTTTTTCACATCGCTGAAGTTTGAATTCTATTGATTTCTGTCTCTTTTTATCTGAATCATTTTTGCTCTGCAACTGCTTCAGCTGTTTTGCTGCTTGAGAACCAGATGCCACTGGGCACTCACACTTTTTACAGAGTTTCACAATAGATTCTCCTGGGCCATTGTTCACTGAATGTATAGCACTGTGGGCTCTTCCCGGAAAGTTCCTAGCAAAGGTGATATTACGTGCCAAAGACCTCCGTAGACAACGATTCACTGCCTCAACTTTTTGGGTATTGCTATGAAGTTTGGTCTTCAGTATATTGCACCTGGACAGTCGTATATTAGCACATTTTCGTAACCTTTGACTTGCCATTGGTGATAGAGGAATTTTAAATGAATTTGACAAATATGCACTCTTGGAGAGCCAAGTTTTCTTGATAGAACAAACATATGAATATCGCTTGCACAATTTATGATTTCCTTGGTAACAATCGACAATTGCATCTACAGCATATGACATGGCATTTATAACTTTATTTATGTTTCCAAAATGTTTCTTGTGACAAGCTGACAGTTCAGCTGTGCATCTGGCTGCTATATCCAATGCAAAGCGGTTACAGTGCATTTGTCTTTCAGTCTTTGTCTTCCCAGGCATTATTGCAACAATACTCTTGTCATTCTTTATTTTCTTTCTGTGATTTGCAGATAAGTGCCTTGTATCCAGTAAATGTTCAGGGCGTATTGAACTCCTTTTATTCTTGTAAATGTTCTCAGCTGCTTTAAAGGCTTTAGAATCAGAATCAGTTGTCATGTACTGGACCTCCAAGTCATCTGATTTTAGTTGTTCTAGGCAAGAAGTATTCCATGCCTTTTCATTGCCAATACTTTCTTTCATATTCAATGTTACTGTGCACTCTGGGTTTTCCGGCCCACAGGGCTGTTGGTTAATGTGTTTTCCTCTCCTGGAACATAGTTTATTCTTATTACAAACTGAAATCACTTGTTTTTTGCTGGTAACATTCTCTGCATGAATATAAGTACACTGAGTAGCAGGTTGGAATGGTGTTTTCCCTATACCTGAATACAGTGGATTATTGTACACTGCATCACATTCAACACTTATAATATTTCGCTTCACACTTCTCAAAGTGTTGATTTCTTTGAGTTCTTCACGTCTGGTCTTCATTTCATTCTCATTAGTTTTCTCTATTTGTGAACATACCACATTCCCTGTCTTCTGCATCCCTTTTTCAGAAGGGGCAGGTGAATTTAGTGTCATGCACAACCTGCGGAAACTTGCATTACCTATACTAGTCTGTGAGAGCCCCACTTGAAGTGCTCTGTTTGTGCATGCTGATCTGCGACCCTGTTTTGGGCTGGAAATTTCCTCATATAAAGAGAATCGAGTAGAAACATAGGAGCAGGTATTGCAGATGACTCGCTCCCTCCAAACAAGTCCACGCCTCTCCTCCCCATTCGGATCAAAAGATAGGTATCCATCACATTCTGGATTAAGTTGCCTGTGTTTTTTGAAAACAGTATTCCACATCTCTGCCATTTTACCCACATGTACCAGTCTGTAACTATCTTCTTCAGGCCTGAAATTTGAAGAAAATTGCTCAGATATGAATGAATGAATGAATGAATGAATGAATGAATGAATGAATGAATGAATGAAATGAACTGAAATGAAATGAAATGAATTGGATGGATGAGTGAGTGGATGGATGGATAGATGGATGGATGAAAGAATGAGTTATGTTTCTTTCTGAGCAATTTTTTCCAAATTTGTATCTTTATACTAACTAACAATAATCAGGTGGATTTGTAGGCTGGCTGGCTGGCTGGCTGGTTGGCTGGCTGGCTGGCTGGCTGGCTGGCAGGCAGGCAGGCAGGCAGGCAGGATGCCTACCCATGTCCGTCCGTCCGTCCGTCCGTCCGTCCGTCCGTCCGTCCGTCCGTCCGTCCGTCCGTCCATCCGTCCATCCATCCGTCCATCCATCCATCCGTCCGTCCATCCATCCATCCGTCCATCTGCCTGCCCGCTCGCTCGCCCGCCCGCCCGCCCTACCGGAACCACACGCACGCACGCCCGCCTGCCTGCCTGCCTGCCTGCCTGCCTGCCTGCCTGCCTGTCTGCCTGCCTGCAGGAAGGAAGGAAGGAAGGAAGGAAGGAAGGAAGGAAGGAAGGAAGGCAGGCAGGCAGGCAGGCAGGCAGGCAGGCAGGCAGGCAGGCAGGCAGGCATGCATGTATGTTTGTATGTCTTGATAACTGTCCATATGATTATTTACCATTTTTCATCTGTTTTCTCATTGCAGATGTCGAGCTCAGATTTTAATCTTGACAATGGGCGTAAGAGTTTGAAGCTCTTTCCAGGCTCTTCTATTGCTGCTGTCACTGGAAGTGGACTTGAAGTAACCTTATCATGCTTTTCTTGTGTGAGTCTTACATATTTTACTACATTTTCAGGTTCTGCACTTGTAGTAGCCACACACTTGGAAATATTGCAAGGCGGATGATTTTTCTGAAATGCAAATTTTCTCAGATGTGTCCTGCGATTAAATTTTAATTTTCTTGCACTCATTTCGAGAAAGAATTGAAAAAATATGCTTAATAAATTCTAAAAATCAGGTAGACTTCTCAGGAATTGTATCACTCAAGAACTGTTACACATGATAGTTGTGTTTCAAGTGTGATTTGGTAGCTTGAACTCAGCATGTGATTTTCTGTGAAACATCCTCACATCTGTTGGGACATTAATCACCAACCCATCGGGTGGTATACCTTTCTATTTTAGTAAATAGATAAAGTATACATGAATTATGATATTTGGAAGGTTTTTAGATGAAAATTGTACTTTTGAACAGCTTTTTTGTGAATGATACCTGTGTAAATGTTCTCTCTCGGACATAAATTTTCAGCTATTTGACACATAAATCACCAATTTTTTCTCGAATTGAGTTCTTCTATGCCGATATTGGACTTTTATCAGGTAAACTGGCTAAATTCCAGTAAAAAACATCAATTGGTGAACTGCTCTGTCAAATAGATTGGCAGCAGAATCAAGATAAGTAACGAAAGCGGTATACTGAAATTTCCTAATTTTTGGGGCTTTTTTTCACAATTTAACAACTTTTTTAAAAAAGCTATATTTTTAATCTTATTGGATGAATAGAAGCCAAATCTTGTATTTTAGTGTAGAAATGATTGTTTTATCACATAAAACAGGAAAAATGAAATTAGGGCATGGGTGAGAAGTATTATAGGTCTCGCAGAACTAAATATTTAGTTTAGAGTGATCTTCCTTGAAATGTTGCACTCGGATATTGCATCATAGTCTAAAATAAGACTCCTAGAAAAAAACTTATTGCTTGAGAAAACTGTTAAAGCATTTTATTAGGTTTTTACAACAATACTGAATATTTCACAAGAAAAAGGAGATTTTCTAAGTATTTTCTGGGTCTTTAAAATTCAGTTAAATATTTGTGTATTTTTGTTGGGAATTCCCAGAAAAAACTAAGTTCAAGGACGGTACTTCAATTCCTGGTGGATTTTCTCTCTTATTTGTTGCATGACCCCATGTTTTCTGGCCAGAGAAAGTTGTGTGAAGGTCTGTACTTTATGTAGGTATTTAAATATTTAATTTAAAGTGATGCGATCATATTTTTTTCCACATAAGTGTTATAATGGTCGCCTATGGGAAAATATTTAGTTCTGTGAGACCTTAACAATGAAAGCTATTTTTTGTTCGGCATAATAAAATAATTTGAACGTTTCATTTCATGTTCTATCGGTCAAAAGTACCTGAGTTTGTGTGATTTCTGAAATAAAACCTGAAGCAGCGAATTCGCTGCTTCAGGTTTTATTTCAGAAATCACACAAACTCAGGTACTATCGACCAATAGAACATGAAAAGGAACGTTCTAATATTATAATGTAAGCCGTGGATTCAGCTCCTCCCCCGCTCATGCACCAGAGCTTACGATAATACGATGAATAAAGGACGTGGCAGGATTGATGCTTCAGGGGCAGACACCTATAATTGTGAACTGTGTGGGAGGCCATGGTAGCACCACGAGTGACGTCGTTACTGAAATGTCATGGGGTTATGTTAGTCCGTGAACTACAAGATGACGCATGCGGACACGCAGTTTTCGGGTGGGGGGAGGGAGAGGGACGCCGCCAAGACTCCACACTTGCTGGTGAGGGATATATCTTAATCTGCAGTATACTACATGTAGTGCATTAACAACAACATAACATTACAGACAACAATAACCTAGTATACAGCATGGAAATGGCATAGCCCAAAAGGCTGTCTTCCTGCCATTCCCGGGCTGTCTTCCTGCCATTGGTATACGGTGTGTACAGAATCATGTCTAACGTATGGAAACATGGGATGGGGTGTGTGTGAGGTAGATACATACTTTTACAGAGCTTGTGGTATTAGATTGGTTCTATATTCTAGTAGATATAACAAACAAATTGTTTCGGTCTTGTGATAAATAGAAGTGGGAGTTGTTGGTCCAATGTAATGCCCTGTATTCCCAGAATTCTTGGTGACAGTGACTGGTTGGAAGCTATTTAGGCTGCAGAAAATTTTACAGAGATCTGTTGTTTTAGAACTATAGATAGCAGATTTTACTAAAATTCCACCAAGGAAACGTACCCCGCAGCGCCATGTAGATTCAATTACTATACAAGCGTGTACCGATCTCTCCAGCAATACACTCGTTTGCCCCGAATAATCTGTGCTGAGTAAAGGACTGTAGTTTATACCAATAACTCCCAAACCACAGACTCCTTTCATCAACGAAGATTTCTATTTACTTAAAAATAATAAATGTTGTTCAACAGCATCGCCCCATTAAAACCAATGGTTGTCTTTTTCATACCCAGAAAAACATTCCCACTAGGCCACCACAGATAACAAGCCACTTTCTACCAGGTACCGCCAGCTTTCTGGGCCACCATAATATGCTGGCCAACAGCATCGCTCCATTACCTCTTTCCGATCTGTAGAAACATGGCTGCAATGCCACCAATGATAGCATATATCCTTCCTACCAACATGCCGACCAAGAGCATCGACAGTTACTTCTTTCTTACCAGAAAGGATACGCCTGATACGTCACCAAAGACAGCATGACCACCACATCGTCGCTACATTACCTCTTAGTTGAATAGCATGTACCAGAACGACCCTCATTACCCGGACTGTTGATTGAGCTGCCAGCGTTAAACTCCCATTGAAGCCGGACTTTTGGTATAGCCGACATGAGACGAGTTTTTACACCCCACCCAACTGAGTCTGGCATGTGGTATGCGCACTGCGTGTAGAGTATGCTGTGGTATATGTAGTGACATACGGGCACACAGGGCTCTGGGTATACACTATAGGCAAGTTATGAAAAAATGGTGGGTTTCTTGAAAGTTTTGTCCACGAAATGATTGACGTTGCCAGTGACATCGTGGCGTGATAATGTGTACGCGACGTCATAGAAACGTTGACCACTGTTGTTGCCCACTTTACAATCCGACATTACGTTGTTCAGGCCAGGGTGTGCCCGACTGCTCGTTTGGGAGTGATACGGTAGTATAGTATGGGCGCAATATACGCATGTAGGTCCCTTATTTACCCTTGGCACTACTACTCAACCTAATGCTTTATATTATTCAATGACTGGTATAGGTAGTACGTAATGCTAGGCCGGGCGGTGTTGTGGGTGTAAAGCATGGTTGTCTAGTGCAATAGTACGGCATTTCCCCTTTTGGTCTACTGTGAGCCCTTTGTGCTATTGATCCACTCGTGGTATTATACTGTCCTGGAGTTTGTATAAGTAGCTCGTAATGGTAAGACAATCGGTATTGTGAAGTGGGAGTGGTGGTAATGCATGATTTTCTATGCATAATATTATACAGCATCTGAATGATTAATCTAACATAATTTAATTAGTATTTATAATTACCTCCGATTGAGCTTAATGTATATTCTGGAAATTGTTCAATTTCGGCATACTCCATACTGTTGAAGAAGATTCGAAGTTCTAAAAGATTTTTCCTAGAAGAAAAAAATATGGCGGCGTCAATAAAATATCTCGGATGTTGAATTCAATATGAAAGCTGGTTATTGATTTTAATTGTTTACAATTCAGAAGATAATTTAGATTGCGCGAATTTAATTGAGACAGAATATAATTATTAATCGGTGGTGTTTGTAATATAATAGACAGTGGCGTACCTAAGATAGGGCAGGTATAGCACGTACCCTGGAAACCACTTGAAGAGGGCGCAACTGCGCATTTCCTATTAAAGTCAGAAAAGCCATCCATGAATACTGAAAAAAACGTTTTTCTTCAGATGTATGATCTGCCTTTGATTGTCATTGGTGAGGGGCACCCCTTTGATTGTCATGGGTGAGGGGCACCCCTTTGATTGTCATTGGTGAGGGGCACCCCTTTGATTGTCATGGGTGAGGGGCACCCCTTTGATTGTCATGGGTGAGGGGCACCCCTTTGATTGTCATGGGTGAGGGGCACCCCTTTGATTGTCATTGGTGAGGGGCACCCCTTTGATTGTCATTGGTGAGGGGCACCCCTTTGATTGTCATGGGTGAGGGGCACCCCTTTGATTGTCATGCGTGAGGGGCACCCGTTTGATTGTCATGGGTGAAGGGCACCAGGATGGCCGAATTTTTAAACCACTTAAATAGATTATTGGGTAAAAATAGAGTGCTGGGAGCAACATGACCACATACCCCATAGTACCACTGTTCAGCCTCACTGTCAGCTGGCAGTGAGACCATTCTGTGTAAAGTAGGGTGGTTGTGTGCTTTTCCGCATTCTCTGATTTTACTACGCCTGTCATGCTTGTTATGTCACAAAGGAATTTCCGCCTATATAAATATCAACAACGAACGTGCGATCTCGCCAAGGCGAGATCGCACGTTAGTTGTAGCTATTTATTTTGGTGGAAATTCTTTTAAGATGGAAACAGCATGCCGATCTAGTCATATGTACATGCCATACGCGCTATTTTCCGTAGATTCGACGCCGATAATAGACGTTTCATCATGTGCGCCCCAGTTTGCTGTCTTCTTATTTATTTAACTCTTTACACAACATAACGAAAAAAAAGCCAATTATTGACAAAAAATCGCTTTCAACTTCCAGTATAATCCGAGGGCAAGGGGGGGGGGGGGGGTGGTATCAAGAAGGCCGATGGGCTCAGGGTATGCGTTAACACTTTACCCAACGCAGACGATATCAAATTTTATTATTTTAAATATTATTTTTTTTAAATTTTTCAAAAAAATTCAACAAAACCATAGCATGTGACCCCTCATTGCAAGGATCTCAGTGAGCTCGTTCCAATGAGGAGTCACATGATACGGTTTTGTTGAAATATTTTGAACAATTAATTTGTTTCAACTGATCAATTTGCATATTACGCGGACGGATGCGGGCGATTCGTTAGGTAAAGGGTTAAGATCAGGAGTTTGCAACGTATCGTAAATTGTAATGTGACTCTCTGATGGCATAGTGGTAACGGCATTGGACTTCAAACCGAAAGGTCCACGGATCGATCCCCACCAGCAGGGTTAACTGCGCTAAAAGAGTGGTGGCCGAGTGGATAAGTGCGCTGGTCTCTCATATCAGAGGTCCCGGGATCGAGCCCTGGTCGGGGAAAGTTCTCGAGGTGTTCGAACACTCTCTGTCAGCATCAATTGTGGGGTTGATGCTGTCACAGCGTACCGTCCTATCGAGTGCGGACGTAAAATGGCTGTCCTCTGTGCGGAGAGAGACACACTCCCTGCAGGCTAAAGATCCCTTCGTAGTATTCGAAAAGTGCTAGTCCACGAAGTTGCCGCTATGAAGGTCATTCCAGTGATCCACACACCTACGCCATTGGACCAAGGAGAGGCGTTAATATAAGTTGCATAAATTGTTCGCCAATCCTTATAAAACAAATAAGATTAAATTAACTGCGTTGTGTCCTTGGGCAAGACATTTCATCCCATTTGCCCAAGTGGGGTCACGATGGCGTAGTGTGCTTTAAGTGTACTGCACGTCAATGGCTCACTTGTCTTCGATCAATGCTAACCCTGCAAGTGCGGAGAACACTGGGGAGGCAGACAGTTGCTCGCCGTTGCTCGCTGGTTCTCTCAAGAGTACTCGGGCTTTCTCCACCCGGCACGAGGTGACCCTGACTATCAAACGTATAGTTAAACCCAAATAAATAAATAAATGTGGCACTCAATAGTATTAATATTATATAGAGAGTAATCAATTTGTTTTGAGCGTTACGAATAATTCATCTCGAGACGAGACTGTTTCGTAAATCACTCAGGCTACGCCCTCGTGATTTACTCACGTCCCGTCTCTCGATGAATTATTTACCGTAACGCTCAAAACAAATTGATTACTCTGTTTATTACATGACATTTGGAATAAAGAAGCTTTTACTGTAATAATTCAACCCAAACTATTGTCAGATATAATCCAATTTAGTGTAAACACGGAAACATTTCTAAAATTAGCAGGAAAGAAATAAGAAATAGTCCTGTCTCGAGGCGAATTATATACCGTAACTTGCCGTAAGAATGGGTCACTCTATTTAGTAAATGACATTTTAGACCAAAATGTCTTTCATTAAAAATAATTCGACACAAAATATTCGCAAATGCAACTCTGAAATACTTCTGAAATTAGCGCGAATGAATACATCACTTTCAGTGTCAAATCTTCGATTGGAAATGGCTCAGTTTTATTTTTGTGACTATCGTTCGATATTTTACTATTTTATGTGGCGTTCCAGTCGCATTTGGGGAATGGCATTCAGCCATAAGATAAAACATTTCTATTTGGATTTTGTCAACTGTGCTAACGAACCTGTTCGTAGAGGAAAGAAAGGATTTTAAAAAATATTCAGAAAGAAAATTCATTTTAATTAACTGATGTGGGGCGTGGTTTATATACGTCAGTCGTTCCAAAGTTACTATTGAAGTGACATAATTCACTCTTGACATTACCACTTTTAATCAACATTAAATTCAATGCAAAACGAACTGAGGAATGTAACAAATATATATATCGTCCCTTTAGAGGAATAAGATGCTAAGGCTTTGCTGATGCCACCTTGTTCCACTCAAAGGATGATATAATTTTTTAAAAATCACCCCGTCGGTTGTATAGCTTCTTGTTTAGTGATTAGCGACCAGCCTCAGTTATTATACCTGAACCCCCACCCATATTGGCATTGACGCACGCAAAATACATTAGAAAGGAATACACAAGAGTTTTTCATTTTCAGTTATCGGAAAGTAAAGTCGTTTCTACTAGTGCACCTTTGGTGAAAAGGGGGACGCGTTGCCCATTTTCACCCTAGCCGAATGCTTGTTCAATTTTCGTCTCAAAAACATACGTTACGACACCTCATTGGAACAATCTCGCTGTGCTCGTTCCAATCAGGTGTCATCAGATATATTTTGAGGAATAATGAAATGAAAATTTGAGTTATTCAAGAAATTGTATTGCAAGTGTCGTCTGTTGTTCTTGTTAAAATAGCTGTTCATTTGTTAATCAACCCATGATCTCACTGCATATCCCTGTTTCCAACGCCTGTTCTGTACTACACAAATTTAATTAATAATAAATAATCATATTCCACATTGATTCGGAAAACGTGATAAGTCATGACGGATCATGCAGGTGTGCCTCGGGTACTTTTCCATTATTCCAAAAAGTGAGTCACCGGTTTATTGTCCACTACAAGATACAATGAGACCAATCAAGGCCTCAAAACATATCTGCTAAGGACTTTATTGTAAGGCATGTTTTTGAACAACGTCTACAAGTTTTCAAACAATTACAATTGAAAACTACGACTGCGATTATTAATGGAGTCTGTGCAAAGTTATTTTCCTTAGACTGTAAACAATCAAAATGTCGCCTGTTACTACTGGTAGCCCTTCGTCGAAAAAACTACCAGTCGTACTGAAGAAAACGTTCGAATGTGATTTCTGCCCATAGCGTTTACAGTAACATTTTTTATTGGCGTTTAACGACACTTTTGACAGCCAGGGTCATCTCCTGTCGGGACAATTTTGAGGGTGGAGGAAGCTGGAGTGCACGAAGAGAACCACCGAGCAGCGGCGAGCAACTGCCAGACTCTCCAACGTACCAAATCCGCACAAACAAGGTTAGCATTGCTTGAAGCGAAGTGCAACATCGACGTGCAATACGCTTTAGTACACAGCGCCACCATACCCCCACGTGGGATTAGGTACCTTGCCCAAGGACACAACGCAGTTACCCCTGACGGGGATCGAACCGTGGACCTTTCGATTTGAAGTCCAATGCCGTAACCATTAAGCCACCGCGCTCCCGTTTATAGTAAGAAAAATGATGTTGCTGAAGGATAACTTGGCAGAAAAGAATAAAAATACTGATAATGAATAATAAGACAGTTTGCGGTTAACCCTTTACCCTTTACGTAACGTAAAACCAAACAGCGCTATTCTCAAACATCGCCAATTAATTTTCATTATTTTTTTTTATTTTTTGTCTCCAAAAACATAGGTTATGACCCCTCGTTGGAACGAGCTTTTCGAGATACGCTGTCAACGCTGCCAACCGGAAATTAAAACATAATGATCAGAAACAGCAGCTTCACTGTCACGAAACATTTCAGGGAATGCTTAAGTTCCAGATGTATGTGCGTGCGTGCGTGCGTGCGTGCGTGCGTGCGTGCGTGCGTGCGTGCGTGCGTATGTATCTATCTATCTATCTATCTATCTATCTCAATCTATCAATCTATCTATCTATCTATCTATCTATCTATCTATCTATCTATCTATCTATCTATCTATCTATCTATCTATCTATCTATCTATCTATCTATCTATCTATCTGTCTGTCTGTCTGTCTGTCTGTCTGTCTGTCTGTCTGTCTGTCTGTCCGGGCCAACTAAACCTGTTTAGGAGCTATTATTTTTAGGGAGTACCTCCAAATTAGGGTAGTATTAGGGTTAGGAGAGGGGTGGGGTTAGGGTTAGGGTAGCCCAGTGCAGGGCTTAAGGTTGCAGGGGGTTAGGACCCAGGGGGATGGGGGTTGGGGTCAGGGGTGGGGTTTTAGTTTTAGTAGCCCCTAAACCAAAAAATAGCCCCTAATCCTTTTGGTCTGGCTAGGGTGGGGTTAGGGTCAGGGTGGGGTTGGGTTGGGTTAGGTTAGGAGTAGCCCCGGGGGCGCGGTGGCTCGGTTGGTAAAGGTGCAGGCTGCAAGCCGAGAGGCCCTCGGTTCGAATCCCACCTGCGGCCACCGCGTTGTGTCCTTGGGCAAGACACTTCACCCCCATTGCCCACGTGGGGGCACGGTGGCGTTGTATACTAAGGCGTACTGCACGTCGATGGTGCACCTGTCTTCAACCAATGCTAACCCTGCTTGTGTTGGGTCAGTATTTTGGGGAGCTTACAGTTGCTCGCCGTTGCTCGGTGGTTCTCTCCGGGTACTCCGGCTTCCTCCACCCATAAAACTGCCGCGGTCATGAATAGCCATTCTGCAGAAATATGTGACCGTAAACACCAATAAATAAATAAATAAATAAATAAATAAATAAATAAATAAATAAATAGGGGTAGCCCCAGAGTAGATCTTAAGGTTGGGGAGGGTTAGGTCCCAAGGGAGTGGGGGTTAGGGTCAGGGGTGGGGGTTGTAGGGTTTAGGGTCAGGTAGGGTTAGGGTTAGGGTGTGGTTTTTGAGTGGATGGGGTGGGGTTAGGGTTAAATATAAGTTCTAGGGTGAGGGGTGGGGTTCTGGCTAAAATGAGGTTATGGACATATAAAATGTTTTTTTCGTAGCCCTTAAACCCAAATAGTAAGAACGTCCGTCCGTCCGTCCGTCTCCGTCCGTCCGCCCTCACGAGAGTACACTTATGAGTTGTGTTTCCAGTAGGCGTCAGACTTGTGGGGATTTTTAGCACTTATGGGGTGCAACTCGGAAGTACACCTTCACAAACGAGTCCAGAAGATATTTCTGAGGTTTTAAAACAAAAAGGTCTCTTGCACCCCACAGTGTTTCGGACACACATTTTCCGTCCGTTCTTGGACGGCCAATCACCGAACGGACAAAGCCTCCCGCTGATCGTCTAAAATTGACAGCCATCCTGAACCAACCAATCAAATCTCTCGATTCTATTGCATCCCATAAGTTGGCAGTGTACGCGTTTCTCTTTTTGTCTTGAGAGGGAACCAGTTTTATCATAATGATTTATTTTTCTTACCCGCAGTTTTCATGCCAATCATCTATGGAACTTGGAAGAGTTCGAAACGTAAATTTAAAGTAAGTTACCATTTAAACGAAATATGTTGAATTTTGCGTGTAAAAATCCAGTCTTAACGCCTGAGACGTCCGAGTCTTTCATTTTTCGATACATCCAGATGAAGTTATGCAAGCATGCGTAATTTATTTTGCCTAATTTCGCGGCACTGCAACCTACCTGAATTGTCAAGTGTTGCAGAAGCAGTGAAACCACAGGCTTCAGTGAGAACAAATCAACTCAGTGCTTTCATTTTCACGGGGCCGCAACAATAGTTAAATCTAGGGCCCTGGGAATCGGGAATTTTAGTTCGAATCGAATCATGTCAGAGATTCGCGAATTGAGATTTTCTACAGGCCTTTTGACTTTTGCTTGCTTCCGTACGGCATCCTTATTTTGAACATGTTGGGTTTTAACTTTTACCCATGGGCTTTGAATAAACAACAGGGTTACGATTAGCACCGGGAAATAAATTAAAAACATGTGGGCAACTATTTCTTAGCTTTGGAAAAAAATCACACTCCTAAATCTTTCACATTAGTAGTTCAGCGATCTGAACGTAGTGGCTACCCATCTACATTTAGATTCCTCCCGAGTCCCTTTCAAGTCTGAACCCGTCGAAGCGTCAACCATCGCTTCGATATCGTACATGTCAGTTATTGTCATTATACGCCTGCATTGGCTATAAAATAATGTTGCGTCCGAGAAAGTCAGCTTAACATAAGCTGCGCCATAAGATTAAAATTTTAAAAAGAACAATTTTGTAGTCAGGAGCCCGACACCACCCGTGCTTATTTAAGGCCCTGTGATACCTTCTAAACCATCATGGGAAGGCGTAGTCTAGTGTAGTCACTAGTGCAACAATGAGCAATTAGCCCAGTGGCGTCATGCCAACGGTGCACGGGGGAGGGGGGGGGGGGGTTCTCCCCACATATTTTCGGTGAAGGCCTGGGAAGTGCCATTTCCGGAAACATGGGAGGCATTTTTGCCAATTTTTTGGGGCACGCTACGCGCCAAACGATGGTGACGCTCTGCCTAGAAGGTGTTACCGATCCGCTCCCCCTCCCTCCCAGATTTTTCTCTAGCATGACGCCCCTGGTTCAGCCAATTAATAATGACCCACTTCACAAGTTCTAGTACTAATATGATCTCACCCCGAGGTTGCTAAGATCGCATGCCCTTGGGTAGGCAGTAATAAGGCCTGGGGGTAGTACCCTTATAAAAAAGTACCATGGTAAATCCCAAAATACCCTGGTAATACCATGGTATTACCATGGTATTACCAGGGTATTTTGTGATTTACCATGGTACTTTTTTATAAGGGTAGGAAAGCAGACACTAATGGGCAAGACTAGTGAATGACGAAATCTATAGATGGAGTATGGTTACATTTCATCCTTTGGGGTGAATGGGGGGGGGGGGGGGGGGGGAAGGGTAATACTGGATAATGAAAGTGGATGGATGAAGCAGGAGCTGTAACCAAGGTGTCAATTACCAATAAAGCATGTTTTTAAATGAAGACACTGGAAAACTTAACTTATTTTTATTAATGATAAATTACTTGAAGCCATTATGTTTATCTTGAACACAGTTGATAAATAATATCTCGTTATAAATGAATGATAGAATGACATTCGACTTATACAAACTACAGGATGTGGCAAGACAAATTTTCACAAATAAAGGAGCAACATAACCCCAGTTAAATTTGGGTTATGTTTCTCCCATATGGGTGATGGGATTATTGGAGAAATTCCACCCTCGGGCTTCAATATCTCCTATATGGGGGAAACACTCTATCAGTACTGTGTAAAGGTGAGTCTTCAACTGAAAGAGATGAGGAGAACTCACCTGAATATAATAAGAATGACCAAATTTACATAAGAGATAATAGAGCTAATAGAGGACAGCTACATGTATTCTCGGACACACTGTTACATAGGGTGATATCCGCCAATATGGAAGAAATATTCTCCAGCAGGCCTCAACTGAGGGAGGAGTAACCTGTGGGAGAGGATTTCTCCTATATTGATAGAACACGGGCAGGCCTATACGCGTCTTTAACTTGTCTTGCTAAGTTTGAACGGAAGGGTTAGTTATATCTGGTATACAAAGGATCGCGGTGACAAGTGATATCCCTTATTATTATTTAATATTTATTGATGTTTAAGGTCACATATTTATGCACAATGACTAATCACGACCGTGACAGTTTTACGGGTGGATGAAGCCGGAGTACCCGGAGAGAACCACCGAGCAACGAAGAGCAGCTGCCAGCTCCCCAACATCGTAACTCCGCACTGCAGCACAGGCAGGGTTAGATTGGTTGAAGACATGCGTACCATCGACGTGCAGTACGCCTTAGTACACGGCGTCATCGTGCCCCCACAGTGATATCCCTTAAATTTCTGCATCACAATGTGAGGGAGAAATTTATGAAAAGGCCCTGTTACCATTTCGGGTTATAACTGAGAAGAAATGTCCTACATAAAATGAAGAAGCTCTAACAGTTAAAATTTCTTGTCTTTGGAGAATGTAAAGATAAATCTGTAAAATTAACCCTTTACCCGAAGTAACGGAAAATCGGCCAGCTGGCGCTATTCACAAAAATCACCAATTAATTTTCATTATTTTTTTCATTTTTGTGTCAAAAACGTAGGTTATGACCCTCTTTGGAACGAGCTCGTTTCAACGAGGGTTCATAACCAATGTGTTTGACACAAACAAAAAAATGAAAAAATAGTTATTCAAGAATTTTGTTGAGGAGTGTCGTCTGCTTTTCATGTTAAGGGTTAAGATGAATACTGTTCCATTTTTATGCCTAAGTTATACAATTTATGGAGCTGACGTTCAAATGTAGTTTCTTGCAAAATGGGTTAAAAACTTAGATAACTGATGAGGCAGGGCCCATCCACCTAACTTTCTAGCCTATTGAATACAAACATTACTACATAATCAGACGACTCACCGCAGTCATATTTATAATTCTCTTCTAATTCAACCCCTCCACCTTGCACCGTGTCAGAGTGGGTGAAATGTAGCAAAACAAACTGTAACTTATTTTGGTGGGTCCCGTACGGAGCAGAAGTCTCGGTATTTATAGTAAAAGGCCAGCCAATGAAATTGTAGCATCTACATTGGAAAACCCGATTCCAAACTGTAATTGTAAACACGAAGAAAATCTGAAATGGCACTCGCTTCAAACTTGAATAAATCAAAATATATGTTATAAACATTTTGATCAACGATCATATGAAGATAATAGAACCTTGATGCATGGCTAAGATGAAATTCTGTAGAATAATGATATGGGATACAGTAGTTACGTGATAATAAATGCCGAAATGCGAGAGCACGTTTATTTTATACATGTAACTGAATCTGACCAGAGCAAAATACGAGGCAGAACAAATTGACGGTTTCTTGAGAATTACAACATGTTAAGACGTGGAAGATATAAAATAGTTTTTTTTTAAACAGGGTAGGGAATTGAGTGATATACGTTGCAGATGATTTTAATTTCGCAACAATGACAAGATGAATACTTGGTTAATGAGTTGCCTAAATCCGTGTAATATTACGAATGGGTAATTACCAAAATGAGAATAAAATATGTCAAGAAGTGATATAAAAAATCAAAGGGGGAAATTTTCCTGATAGATAGTGTTACACAGAATATGAAGGTAATTGTTAAATTGCCTCGTCCTCTGGAAAATGGGGGTTCAGGCTGAGACAGCATAACAATAATAACCCGAAGTTGCATCTGAACAAAGATCGATGCGGAAACGGGCATACTTGTAATCACATTCGGGGAGAGGAGGTCGATTATGATCATTACCGGGTAATTTTACTAGGAGTTATCGTTTCCGCATCAATATTCTTTTCGGCAGCAACTCGGGTTGCACAAAAACATGGACGATATCGAAGCGATCCCCGTGGGAACCCCGGGAAGTAAGCAGCACTTGTTTACTGTGGTAAACCAGTTCTGCTTTACTAGTAAAATAGGACCCAGTCACCAATGCTTGGGGTGAAAGTCCTCTAAAATGGGCAACATGTAGATAAACGATTGACTTAACTTGACTTCATCTCCATGTTGTGTCACGATTAGCCATGGTGCATAAATATGTGACGTTAAACACCAACAAACAAACAAACAAACGATATTGAAGCGATGCTTGACTCTTCGTAGTGTCTAGTCTCAATAAATAAAGAATAAAACACAGTTTGGATCAATAAACACAAATGTAAGGAAATGTGTGTACTACCAAATGCAGCCAGTGATAAGGGTGAAAGCTTGCCCGTGTTTTGAGTTGCCAATTAAACTTGTTGGGGAATTTTACTACAGATTTGAATGGGAGGAATCTGAACATTGAGGGGTAGCCACACTGCATGTGTGATTTTTCACACCTCTGCAATTTTCCGAGGTGTCACTGTGTTGTGTTATTCATAAAATACCTTTGGACATTTGGAAACAGGTCAATCCCGCCCCAAAGATGATCCATCCCCAGATGATCTGTCGTTTCCTCAACCCAGACGATATGACCCCAGTCATTCCATCCTCAGACGAGCTGGTCCATGCACAATTCATTAGCTGTGACAACATATTGATTTTGGGTTTAAAAAATATAGAAAAAAAACCCAGAATGAATGCATGTATGGTGAAGAACTGAACGAATGGGTCACTGATGACTTTGAAAGTGTCGTTGGTGATACTGGTCCCAAAATGTTTCCATTTCATTTTTAGCTTAACTTGACAAAGTCAAGATAAGCTATTGCCATCACACATGCAGAAGTCTGTGAGTCACTTCACATTTTCCTTTAGCACAGGATACACTCCCGTAGTTCTTATCTGATTGTCACAAAATTTCATATGCACGTTTGAGGTCATGTTTAGATGAGAACGTCCCCTTTTGGTCGTGATACGTCAAACGTGACAGCTGCCTGAGGTGAAAACCCAAGAAACTTCAGCACAGTCTACAGGTCATATTTATGGAGAGATTTCATGGTAACTTGGTGGGATGACTCTGTTTTATATCTAGATGAGAAAGTCCCCTTTTGGTGATGATCTGTTGACTGTGACGGCTGCCCAAGCCAAAAACCCAAAACATTTAGCACAGTCTACAGTCTGTATATATGAAGGAATTTCATTGTACCTTGAGAGGATGACTCCGTGTTACTGTGTAATGACTACATGAGGACGTCCCCTTTTGGTTGCGATCGGTCAGCCGTGATGGCTACACAGAGCAAAGCCCGAGAACCTTTAGCACAGTTTTCAGGCATAATTTATGAAGGGATTTCATTGTAACTTGATAGGATAACTCGTTTTTGAATAATTTCACTGTAACCTGGTAATTTTGGTTGACATACATTAACTGTGAGGGCCACATTAAGCAACCCCTCACTTCTTTAGAACAGTCTGCACCTCAAATTATTTTTTATTGAAAACATAGCATCCAGGGAACTGAAATTAACATATTCCCAATTATCACAATTCTTGTCTTTTTTCATAATCCTTTCATAAACATTGAACATTATCCTTTTCATCAAACACAACACACAGTCATGTTAAGCTACAGTGTCATTGACACTTTCATTATTTTTGTATTTATTTTTTTGGAGGGGGCAGGGGGATGGGAGGGATGTGGGTCCACGTCACTGGTTATGGTGACTAATTGTTACAGTATCGGGGTAAAATCTAAGGAACCACCCGCAACCATTGAAAAGACTTTTGCTAATCTATTAAACTTGTAAACTTGTTTTTTTTTTTCCAATTTTTTACAAACAAACATCCATACAAAAAAGTCACTATTCATTGTAATGAGCACAGTAAATTTGTGCCATTTAGATGTCACCTGAAATGTTTTTGTAGAATGTTTTTGAAAAATTATTTTTTAAAGCCCAATTTATAACTTGTGTGGATTAGTGCAGCAGGTTTGTAAATAGAGGGTCAACCCACAAACAAGTCAGACAAACGGCAATGCCACATCATGATTTTCAATATTGCGGATGTGTGTGAAATCTTCTTCACAACAGGCTGAGTATATATGGTCAGTTACTTGCCTTAATGTTTGAACCAACATCCAACATATACCTCAGTATTATTTATTTATTGGTGTTTAAGGTCACATATTTATGCACAATGGCTAATCATGAATGTGACAGTTTTGCGGGTGGAGGAAGCCGGAGTACCCGGAGAGAACTACCAAGCAACGGTGAGCAACTGTCAGCTCCCCAACATACTAACGCCACACAAGTAGGGTTAACATTGGTTGAAGACAAGTGCACCATCGATGTGCAGTACACCTTAGTACACAACGCCACCGTGCCCCCACATGGGCAATGGAGATGAAGTGTCTTGTCCATGGACACAACGCGGTTGCCACAGGTGGGATTCGAACCCAGCCTGCACCTCTACCAACTGAGCCACCGCGCTCCCATATAACTCAGTAAATGCTGTTAATTTGTTTTATACATTATCTTTATCTTATGGGTTTTGTTTATACAATGAGAAAGGTGGACTGTTGGGGCAAAATGTCAAGGTCAGGATGAGTGAGAACACCATTTTTATTTTGAACTACCATGCCCACTTATATATTGTGAAAGTATGTGACAAGTTCCGAACATTTATTTTTGTTATTTTGTTGAGTTGAATAAGTATAGATAAGGCCACACAAAGTAGATCTTCTATTTCTCAGGCCATTATTTGTAAAATTTTATGTGGGTGAGCATTTTATTTTTCTTTTATTTTTAGCTCACCTACATCTGTAAGGTGTGGTGAGCTATTGTCATAACCTCGGGCGTCAGCGTCGGCGTCCGGCGTGTCCAATATTGTAATATTTAATGTTAAGGTTAATTTCTCAAACATCAGTGGGCTCAGGCCTTTTATATTGCATATGTAGGTTGTAGGGGACTATCAGAACAGTATTTAACCCTGATACTATGACTTTTTTCCAAATTTCACGTGAAATTTTCTGCCAAAAGTTGTTGTAAGAATTTGCGTTTAGGTGTTGTAAGAATTTGCGTTAAAGTCAGCTTTTGTGCAGATTGTGCTGCTTTAACTTCTCATTACTGTTGATTTTCATATTTCAATAACAACTGTAGGTATTATCCCTACTTTATGCAGAAATTTAACGGAAATTTTCTTTTTTTTCAGTCAAAATTTTCAGGTTTTTCTCGGACTTAGTAAATTTTAAGTTGTAAAACTTTGTGTTTAAGTGAGTTGTGTTTCTATGTGTCTTTCCAGGCGATTAATATTCTACACTTGGGTTACTGAACTCCATTACAGTAATATTTAACCCTCATTACATGCATATTTGAGGCTGATTTTCTGCCAAAACTTGTTGTAAGAATTAGCATTTAGGTGTTGTAAGAATTTGCGTTAAAGTCAGCTTTTGTGCAGATTGTGGTGCTTTAACTTCTCATTACTGTTGATTTTCATATTTCAATAACAACTGTAGGTATTAACCCGACTGTATGCAGAAATTTAACGGAAATTTTCTTTTTTTTCATTCAAAATTTTCATGTTTTTCTCGGACTTAGTAAATTTTAAGTTCTAAAAGTTTGTGTTAAGATGAGGTGTTAAGGTGAGTTCTCAAAGATCAGTGGGCTCAGGCCTTTGATATTGCATATGTAGGTTGCAGGGGACTATCAGAACAGTATTTAACCCTGATACTACAACTTTTTTCCAAATTTCACCTAAAATTTTCTGCCAAAAGTTGTTGTAAGAATTTGCGTTACAGTCAGCTTTTGTGCAGATTGTGCTGCTTTAACTTCTCATTATTGTTGATTTTCATATTTCAATAACAACTGTAGGTATCAACCCTACTGTATGCAGAAATTTAACAGAAATTTTTTTTTTTTTTCAGTCAAAATTTTCATGTTTTTCTCGGACTTAGTAAATTTTAAGTTGTAAAACTTTGTAAACTTTGTGTTTAGGTGAGTTGTGTTTCTATGTGTCTTTCCAGGCTATTAATATTCTACACTTGGGTTACTGAACTCCATCGCAGTAATATTTAACCCTCATTACATGCATATTTGAGGAATTTGAGGCTGATTTTCTGCCAAAACTTGTAAGAATTAGCATTTAGGTGTTGTAAGAATTTGCGTTAAAGTCAGCTTTTGTGCAGATTGTGGTGCCTTCACCTCTCATAACTGTTTATTTTCTCATTTCAATAACAACTGTAGGTATTAACCCTACTGTATGCAGAAATTTAACTGATTTCTTTTCTTTTTTTCAGTCACAATGTTCACGTTTTTCTCTGACTTACTCAATTTTAAGTTCTAAAAGTTTGTGTTAAGGTGAGGTGTTAAGGTGAGTTCTGTTTCTATGTGTCTTTCCAGGCAATTGATATTGGATGCATAGGTTACTGAACTACATTGCGGTAACGTTGCGCCCTTATTACATGCATATTTGAGGAATTTGAGGGGCATTTTGGGGACTTATATTCACTTTCTTCAAAAAAAATGTTTTTTAACTTTTTTTTTTTATTTAATACTTTCTCATACTTGTTACTAGTAACATTAAGGCTTATTTTAGTTGTTGATGTGATGTATTTTTTTGTTGGGACTTATAGTCACTTTCTTGAATGAATGTTTTTCCGCATCTCCTCTTTAACCAATGAATGTACTTCAATTACAATTTCAGTGATTTATGAAAGCCTTTTCTAATTCTTATTTATGATTTAATATCTGGCCTCACGATTCATATTCTTAATCATAAACATTTCTAAAAGAAAAAAATGCTTTTATATCCAATGATTCTATGTTGAATTGATATATAATAAATGCAGAAATATAGACTTTCCAAAGCCATCACATAAACCACATTAATCATTTGATGCCTAGTTAATGATTTATATTAACTAAATATTAGACATGTTACATTGGAACGACATTATCAAGCGCGAATATAGGTGAGCGTTGGGATGTAACATCCCTCTTGTTTATTTCTGCAATTATTTCTCTGCCATCAAAAGTTTGTGTTCTAATGTATGGAAGAAAATGGGTGGTGGTGTATTTTGTCCCTTGAGTGCAACAAGACATTGCAATGCTAATGCTAAAGCATTGCAAAGCCTTCTTGCTCTAAGGAGGCAAATTTATCAATTTTTTTAACTAGGGTAAAATATCAAACATAAACCTTTTAATAATTATTTTTGAAGTTTACAGTGGTTGTAAAAGGATAGCATGCTGGTTGCAGGCCTGGGGTGGAAGAGGGTACAGGAAGGGGTTGCCCCTTCCTGTAGGTGGGGGCCTCCACCAGGAATATTTGGAAAATTGGATGCCTCAAGAGCAAATCTAGGGGCCTCTGAGTCAGCATTTTAAACTTTACCAAAAAATAAATTTGAACAATTTTTTGAGAATGGATTTTTAAATTTCAAGATTTTTTTTCATAGCATATTCATGGCAGTTTTGATAAAAACAACCCAAAAATAAAGTTCCACTGGTTTATTTGGGATGATGAAATCTCAAAAGCCATAGTGTCACGAATCAGGCAATTTTGTGTGTGCTTTCATTGAACTGTTGATGAAGAAAATGTTTTTTTTGTTGTTTTTTTTGGTGGGGGGGGGGGGGGGGGAGTTTAGATGTCCAAACTGGTTACTGGTAGGAAAACACCCCTGAATCCAGCACGGAGGTTAAATGTCAGATGGGGAGCATGGTGGCTCAGTGGTAGACTGTTGGACTTCCCGTATGGGACGACCCATCTTGTGTCCTTGGGCAGGCACTTTATCTCGATTGCCAACATGGGGGCACGATGACGCTGTGTACTAATGCGTACTGCATGTCGTTGGTGCACATGCCTTCAACCGCTGTAACACTTCTTGAGTGGAGCTTGAACAGAGTTAGAATGTTGAGGAGCTGACAGCTGCTCGTCAATGCTTGGTGGTTCTGTCCGGGTTGTCTGTCTTCCTCCACCCATAAAACTGTCACAGTCATGATTAGTCATTGTTTATAAGTATGTGACCTTAAACACCAATAAATAAATAAATGTCAGATGAGCTGAATATCGCTCTCCATCATTTTCCAAAATCGAAGGACTGCAAAAATGAGGCAATATTTTGGCATTATTAACACCATACATGTAATGTTGCCAAATGGTACACTTTGTTATAGGTTGCTCTGTAGGAGGAGCTGAAACATGGGGAGCATAAACTGATCGAGTCATAAACATACACATATGCATAACAGAGGGACACACCTAGGACATTAACAACATGTCAGGAAGGTCAAAGAAATCACGCTTCCTTCAATTAGAATATTGCAATATCCAGAATTGCCATAAAAAAGTTAGTGAAATCAAAACAATGATGGAGGGGGAGGATTCTGAAATAATGGGCTTAAGTGAGACATAGATAAGGCAGGACAAGCGTGTTGAAGTTGGGCAAACTTAAGGGGAGAGAAAACCATCTTAATGGCTGTTACATGTACATTAAATTTTTCCTTGTTAACATTATTGGTTGCTGGATGAATGATTCCAAGTTAGCATGTTGTATACATTGTAGTAGGAGCAGGGTATTTTTTTTTAAAAAAAAACTTGGTTCGCAGTTTTCATCTTGGTTTCAAAAAGTGATGATAAATAGTGAATATAAGGTGAATATGAAGGAAAAATGGTTAGCATTTGGACATTTTTGTACAGCATTTTGCGATGCAAATCCAGTCATCAAATACCATGAGGAGCTGAATATGTTAGGGTACAGATGTCTGTAACTTACAGGAAATGTCGACCAACATTATGGGTTGCACGATGGATGATTCCTATTAGAATGTTATATAGTAAGAGCTGAATAATGTAGGGTACAGATGTCTGTAACTTACGGGGAATGTTGGCCAACATTATGGGTTGCACGATGAATGATTCCAAGTTGGCATGTTGTATAGTAGGAGCTGAATAACATGGTGTGCAGATGTCTGAAACTTAAGGGGAATGTCGGCCAACATTATGGGGTGCACGATGAATGATTCCAAGTTAGTGCATTTATATTATGAGCTGAATAACGTGGGGTGCAGCTGTCTGTAACTTACGGGGAATGTTGACCAACATTATGGGTTGCACAGTGGATGATTTCAGGTTAGCATATTGTATAGTAAGAGCTGAATAACGTGTGGTGTAGATGTCTGTAACTTAAGGGGTATGTCAGCCAGCATTATGGAGTGCACAATGAATGATTCCAAGGTAGCATGTTGTATTATAGTAGGAGCTGAATAATGTGGGGTGCAGATGTCTAACTTACAGGGAATGTCAGCCATAAATGTAGGTTGCAGATTGAATTATTCCAAGTTTGCATATATTGTATATTGATATATATCGCATTACTCACATTTTGAAAATAATATTACCGAATAGTATACTTTGTTATAGACTGCACATGTACATACCGTACAGTAACATATGAGCACATTTAAAACTTTGCTTGATTGTTCCATCTTTACATAGGATGTTAAATGAAAATTCGGGAAACGCAAATTATATTTTACTGGTATAATAGCACCCTGTATCCAATGCCTGTAGTGGATGTCCTCCATTTAAAGTGGGCAATGACTTTAACTGGTTGAGTACTGGAAGTCCATATGTGGGCTTTACTCTGAAGTTCAGGTACCAGAACTGTCCCAATGGGAGGCTTGAAAGGCTGGCCTTAATCAGCTTCGTACGAACATGAATTGTATGAGCTGCAGTGTGACTAACTGCTTTGAAGTAGACTAGCAGCGAACCGAGAGGGGAATTGTCAACTCTTTCAATAACATGTTATTGATTGGGTTCAGTGGTCAAAGTTATTCAAGGTGGGCTTCTACTGCTGGCTGCAAAATGTAACTGTAACGTGAGGAGGGTGTTTACCACCCATGGTAATTACACTATTTGAGTGTAGGTCTGCAATTGCTTGTCTTCATGTAAATCTTCCTTGCAGTACGTGGAGGATGGATTGCAAATAAATTGCTGTTCTGATTTTCCTTAATTTTGTTAGTTCCACCAGTGAAAATCTTTTAATATTTGGTATACAACATCTCAAGGGGGAGGCAGATTCCATTTTGTTCAAATCGTGTCCCAGTGTTAATTTTAGGGCTCTCTGTTGGAGCCAGAAATTTAATTTAGCAATACGACATAATGAGGAATATTTAAAACTCTTCTTCTTTAGATCCACCACTGACAATTTTAATAATTGGTATACAACATCTCTTGGGTGGGGAGGGGGATTTAACTTGTTTTAAATTGGGGCTCTTGATAAATATTTAGGCTTTCTATTGGAGCCCAAATTTCAACTTCAGCTAATACAATATAAGGAAATTTCTTTAAAAAGCTTCAGATCCGCAAGTCAGATTCCTTTCATCGTATTTGGTATCAACATATCTAGGGTGGCTTAGATTTAAGTTTGTTCAAATCAAGTCACTGTCCCTGTTGGTGCCTGGATTTAGTGCTGTATGATGAAAATTCCTCAAAAATCTTCAAGTTTACAAGTGAAAATTTTTCGATATTTTGTGTACATCATTCATAGCTGGTCACAATCAGGTTTGTTCAAATCAATTCTCTGAATTCCTATTTGGGCATCTTGTGAGACCCCAAACTTTAACTTATTATTATAGGGCAATATGAGGAACAGTCTTTAACCATCCTCGTTAGATCAACCATTTTGAATCCTTTGATATTTGGTAAACAATATTCAGGCAGATTCAAGTTTGTTCAAATCCAAGCCCTAGTGTTTTTCCATCAATAATGTCTTTCAAACTGCAGTGGCATAACATCTCTTTGAAGTTTTGTAGTGCATGTCTGCAGTTGGTAGAGTTGGATCCAGTTGGAAAGACCTATGACAATAATCACTGACATGGACACCAGAATGTTGTTATGACTTATTGCCACTGTAGTGTTGATGAGCCATGACTAGCTGAATGTGACCTAAAATACTTCTTTGATCTAATTTGTTAGGTGACTGATTAAGGCCCCATGTGGCCTCTTGTTGTTTACATGAAAGAATTATCAATGATTTTTTTTTAATTGGAAGGAAGGCAGTAGAGTAAGCTTGTGGGAAACTTGTAATGAGCTCAGCAGTTTTTCAAGTTCACACTGCAAGCATGTGCAGGCTAACACTGATATTGCAAGCCTATTGAACTTTTACAGTCTTGCAATTTCATTTTTTACCATATTTTTATCTTCAGCATTCCCTAAACACAGGCTGACCTCACATTATAATCACTATAAGCATTGTAATGTTTCTGTGTAATTAGTCTTTTCTCTTCATTCATCATAATGTGTCTTTGGATTTTAACAAAAGTGTCTTTAACAGCAAAACTATTTTATCGCCAAGATATGAACTTAGTTATTAATTTGCTGATCAGCACTAATAAATCATAAATAGCAAACTAACAATGCAAGCTAAATATAGAAGCCTGTGGAAACCTTGCCGAGTTAGCTTGCACTAAGCTATTCATTATACTTGTGTTGTTGTTGTTGTCATATTAGCCTATGCAGCTAAAAGTAATCGTAAACACCAATAAATGAACAAAAGGCTTGGCGAGCATGCATAAGGTAACACTGCGTGCTTGCACAAGCTAACAATTGAGTTTGCAATGTTTCATGTACATTTGAAAGTTAGCTTGTGCAGGCTTATTATCTTAGAATAAACTTGAACATGAAACATTGCAAGCTTATTTTAAGATAACAATTTTGTGAGTCTGTAAGTCTGTTCACATTTTCCTTTAGCACAGGCTACACTCTGTAGTTCTCATCCGATCGTCACTTAATTTGATATGCAGGTTTGGAGTCATGTCTAGATGAGAACATCCCCTTTTGGTCACGATTGGTCAACCGTGATGGCTGCCCAAGCCAAAAACCCCAAAACTTTTATCACAGTCTGCAGGTCATATTTAATATGGAGGGATTTCATTGTAACTTTGTAGGAAGACTCTGTTTGATGTCTGGAGGAGACGCGTTTTCAAATAATTTCACTGTAAATTGGTAACTTTCGTTGATATATATTAACTGTGAGGCCACATACATTAACTGTGAGGGCCACATTAACCCACCCCTCAATTCTTTAGTACAGTCTACACCTCATATTATTTTTATTGTAAACATAGTATACAGTTAACAAAACTTAACATATTCCCTATTATCACAATTATTTTGTTATTTCATAATCCCTTCATAAACATTGAACATTATCTTTTTCATCAAACATAACGCACAGACAAGTGTCATTGACACTTTCATTTGGTGTCTGCGGAAAATTTTATTTTAGTTGAGAACACGATTTTGCCATCTTTTATAGTCGCCAGATGTAAAATATGTGGAACATTTTATGTTTCTTACATACAGTTATGCCTTCTTTTGAAGGAAATTAATTATTTTTGGATAGAATTATAAAATCTTTGCACAGTGCTAGGTTGTTAGTATTGGCTTCATGCTATAAAAAGGAAATTTTGGTACCATATATATCAACCCATGTAGTAAGAAGGCTTAGTAAAGAGTCTCCAAGTCCTGAATTTACAGTGAGACTCACAGAATGAGTTCAGTAAAATATAGTTGGACCGAGCCTCTGGAGAGGTACATGCTTAATTTAACCCATATGTTTCATAAATTTCGCTTTCAACTGGGGACAAGTTGAGTCTATTTATCATTTGATCCCTATTCGAATACAAGATGCTTAACTATTCACTCAAATACAGACAGTGCTGTAAATAAAATAAAAAAAACCATCTTTTGTAGGCAACTCAGGTTATTTAAAGTGGTAATCCAGCATGTCATTGAATGATAGGGCTTTACAACTTTTAAGTTTTCAAAAGTTTTATCTAGGTTAAAGCATTTTCATAGCTTACTGTAAATTATTTTTAAAAGATTTTTTCATTGTGTGGTCATATATAGTGACAACTGCTGTCAATTACCTTAATAAACACTAATAAATAACAAAATAGTTTTTCTCAAAGTTTCCTGAAGTAAAAAAAACTTAAATTGAAAACTCAGGTAAAGGTAAATTACTTTTTTTAATCTCAATTTTCTCAAATGCACTCACCCACCCAATCACACCAACCCACCCCACCCGAGGACAACCGGGAAGTGAAGGTCATCATGTCTGCTGAGGTAGATTTGTTTTCCTCCACCAGTGAAATAGGACCTGGTAACCAATGCTGCTTGGGTGCAATCCCTCAGTAAATGGGTAACATAAACATAAATGATTCACAAAACTTGTCTTTATACTTATGTCATGGTCCTCTAAAATGGGCAACATGTTGATTGACGATTGTCTAAGCTTGACTTCATCTCCATGTTGTGTCACGATTAGCCATGGTGCATAACTATGTGACGTTAACCACCAACAAACAAATACTTATGTCATGTCATGATATAGCTCAGATGCTGACATTAAACATCTATATATAAATATTTTTTTCCAAACCCATATTCTCATTCTCCATAGGCATTCATTAATTATAGAGAGTTTGGCATACTAGCTTGACTCTAATGGATTTTGACTGACCAAATAATTACTTATTGACAATCTAAGGCACAAGAAAATGATTTTCACAAAATCTTATTTACCTGCATTTACAGGACTACAGGAGTAGGGGTTAAAGAGTTCAAGAATGACGTGAAGTATCCCTAGTGTTTGAAGAACTTTTTCTACTAAACCATTCAGTCAGATCTTTTGATACAGTGAAACTCCTGTTACTAGAATAGCCACTTGGTTACTTTCCTATATTCTACAGATAAATTGGGCATTTATTCAATTATATCTTAAGGGAAGCTGAATAACATGGGGTGCAGATGACTGTAACTCAAGGGGAATGTCGGTCAACATTATGGGGTGCACAATGAATGATTATTTATTTATTGGTGTTTAAGGTCACATATTTCTGCACAATGGTTAATCATAACCATGACGGTTTTACGGGTGGAGGAAGCCGGAGTACCCAGAGAGAACCACTGAGCACTGGCAAGCAACTGTCAACTCCCCAACATACTAACTCCACACAAGCAGGATTAGCATTGGTTGAAGACAAGTGCACCATAGATGTGCAGTACGCCTTAGTACACAACGCCACCATGCCCTACATGGGCAGTGGGGGTGAAGTGTCTTGCCCAAGGACATAACATGATTGCCGCAGGTGGGATTCGAACCAAGGACCTCTCGGCTTGCAGCCTGCACCTCTGCCTACTGAGCCACCATACCCCAACAATGAATGATTCCAAGTTAGTGTGTTTGTATTATGAGCTGAATAACATGTTGTTGCAGATGTCTGTAACTTTGGGGGAATGTTGGCCAACATTATGGGTTGCACAATGAATGATTCCAAGGTAGCATATTGTATAGTAGGAGCTGAATAACGTGGGGTGCAAATGTCTGTGACTTAAGGGGAATGTCGGCCAACATTATGGGGTGCACTATGAATGATTCCAAGTTAGCATGAAGTATTCCAAGTGTTTGGAGAACTTTTTCTACTAAACCATTAAGTCAAATCTTTTGGTACAGTGGAACTCTGTTGCTTGAATAGCCACTTGGTTACTTGAATGGCCAACTGGTTACTTTCTTG
This sequence comes from Pictodentalium vernedei, assembly GCA_031216915.1. Taxonomy (NCBI): domain Eukaryota; kingdom Metazoa; phylum Mollusca; class Scaphopoda; order Dentaliida; family Dentaliidae; genus Pictodentalium; species Pictodentalium vernedei. Next base: position 874,157,634 of record CM062297.1, on the reverse strand, counting down.
TATTCTACAGATAAACTGGGCATTTATTCAATTATATATTGCTTGACAGAGCTCTGTGATCTCTGTCAAACAATATATAATACAATGAATGACTGTATTGGACGTACTGAGGCAAAAAGCTTCATAAACAAGGGAAATTTGTTGTTTATCAGAGCAATTTCTCAACATATTGCAGTATTTTTTATTCAGTTAACAGGAATCTGCTCCATAACCTGTAAGCAATTAACAGGTCAAATTTGTACTGAAGGTATGGTAAATGAATTTGTGTTTGTAAATATTATTCAGTTAACAGGGGTATTCAATTAAGAGAGAACCAATTAGATGGGCTTCATTGTATTTGCTATTTAGCATTGGAAGGTGCATCAAATTACATTTCTTCAAGGCATGCAACTTGACTGGTTTTCAGGATCACCAGAGGAGGGTGTTGGAGTGGTGGTGGAGTCAGAAAATAACGCTTGACCCAATATATTCTCTTTTCAGTCTTCCTTGGCCAATTTTTTTAATAACATTTCCAAAAGAAATCAACAGAGACATATCATATCAGACCTCACAGGAACAAGCTCACTGACACTTTGGAAGGAGCCCCAAATTTTATTTGTTTCAGGGATGCAACTTGAATGGTATTTGGTTGAGGTCACCAGATGAGGGGTGTTGGGTGGTGGTGAAGTCAGAAAACATGTCACCCTTTAATTCTGTTTTCAGTCAAACTTGGCCTGTTTTTTTTTTAAGTTTCAAAAAATGTCAGCAAAAAGTATCTCATATTACACCTGACAGAAATGAGCTCATCAGGATTTCCTGCCCTTATTGTATTGTTCTTCATGGGAACCCTGGGAAATGAAACGGTGCTCATTTACTGAGGTGAACAAATTATGTTTTACTAGTAGAATAGGTCCTGGTAACCTAAACCGCTGGGATGCAGTCCCTCATTCAGTGGGCAACATGGGCATAAACGATTAGCAAAACATCATTTTATGCTTATGTTGAGTCATCATATAGCCCAGAGATGCTGACACCAATAAATAATTAAATGTATGTGTCTATTGTACTGAAGTAATTAATGATGGAAAAACTTAAAGACATGCAAATTTTATATGATCATCATAAATCCATTCTGACAATGTAAATGAGGTGGGCATGACTTATCAGATGAGCATTCTGGCCCTGTGGGAGCCTCTTGTTTTTAAATGTGGCTGGCTGCTATTTTTAATTCAGTTTTTTCTCTTCTAAACCTCTACTTATAGTTTGGCTAGGTTGGCAGGCATATGCTGTTGTATGGCGTTGACAGCCATAACTCAAGAATGGCTGGATGGATTCTCATGATACTTGGTAAGCTGAGTCATTTGGCCAAGTTGGACGGAGCTAATCAAGAATTCCACCTTGATCAAAATTTCTTGGCAGAATTATGCCCCTTAGTTAATGGATTTTCATGAATTTTGAGTTTGTTAGTATGAAAACTCGGAACAAACATTGACCATTGACCAATCTGGCTGATTTTTAGCTCACCGAAGTGAACATTTTTCAAACGACTTATCCTCTGAAACCGCTAGGTCGATTTGCTAGAAACTTGGTATGGATGTTCATTACCATATGTCAATTCAAGTTATTCAAATGAAATGGCCACGTCTCTTGGGGGCTCTGTATGGGACATAACTCTTGATATCACCGTATGAATTATAGAAAAATTATTAAAAAATCTTCTCCAGAACCAGTGGGCAGAATCTTTTGATACTTGGTATGCAGCATCTTGGTATGGATCTGATTCAAGTTTATTCAAATCGCCCCCCTGGATTCATATTTGGGCTCACTATAGAAGCCCAAATTCGAACTTAGTGCATTTCAGGCAAATTTCTTAAAAAATCCTCTTTTCCCGATCCAGCAGTTAGAATCTTTTGATATTTGGTATGCAACATTGTGGGGAGAATCTGATTGAAGTTTGTTCAAATCGGCCCCCTGGATTCATATTTGGGCTCAGTATAGAAGCCTGAATTCGAACTTAGTGCATTTCAGGCAAATTTCTTAAAAAATCTTCTCCAGATCCAGCAGGCAGAATCTTTTGATATTTGGTATGCAACATTGTGGGGTGGATCTGATTCAAGTTTGTTCAAATTGGCCCCCTGGATTCACATTTGGGCTCATTATAGAAGCCTGAATTCGAACTTAGTGCATTTCAGGCAAATTTCTTAAAAAAACTTCTTCTCCAGATCCAGCAGGCAGAATCTTTTGATATTTGGTATGCAACATTGTGGGGTGGATCTGATTCAAGTTTGTTCAAATTGGCCCCCTGGATTCACATTTGGGCTCAGTATAGAAGCCCGAATTCGAACTTAGCGCATTTCAGGCAAATTTCTTTAAAAATCTTCTTCTCCAGATCCAGCAGGCAGAATCTTTTGATATTTGGTATGCAACATTGTGGGGTGGATCTGATTCAACTTTGTTCAAATTGGCCCCCCGGATTCATATTTGGGTTCAATATAGAAGCCTGAATTCGAACTTAGTGCATTTCAGGCAAATTTCTTAAAAAATCTTCTCAAGATCCAGCAGGCAGAATCTTTCGATATTTGGGATGCAACGTTGTGGGGTGAATCTGATTCAAGTTTGTTCAAATCGGCCCCCCTGGATTCATATTTGGGCTCACTATAAAAGCTCGAATTCGAACTTAGTGCATTTCAGACAAATTTCTTAAAAAATCTTCTTCTCCAGATCCAGCAGGCAGAATCTTTTGATATTTGGTATGCAACATTGTGGGGTGGATCTGATTCAAGTTTGTTCAAATCGGCCCCTGGGTTCATATTTGGTCTCAGTATAGGAGCCCAATTTGAACTTAGTGCATTTCAGGCAAATTTCTTTAAAATCTTCTTCTCAAGATCCAGCAGGCAGAATCTTTTGATATTGGGTATGCAGCATGCTTAATGGGGTTCAGATTCAAGTTTGTTCAAGCCAAGTCCCTGGGTTCATATTTGGGCTCACTGTGGTAGCCCAAATTATAACTTAGTTCAAAATGAGGAATTTTCTTTAAAAATCTTCTTCTTCAGATCCAGCAGTCGGATTGTTTTGATATTTGGTATGCAGCATTCTTACGGGGGAGGGGGGGGGGGGGGGAATTCAAGTTTGTTCAAGCCATGTCTCTAGGTCCATATTTGGGCTCACTGTGGGAGCTTGAATTAGTTTGAAATGAGGAATTTTCTTAAAAAATCTTCTTCTTCAGATCCAGCAGTCGGAATGTTTTGATAAGTGGTGTGTAGCACCACTTATCAAAACATTCCGACTGCTGGATCTGAAGAATATTTAGCTCATTCGTGTGATAACTTGGAACAACGTAGTGAGCAATCTGGATGATTTTTTAAAAAAATGTTTGGCTCCAAAATGAGTTTTGGAGGATTTAGATTGATTTTATGTGGAAAATGACCATATGATCCCTCGTCCTGCTCAGATGATATTTTTTGTTCCAAAATGTGTTTTGAAGGATTGGTGGGGGAGGGGGGGGGGAGGGGGGGGGGGGGCTTTTAGGTGATTTTTCTGTTCCAAAAAGCATTTTGAAGGATTTAGATTGATTTTATTTTCCTATAAAAAAGTGTCTTTTGTATTCAGTACCCTCTAGGGGTGTGTAACTAAGATTTACTAAGATAGGTTGTATCAAACGGTTTCATAGGGGAGCTTTACATTTTACATTATCATCAACTGAAGAAGAGGCATGATGCCTGGATTATTTTGTCGCTCCTGAGGGATTCAAGGTTTGAGAGCGTATCCTATGGAGATGGATTGCTTGATGTAGACTTATTCTTGGACCCTGTTTATATTGTGTTCTGTTCAAGATGAGCGAATCAGGCCTCGTGGGGCCTCTTGTTTATATTTTTATATCTAATTAAAAGGGTTCAAAATCTTCATATCAAGCTTGACTTGAAAATGTTTTCATTCATGCCCAAATTGAAGTGCCTGAAAACTGTTGCTCTGTAAATTCCCGAAGAGTGACTTCATGTTGGCTTAGTAGCATGAAATATGTTGTATCAGGCCAGGCTTCTTGCTGGATTTCAAGTTGTTCATTCAAGTTGGACTAATTGGATCAGTGCATGTTTATTGTTGTACACAAGTTCTGTTTTAGCGGTACAATAGGATGCGGTAACCAAGGCATCTGCTTGTCAGTATAGATATTACCATTGGTGAAGCTTGACTTTATACTGATAGTGTAGCCATAGATGCTGGAAGTTACCTCAAACACTCATAATTAAATTGCAGGTAATATAATAATAACACTTTGGCTGGCCGCTGATTTGTCGCGGTTCTCGGGTGAGGAGGCCTTGGTTACCCCTGTACTCCCAACTGCCTCCCTCTTCCCATCCTTCTTCTCTCCTCCCAACACTCGGAGGCGAACTGCTTGATAACACCCCTTACCTCATTCATTCATCCCAATCTCTCCGATTAGCATATTAACCCTCTCCGTTGAGTCTCACACTAACCACTAACTAACCCCTCATTCTCCCATCCCACTTCCCCATTATACTCCAAGTGAATCTTATTCTTTTAGACTGTTATTTTCGGCATTCTAGTAGAAAGTGTTCTAGGGTCTCCACCACGCCTAAATTACACATCTGGCACTCCTTTTCACCGTTTTCCCCATTTTCCCCTCAGCTTCAGGGACCGCGACCTCAGCTGGGACAACAGTGACCACCCAAAGATGTCATCAAGGTACTTTTCAAAACCAGGCTTCTCTTTATCACCCTTGCTACCCAGAGACCTCTTTGATCTGACTCCCCCTCGCCAGTTAAAGTTACCATCCTCCATCACCCTTTCTCTGACGATTTGTTTTACCCTGGTTTGACCCTATTTCTTGGTCCAAGATCTCCAATGAGTAGTTCTCTATTAGCTCCCTCACTTGGACCATCCACCCTGTCTTTATATTTGAGTCCTACATACTCTAGAACATTACTTTGCACCATCGGCTGGCGTTGAGATTTATCAAATAATTAAGGTACATGCAACCGAGTTCCAATAAGTCTATCCTGTCCTTGATCCTCATCCACCCAAGCCCCCCCCCCCCCCCCCCCACACCCTGATTGCTTTCTTGTGTCGCGGCATTACTCGAGCCAGTTATCCATCGGCCTGCAGGTTTCCAATCTCTTTACAGCCGTTTGGTTTAGGGGTACCACTTCTGTACCATATATTATTCTGACAGACCCACCATTTCCCAAATTATTTTCCCCACGAAAACCTTATTGAATCTGTTTCTCCCTATAAGTTCCATTTTGTGAAGCATTCACCCTCCCTTAAGAATCACTTTATTTGTGTGGCTTCGGTAGATGCCTCTTCCTGTTATGTTTATATTTACCCCCAAATACTCGTAGTCACCTGTCTCTCCTACACTAAGAAGTTGGCTGCTACCTTTCGCAATATAGAACCCCCCCCCCCCCCCCCCCACACACACACACACACACACTCCACCTTCGAGTGGGATTTCCACTATGCGACCCCGTGATATAAATTTGCTCTTGCTTTCATTAAGTTCGAGTCTCCATTTGTTCCCATATTTCCCAACTATTGCCAGCATTTTCGATAGTCCCTCTTCGCTTTCTGACACTAGCACCAAATCGTCTGCAAAAAATAGACCTGGGATCTTCAAGTCAACTGCTACCCCCATCGTCGCTACGCAGGAGTGCCGGTATAATGTAGAACCAATGCCCGTGATCATTCGCCAGTCGGGAGTGATCTAGAAGTGACCGAATGCTGTCAGAATAAACTTTGCTTTTTAATGGTGTATTTCGTGATATTTCAGGATATATTTTGAGATTTTGGGGTATTTCAGTTGGTAGTGCGACCCACCCTAAGGGATTTGCTGATTAGACGTGAGTACTAATAATAATAACACTTTGGCCAGCCGCTGATTTGTCGCGGTTCTCGGGCGAGAAGGCCATGGTTACCCCTGTACTCCCAACTGCCTCCCTATTCCCACGATTCTCCTCTCCTCCCAATACTCGGAAACGAACTGCTTGATGATATCCCTTGTCCCATTCTTCCTAACCTCTCCGCTTAGCATATTAACCCTCTCCTTTGAGTCTCTCCCTAACCACATGTCCTTCATTCTCCCATCCCACTTCTCCATTATACTCCCAGTGAATCTCATTCTTTTAGACTGATACTTTGGGCATTCTAGAAGAAAGTGTTCCAGGGTCTCCACCATGTCCAAGTTACACATCTGGCACTCCCTTTCACCGTCTTTCCCAATTTTTCTCCTCAACTCCAGGGATCGCGACCTCAGCTTGAACAACAGTGACCCCCCCCCCCCCCCCCAAAGGTGCCATCAAGGTACTCTTCAAAACCTGGCTTCTCTTTATCACGCAGGCCACCCAAAGACCTCTTTGATTTGACCCCCTCTCGCCAATTACGGTTACAATCCTCCATGACCCTTTCTTTGACGATTTTTTTACCCGGGTTTGCCCCAACGTCCAGGTCCGAGATCTCCAATGAGTAGTTCTCTACTAGCTCCCTCACTTGGACCATCCACCCCGTTTTGATATTTGAGTTGAAAATTCTCAGGAACATTACTTTACACCATCGGCTGTCGGGGAGATTTACCAAATAATTAAGATAACCGAGCTTCAACAGGTCTATCCTGTCCTTGATCCTCATCCACCCAAGCTCACCCCTGATTGCTTCTAGCGCTGCGGCATTACTCGACCCCGTTATCCATCGGCCTGCATCGTTCTGCAGGATTTCCAAGCTCTTTACGGCCGTCTGGTTTAGGGGTACGACTTCCGTACCGTATGTTATACTTGGCAGCCCCATCATTTCCCAAATGGATTTCCCCACGAAGTGAGTGATGCGATGGAGTAATAAATAACATTTTCTCTCCTTCTTGTGCAATTTTGACATTGTGATGCCTCTAAAGTGAGTCTTGTCGACGTACAAAGATAAATATTAACTATTCCCTGTGGGAAGTGGAGCACTTTTGGTTCACCGTGGTAAGCAAGCTCTATTTTATTTGTAAAATAGGACCCGGCAACCAACACCTGGGGTGAAAGTCCCCTACCGCGTGCAGCGTTGTAAATGTCAGGTAGTCTTGCCATTATACTTCTTGTGATCATATTTAGAACAGATGCAGAAACAGAAAAAACTCTTAAAAAATATCGATTTGAAGGGTCCTGAGTCGAATTTCGAGTGCAAGCAACAGGAAACTTATTGAGTCCCCCCCCCCCCCCCCCCCCCCCACCCACCGTACAGGCACAGCATTAATGGAAAACCTAATATCATTTAGAAATTAGTCCCTCCCCACCGATGAGGAGAAATCAGGCGCCACCACTGAACATTAGGCAGCATTCTGCTGGAACTTTCCGTCTTTAACCCTATCATTACGGGAAAAATAGCAGTCATCATTCACAAAAATCCCCATGTCCTGCTGGACGTTTTTTATACAGGCATGACAATAAATGAATATAAACCGTACACGTATTTTTTATATTATCGAGATTTTCTTCGCTGTGAAGAGATATGGTACATACTGAACCTAAAATAAATAGATAACGCTGATAAAATTCGAAATTATTTGTGGAAATTTTGTTTTATACTCTATTTAGTTTGGAGATATTAATACAGGTTTGCAATGACTGATATGTTTGTTTTCATCACACTGTCAATGGCAACCAGCTCGTGACGTCACATCTGACTTCTCTATAGACTGGAACCCTGCTGCGCACCCCAAACGTGATGGACAAAAACGACCACTGCACCCCACCTCAAAATAGACAGAAATGCCCACAATAACGGCCAGCTAGGGTGCTACCCACAACACCAATTCATACTCTTAACACACCCCACGAGTCAAAATTTGCACAAGTGTATATATACCCGTACGTCCGTCCGTCCGTCCGTCCGTCCGTCTAACCAGCTACCTAGCCAGCATCGAAGAAAATATATATACCTTAATTCGTAGTTTTTTGGATGTTTGCGTTGCATCAATTTCTGTACTGTTTCCCCGGGAAAATATGCCATCGATATTTGTTGCTCATATTTAATACTTGTGCACGGAAACTCGCATTCACATTCATCTTTTAGAGTCTTGTTTGAGAGGAAATTTTCTGTGAAGAAAATAGTTCTTAAAATTAGCTGTAGAAAGGTAAATTACCGCGGAAAACAATACAGCGAGTGAATCAAAAGATATGAGAGGAAAATGGTGGAAGCCATAATTATGTCTCGTTTGTCATTTGTCTACGCCATCGTTATAATATATCACCTGCTGGTGTACAGAGTCCAGATGTTGGGGCGAAGACGTCGGCTCGGATCGCCAAATGTCGCCCAGTCTTCAATAAAAGAACGATTCTGAAGTCTCCATGTGAAAATTCAGTCTGCCTTTAAATTGGATGAGTTTCGGACAAAGGTTCGACAAATAACTACCTAAAAGACGTTTTATTGGAAGTATTAAATTACCTTCTAACTAATTTTCACAGTGACTGAAAATAACATCAGCAAATAATACCAAACTCTCGAATGAATTTAAAATGAAGCACAACGCATATTTGCTTACAGTGAAAATAGGCAACAACTCATAAGTTGACAGTGTGATTTTGTGTTCGAACACACTTTCAAACAGACTATTTTTTAAGGCACGCTATTGCTCTTGTGCGCCCTCACGCCCGCAAATGTGACAAGTTGCGAGTATAGCCTTATCAGAATGTAGCGAGCAATACGAAAAAAAAATCCCCCCTTTGCAATAAGCATTTCGAGGGTCAAACGCCTCTGAAACTCGTGTGAAAGTCACACGAATTATTTCGAAATCAACTGTTTCCATTGTTTACAACTCGCCGGAAAAGAAAGAGATCAGATGCGTCAGCGAGGTACCCCTTGGGCTTAATGCGATTCGCGACATAATATCGTATGGGCAAGGAAGAAAATCATTCGAGTTGCAACGTGTGTGCTGACCTATCTTACATCATTCTTTTCCGGATTTTCTTTCAAGCATATAGCTGAATCAACATATTTTTATTTGCTATTTAAATGTGCAAATCGGAAATGGAGGACCGGTGCTTACCACTCAAAAAACTGTCCTTCATGTATATTGATTGATTGACAGTGTACAATTTACAATATGGAATAAAATGATGAAAACTAAACAAAAACTAAGTCCTATAGCTGGACTTTGTATTTGGATCACGTTTATCAGATGCATGAATATCTTTTACGTACAGTACAGCCGCCGTGGACTCGTCACTTTCCACGCGTGGGCAATATTTCCACGAACGCAATAATATTTAGATTCCAAACTCTAATTACAGGAATAATCATCAAACATTTAATTAATGAAGCACCGGGTACAACCCGGTGCTTCATTAATTAAAATTTTGCTAATGATGATTTTTATTACCTGGTAAACAGATGGGTGGACATAACTGCCCACGTGTGGATTACGACCAATCCACGGCGACTGTTCTGTATTAACCCTTTACCCAACGCAACGGCCAAAATCTGTCAGTGCTCTTTACAAAAATCACCATTCAATTTTCATTATTTTTTTCATTTTTTTGTCTCAAAACCATAGCTCATCGGAACGAAAAAGAGGAGTCATACGCTATGGTTGCAACGCAAAAATAAAAACAAATAGTTATTCAAGAATTGTATTTGCAAGTGACTGTTTTTCGTGTTAGATAAAGGGTTAAGAAAGCTCCGCTGTTGACTTCAAAATGTGTACGAAATTGTTTTATTCATTTGCACGTGTTTAAAAATACAATTTCCATTTTTGGAGCATAAATTTAGGACTCGTTTTTCTTCTTGGTATGAGAGTTATATGCGTTTATCGTAATTATCGTTGACAACATGTGCGAGGGAGAGGAGCGGTATTTCACGGGCACGGTTGGAATGCTTGGGGGTGGGGGTGGGTAGGTGTTTTTCCCATGTATTACATCCAGAATATATAAACACCCGCGAGATATATTAACTGAATATATAAACACCCGCGAGATATATAAACTGTTTTGGTGGTGGGGGCTATATGTTTCATGTCATCGGAGTCACGTGATTTTATCTCGAGATAACGAGATCTTTTTTCATTATAACGAGATAATATCTCGTTATAACGAGATCTTTTCTCGTTATAACGAGATCTTTTCGCGTTATAACGAGATACTTTCTCGTTATAACGAGATGTTTTCTCGTTATAACGAGATGTTTTCTCGTTATAACGAGATCGTATCTCGTTATAACGAGATCGTATCTCGTTATAACGAGATAAAAAAAATATTTGAGTGTCCTAAATCAGCCACCGTACGGTTGGGCTCGCCAAAACGGAAAATTCTTAGACTCGTTTCATAAATATTATATGAGAAAAACACTCATTTCATATCCTCTATGTATTGTATGACTAATATGACATCGTGTTAATACTGCATTGTGTTTTCTGCAAAGGTTACTTCACGAGTGGTCAAAAATATCTGGTCGGAGTGGGAAGGCTGATATGTCGTGTTTGATGAGCCCCCACTCACCCATCCTCTCCCATCCGAAAAAAAAGCTGAGGCGATAATTGTGTTGATGGATTAGATGTCCCCTAATTTGTTGTTGTGATACAAAATACTTGTTTTTCGTCGACCCGTAAATTGTCAGTGAGCGTTGCGATCGAGCCAACACCAAATCACCAAAGACCAACAAAAGACACCATACCCAGAACTAGCACAACCCGAGAGAGCCAATGCTAATGGAATCGCAAGGGGTTAACTAACCCCCAGGTCGTCCCGGCGTACTTTCTGTGCATAGTGAAAATAGGTATTTTTTAAAGGAAGGGGATACAAATGTAAGGGTGAGGACGGTTACTCCCATGCTGTTCATTTCCTAGGTTTGAAATTAATGGGGTATCTACCATCCCCTCAACATTTCGGTCCCCGCTTCAAAAAATTTCAGTCTAAGGTAGGTGATATTCATAAATCAGCGATGAGCTCGGGTAGATGTGGAGCAACCACCCGACCGTCGATGGTGTACGCTAATGTTCCAGAATATTTGCAATTCTAATTTCCAGACATGATAGATTGAGCAACTGAGGTAGTTAAGCATTCAACTGAGATCTCTGATCAGACTTGGAAGTGGGTAAAAGGGAGAGACAGAGAGAGAGACAGAGACAGAGACAGAGATATATATATATATATATATATATATATATATATATATATAGAGAGAGAGAGAGAGAGAGAGAGAGAGAGAGAGAGATAGATAGAGAGAGAGAGAGAGAGAATGTGTGCTTCATGGAGAACTGTAACCGAAATTGGCGAGAGGGGGTCAGAGCGAAGAAGACTCTGAGTGGTCTGCGAAAGAGAAGTCAGGACTTTCGAGGTGGTTCGATGGCACCTATGATGAGTCATTGCTGCCCTGAAGATAGTGTAACACTTCCTTTGCAGTACTGAAAATACCAGTCGATCAGGAAACGATTCACTTGGAGTATAATGGGTGAGTGAGATGGGAGAATGAAGGACAGTGAGAGACACAAAAGATAGGATTAATATGCTCATTGGTGTAATTGGGAAGAATGAGGTACAGAATACCAGCAATGTGTTCGTTTATGACATTTATGATAGGCAATGTGATCCAATACACCGATTTAAAACTTCCCAGAAACAGAAAACAATTAGTCTCTCAAACCAAACTATGGACAACCGACGCAGCGCTCTCGTCTGCGTCTGTCACTAAGTGTAAGCCTAGCAGAAGGGGTGCAAAATGCACTTATCGTCCCCTCCTACAGTTCATTTACGCACCTACATTTGTCTGATAAGAAAATTATTCTAGTTGCGGAATATGAGATACTCTGGGCCAAAATATTATTGTCCACACGTTTTCCGTAGGAATCTGGGTCATCTGAACACGCCCCTACTATAGTGCTTTTATAATCTCAATACAAGTGCATTTCTAGAATGTTCAGTGGTCACATCGAAAAAGTGTATCATCTTCCGTCATCCTGAGGCTGGGTTGGTGGTGGTGTGGCGGTCGGGCGAGCGAGCGGACGTGCATTTGTTGCGATAAATAGCAATGCTTAACAAAAACCCTTTTATCGATAGTTTTTCGACACGTAACCGATTGCTATTTAAAGAGTACAGTTAAAATGAGATGTCCTGTCATGAAATGCGCACAAATAGCACGTTGATCTGCGCGTTAATCTTCGCGTTATGGCCATAGTAAAGCGATCAAATTCTGTACATATGGCCTGTGCACAAGCAATGTTTCAGTCAATGGACCCCCGGGTAAACTGGAGGTCCATTGGCAGAAACATTGCCTGTGTATGCTATAAGTAAACAGGGAAACCTATCGTGCTTTGGATACCATTCGATATGGCAATTGCTCGCAATTCTTACGCGCAATTAAGCCAAGATAAGCGCACAATTCGTGAGAGGACTTCTACGGAAAACGAATATGTTGATAATGAGGCTCATTTTTACGGCAATGCATATCAAATAATTTCAATATATTTTAGTTATTATTGATGAAGAAAAAAGTACCCGGTTATTGGAAAGTGCATGCTTTTGTATTACCAGTTTTCGGGTTAAGCTGTCCGATGTTTGATGACGTGAAAGCTGACGTGAAAGCTGTTATAGTCACAGCGTAAAAAATTTCACTTCATCAAATATGGAACTTCATCGATGGTACGAAGACACGATTACACGGTTCGCTTTTTACAGTAACGTGACGTCATTTTCCACAGCGATCCTATGAGTACACGAAATATTAAAACAAGGATGCGGACAACATCGAGTATTCAAACAGATAAAAAAAAATAACTTGAGAAAAAAAAAACAACCAGTGGATCACTTGCGAAGCTTAGGTTTGAAATGAAATATTACGGGGTGTAACTTACAGTATAGACGCCGAGGAGTGCTTCGCAATCCACGTGTGGGCAGTGATGCCGACACGTGCGTTTACCAGGTAATAAAAATCAACAGTAGCAAAATTTGAATTAATGAATCGCCGAGTGCTTCAATAATTAAATTGTTGATGATTATTCCTATAATTAGTGTTTGGAATTTAATATCATTGCGTCCGTGGAAATATTGCCCACCTGTGGAAAGTGACCAATCTACTGCGTCCGTACTTTATTTATGTTTGAGTTATTCGTGTTGTTTTTTTTTCCAGTTTCTATTACGTGACTCGGTTTGTTTACTCTCCACAATATTCAAACATCAAACCGTGACTCTCTGAAGGGGTCGACTGTGTTACGGCGTTTTCCACTGATGTTCCAGTGATCCAGTTGTATCAAAATCAGTGATCAAACATCGGAGTATTGAAGAAAGTGTATAACGATCGGATTGGTATCTGATCGTGAATTCGACGTCATTTTTATCTACTGTAACAGAACGAATCAATTTACTCGACAAAGTTCTTACTTGATACTGGTCCATAGCACTCTATCTCGTCCTTGAACGAACAGATAAATTCATCACCTGCAAGAAAAGCATTATCAAATCATCTTGTATGTTGCCCCGATTATACACAACAGAGGAACTGTTATCATTTTAATGTAATGATATCCAGTCTCATATACTGAATTCTAATTTATGAAAATATCAGTTGGATGAAACCACGGCATATAGAGAGTTTTATCAATTCCCAAGTTAGGACTAAGAAGTATGCCATAAATGTGTAAATGTGTACTACCTGAAGCCTAGGTACAGTCCTCTTCAACCAGGACTCAAGGAAAACAATAATAGGCTAAATTTAAGTTAGAAATATTGAAAACACGAGTGTTATTAGGTCGCGCAGCCAAATAGGTAACCTTGCCTATGTCGGGAAGTAAAAAGAATTTTGGTCGTTTCTATGGTAACTCTTCGCGCTGAATCTGAATGATGCAATTCAGTAAACCCTGGACAAATCGAGATTTTCAAGATGGCCGCCAAAAAACACTGTTTTCATAAGTTCATTTATATGTCACACTGAAACTTGCAAAACGTATGTACCATTAGACGGATGTGTCATGTACAATATTCATGACTGACCCACCAAGGTCATGGTCGCATATAGAGGTCAACACATGGAATGGACATGCACATAATTTTTTTTCCAGTCCGCGACATAACTTTTCAATGGGAAGCTATATTAGAAATGAAACTTAAGCAATATAGGTACCATTACTAGCTGGTGTGTTGCATACAGAATTTACAATCGACCCACCAAAGTCAGGGTCACTGATAGAGGTCAATACAACATTCACAAAATTTTCGAATCCAGCGCAAGGCGTGTTAACTGGTTGAAGGCTAGATTATTTTTGTTGGTTGGAATTTGTTAGTTAAAATTTGTTTTATTACAAATTATTGGAGAGTGCCTATGGGCACTCTCCAATAATTTGAATAAAAATAAATTTATACAAACGTAAATATTATTTGCGTTCAACTGAATATGAAACTTCAGCAAGGAAACTGTTGACTTTTGCTCTGGTACTCCAATTATTTGAAATCCCTGATAGTGGCTTCTAGCACTCAATCAGTTAATGAGAATAGATATCACAACGAAAATTACACAACATTTGGACCACAACTAGACGGTGTGTCGCTTACAAAATTTAACATCGGCCCACCAAGGTCAAGATAAGGGTCACCACATGGAATAAGCATCAAGTTCTTCGTGTCCGGGTCATGACATTGTAGTGGAAGGAGATACCACAATGGATCTAACTCAATGAATGGGGGCGCGGTGGTTCAGTAGAGGTGCGGGTTGCAAGCCGAGAGGTCCTCGGTTCGAATCCCACCTGCGACAACTTCGTTGTGTCCTTGGGCAAGACACTTCACCCTCATTGCCCACATGGGGGCACAGTGACGTTTTGTTCTAAGGCGTACTACACGTCGATGGTGCACATGCCTTCAACCAATGCTAACCCTGCTTGTGTGGAGTTAGTATGTTGGGGAGCTGGCAGTTGCTCGCCGTTGCTCGGTGGTTCTGTCCGGGTACTCTGGCCTCCTCCACTCGTAAAACTGTCGAGGTCATGATTAGCCATTGTACAGAAATATGCAACCTTAAGCACCAATAAATAAATAAATAAATAAATAAATAAATAAATAAATAAATAAATAACATAATGTATGTGCACCACTAGATGGAATGTTGCATACAGATGATTTCTTCAAGGTCAACGTCACATATAGAGATGAACACATGGAAGCAACATGTACATCAACGTTTTAACATTTTAGTGCCTTTTAGTGTAATGAGACATCACGGTGAAGCTTACACAACGCATGAACCACTACTAGACACTGTGTCACATGCAAAATTCACGACTGGCCCATCGAGGTCAAGGTGACAGATAGAAGTCAAAACTTAGAATCAAAATACACAGCAACTTTTTAATGTCCACCCCTAACTTTCTAGTTGAAGGCGATATAGCAATACAACCAGTACAACATATGTACCACCGCTAATTGATGTGTCGCTTACAAAATCTTCCGCAAAAATACGCCACATTCGGGCAAGAATCGAAATATTGGACGTCATCTTGAATATCTCGGGTTGCCAAGGTGTACAGGGTGGTATCATTCAAATTCTGTTTCAGAGCAAAAGGTTACCCTGAAACGGCAGAAAACACTTTTACTTACCAATTACCGACATTGCAAGTTGAACACCAAAATGGACATTTGGCAGCAGGACAATTTCTGCTGTTGTTGACTTACCACATATAGAAAAATCAAGTGTTTCTATTGTTATTTTTAACTTCCCAAGGGTTAATCCAAAGCAGAATCACGCTCAGTCCCGGTAAAAATAAACGATCGAATGTATGCCCTGGAAGGTTACTTAATAGACAAAAGTGTCTTTCTTCTCCTGTGTGTAATTTTGTTGAACAGGCGTGGGCCGTATCCGCATACGAGAGGCTAAAGAACAACCAAAACGAGAGTTACTTTCAGTTCAAAGGTACGGAATTTAAACAGGAATGCAGATCGCACTGTATTTAAAAATCCATGGACATTCTTCACCCTTCAGACTAGGGCCCAGTGAATAATCGAATACCGAATCGAATGCTGCTCACTTTCGCGAATTGAAAGGAATATGGAATCGATTTTTTTGGAATGGTTACCGGTAGCGCTACCAGTAAAACATCCAGCTGTACATAACCATGTTGACATGAAATAGGAAGTACGAGCAACGGATAAATCCGTCGTCGGCACATGCAATAGAAAGTACGAGCAATGGATAAATCCGTCGCCGGCACATGAAATAGAAAGTACGAGCAATGGATCAATCCGTCGCCGGCACTGAATGCGGAGATGGATTTGGTTATTAAGCTGATGTGAGTCTATTTTTAAAACACGCTTTCCTCCCGCTGATATCCGGTGCATTCCGACAAAGAGAAAGGTTGCAAGTATTACAAGCCACATATCAGTCAATACAGTTAAAACTAGAAGTCCTGTCACGAAATGCGCACAAATAGCACGTTGTTCTGCGCGTTAGTCTACGCGTTATGACCATAGTAGGGCTATCAAAGTCTGTATATATGGCCTGTGCACAAGCAATATCTCAGCCAATGGACCTCCGGGTTACCCGGAGGTCCATTGGCAGAAACATTGCCTGTGTTTGCTATGAGTAACCAGGAGAACATGCCGTGCTTTGGATGCCATTCGATATGGCCATTGCGCGCAATTCCTACGCGCAATTCCTACACGTCATTAAACTAGATAAGCGCACTGTTCGTGACAGGACTTCTAGTTTTAACTGTACATCAAATCTGCGCCCAATATCAACCTCCATCACATCCGACCAATCGTTTTTGATCACTACTCGTCTAGTAACCTCTGTAGAAAAGATCATTTAGTTTTGATGCGATGTCATATTGGTCACACAAGACTTACAGATTCCTTTTTGTTAGAGGGTACTCTGCGACCAGAGTGTATCATTATGGCTGAAGTAGGGCCTTGCAAATATTCAGTATTCGAAATGATATTCAATTCGATGGCAGTATTCGGCAATCGGTGCCGAATATCTGTCGAATATCTCCGATCTAATAGGTGATCTATACAAATGAAGTAATGTTTTTGGTCAGCACCCGAATTAGTGCTACCAACTACAACCTTGAGGAGGTTAAGTGTTCTTTTTATATCTCACTCACGTAAGTGTGGTTGTGTATATGCACCTTCATAAGGTTACGTGCCCTTTTACATCTATCCCTTAATTATTTTATTTGAAAAGTGAAATTCTTGCACATAAACCACAATGTTTCCGGCCAAAATATTCCAGAAGTTTTATATATAGACTGAATGTTTGAAAAATAGGAGCTAATTTACAAGGCCTCCAGTAGTGGATGTTCATGAGTTATCGCGGATAAAAACCTTGAACACTGATCTCGGAACTTGTAAAACATTGAGTTACAGAAAGTAGGGGCAGGGTGGGTGTTAACGAGCGCGACACGCTAGTTACAATGACAGGTCATAACCTATATTTTGGAAGTAAAAAGTAAAAATATTAAAAAAAATGAATGGCGTTTTTCTTGTATTGCGCGAGACGGTTTTTGCCATTACGTTAGGTAAAAGATTAATGCAATATAACCCACCCTAAATAGGACAGATAACGTAAATTCTCCCTACTGAAATTATGCAAATGTGACCCAGTCGTATTTTGTTTAGCCAATCAAATTGTCCAGTTTTGAAACTGACCAATAAAAGCTCCCTACTCTAATTATGCAAATAATGAAAATGTGGCCCAATTGCATTTTGTTCAGCCAATGAAATTGTCTAGTTTTGAAATTGACCAATGGAATTGACGGAAGGCTTTATTTATCACTGATTAATATGAAAACAAAATATCAAATGATTTAAAGTGAACGAAACGAACGCGTCAAATGATTAATCTCATTCTTAAACCATGGAGGTGATTTGTTGGGATTCATAGTTGACACGTTCAATTTGTTGCGCCTTTCCTTCAAAAATTCAATAAACTCATCGCAGACATACAGTACGTGGAAAGTGGATTGTAACTAAATCACCCGCAGAGTGGAGTTATCACTCAAGCTATAACTTTAAAAAATTTTACGTATCGACAAAAAACACAAGCAATGTTTCAGCCAATGGACCTCCAGGTTTAACCCGGAGGTCCATTGGCTGAAACTTTGCTTGTGCTGATTATGCTTTGCAACAAATTTGCAATTATTGCTTGGGTGGAATGTCCACTCTGCGGGTGATTTAGTGATAATACACTCTCCACGTACTGTAAATGGTGAGATGCATCTGCACATTATGGTCGCTGTAAATAACATAAGTTGATAGCTTAGTACTCACCAGGATCTGTTTCCAGGCGACATCGACAGTGCTTCAACATGTACTTTAGACGACACTCATTGAGACATCCGAATACACTGTATGTTGGGTAATGATTCAATTTATTCTTGAAATCACTTGTCTGTTTATCAAGGCAGTAGGACGTCTTGAATGCTTTATATGGGTTAGCCAAGTAATTGTACTGGAAACATACATATTTTTAGAGAATAGCATATTTAAGTTTAGTATTAATAAAAAATTACTTTCACAATTTTCTATTTTCTTCAACGATTGAAATGATTGCCCCCCCCCCCCCCCCCCCCCCCCCTCACACACACACACACAAAATCTGCGTGGGCTATGTCTCAACAATATTCACGTGTGTTTATTTATTTATTGGTGCTCATAGTGGCGAGAAAAAGTGATTAATTAAATTAAAAACATTCTCTCAAAAAGTAAAAAAATACGAGAATAAACAGCTGCGCAATGAGCGCGTGATACGCCCTTTATTAATAACAAGAGGGCAGCACACAATATGAGTATACATGTATTGCCTATATTTTGACGAATAAAGTCCCATAACTCTGTAATGACTAATCGAACGGCGACACCAACCGAAAGGGAGCTTCCTTCCATTAACATAAACTACCTACCCCAAAATCGTGAAAATCTCTCGAAGCGTTCTCGAGTTATCGTACGACGTGTAAAAAATCAAAAATTTTCTAAGTAATAAAGTCCCATAACTCTGGAATGACTAATTGAACGGCGACACTAAACGAAAGGGAGCTTCCCTCCATCGACACTAAGCGAAAGGGAGCTTCCCTCCATCGACATACACCACCTACCCAAAAATCACGAAAATCACGAAAATCTCTCAAAGCGTCCTTGAATTATCGTACGCCGTGTGACTCCAACATTTCGGGTTTATGGGCTACTTAAAAAACATTTTGTAAGTCCAAAACTTTATTTTACCCAGAACCCCACCACCTCCACCCTAGAACTTATATTTAACCCTAACCCCACCCCTCTACCCCAAAACCACACCCTAACCCTACCCCACCCTGACCCTAAACCCTAAAAGCCCACCCCTGACCCTAACCCCCACCCACCCCCGGGACCTAAGCCCCCAACCTTAAGCCCTACTCTGGGGCTACCCCTAACGCTAACCACACCACACCACACCACACCCTGACCCAACCCCACCCTAGCCAAACCAATAGGATTAGGAGCTTTTTCGGTTTAGGGGCTACTATAACTAAAACCCCACCCCTGACCCCAACCCTAACCCCCAGGACCTAACCCTCCCCAACCTTAAGCCCTACTCTGGGGCTACCCCTAACCCTAACCCCACCCCACTCCTAACCCTAACACTACCTTAATTTGGAGGTAGCCCCTAATAATAATATTCCCTAAACCCCCAATGTTGGCCCGGACAGACGGACAGACGGACAGCGGTATACCATAATACGACCCTTTTTTTCAAAACTGGCGTATAAAAACATAAAAAATGAACATGATCGTGACAATGAAATAAATATTGAGTACAGTGTTCATAAAAGATAAACTTAGCATTTATTTTATTATATCTTGTTTGACAAAGCCCTATGAGATCAGTCAAACAAGATATATAGAGGATATCTAATGTTTTTGAGTGGATACCGAAAATTATCTCATGAGTGACCGATACAAATGTTTGTTTTTCGCGAGTGTTTGGGCGAGCGAAGATTACCTTTTGTCTCAGTCACAAGTGAGATAATCTTTGGTATCCACTCAAAAACACAATTTTTTTGTTATTATACGCTTTTTATAAGAATCTGATAATTCAACTCGTTTCAACCATGAATTGATGCACGAAAGTAAACAGCGCATTGAATCATTGATACGCCGAAGTGATTTGATCGATACTCGGAACAGATAGCGTCTTGCAATCTGATTCACTTGGCGGGTTTTTAGTCCAAACCTGGCCTGAAAGTCCGTAATATAAGGTTTGGTTTGGTACGTCCGTTGAAAGGACGAACTAAACCAAAAACTCATATTACGGACTTTCATGCCTTGATTGGACTTGTGGGTTTCATGCATCAATTCAAGGTGAATAGGTGTTGAATTATTGCTGAAATTGATCGGTATCCACTCAAAAACACTAGATTTTCTTTTCATTATATGTACCTAGAGCAAATTGATCATTTCCAGTGATAATTTGGCTCGTATTCACCTAGAAGTGATGCTTTGAAAGCCGCCATTTTGATTGATACCGTAAAAATAAAATTTTCTATATCTTCACACTGGGTGATACGATTTCTGTCTTTCCGCAATTTCTTCGATAATCTATCGTTTTGCGAGTAATAAAATAGATTGAATGCCTGTATTGGATGTACTGAGGCCAAATTGGTCTATAAAGAAAGGAAAACTAGGGAGAGTCAGGGTAATGATACTAAAATCTGAAGGAATAACATATAAATGACCTATAGCAAAAGTTTTCAAAAATGAGGTGTAGACAGAAAGATAAAAACAACTAAAACTTATTAAAAGGTTGATTTCTTTGGGAAACAAGATAACTGGTTGGTGAGAAGTGGTTGTGAAAAATAGCTCTCTCAGAGACTGCACATTATAAAATCACCGTTTTCAAAAATGAGGTGTAGACAGAAAGATAAAAACAACTAAAACTTATTAAAAGGTTGATTTCTTTGGGAAACAAGATAACTGGTTGGTGAGAAGTGGTTGTGAAAAATAGCTCTCTCAGAGACTGCACATTATAAAATCACCGTTTTCAAAAATGAGGTGTAGACAGAAAGATAAAAACAACTAAAACTTATTAAAAGGGTGATTTCTTTGGGAAACAAGATAACTGGTAGGTGAGAAGTGGTTGTGAAAAATAGCTCTCTCAGAGACTGCACATTATAAAATCACCGTCGGATGTCATGAAAATCAGTACCATCTAATAGAATGTGTTCGATTATCAACGAACATTAAAGGGAACGCATTCTGGTCGTATACTACTCAATGTTTGCTAAGCACCAAATATATTTGACACATCTTTGTGAAATTTGCTTGTGACACATTTGCGATATATTTTTGGTGGATATGATTGAGGAATGTATTGAGATGGTCCCCAGTGCGTACATTAGCTCTCTTGACAGGCAGACTTTTCGTGACAGTCATAGAAAGCATGTACCCCTTGATTTTCATGATGTTTTCTGGTACTGTCAACATGTACATGACATGTGTAGGGTATTCAATCTTCATTTCCACACACACCCTTGTGATTTAATGATTGAATATGGCAAATGCAAATGTAAGAAGGCATTTGTCTGAAGCAGAAATGTGGCGGGCTGTGGGGATGGTGTGCAAGGGGCTACCCATCGTCAGGTTGGTGAAGCTCTTGGTGTGCACCATACGGTATTCACCAGAGCCTGGGCAAGATTTCAGCAGTATGGCAGACCAGTAAGACGGCATGGTGGTGGCAGAGACAGGGCAACATCTGCAGCCGAAGACCGGTTTTTGATCATTCAGGCCCATAGGAACCGCTTTGCCACAGCAATCCAGCTTCGCTGTGACCTTCAGAATGCATCCGGGGTAAATGTTTCGACGCAGACTATCCGGGCAAGGTTGCACGAAGGTGGTCTCCGATCAAGAAGACCATGTATTCGCATTCCGCTGTACCAGAATCACCGCCAGGCACGATATGAATGGGCGATGGACCGCGTTGGATAGACCAGAGAAGATTGGCGACCTGTCCTCTTTACAGATGTGTCAAGGTACTGTCTAGACCACACAGATAGGCATTCTAGGGTATGGGGGAGACCAGGAGAGCGATTTTATGCAGCAAACATTGCTAAGCATGACCGCTCTGTTGGAGGGTCAATCATGGTCTGGGGCGGCATCAGCAGGGATGGACGTACAGAGCTCTGTGTTCTTGAACGTGGTACACTGAATGCACAGCGGTATATTGATGAGATCCTAGATGTCCACGTCAGATTGTATGCAGGTGCTGTGGGTGATAGATTCATTCGGATGGACGATAATGCCCGTCCTCATGTTGCCCATGCTGTCGGGGAGTACCGACAGAGGGAGGGGATTGAGCGTGTGGACTGGCCAGCAAGATCCCCTTACCTCAATCCAATCGAACATGTCTGGAATGAGTTAAAGCTTGCAATTTCAGCCCGTCCAGTCCAGCCAAGAAGTGTCCAGGAGCTTGGTGCCATGCTGGTCCAAGAATGGAACAACATCCACAAAGGACCACCAGGACCTTGAGTGGGAGCATGAGAAGGCGTTGTCAAGCTATAATTAAGAGTAATGGGTCTCATACTCGATATTGAAGCCATACCAGTTCGCTCCGTCAACTTTTTGGCAAATTGAAAAATTTCCTCTTTTACCAATAATATCTATTTTCCATGGTTATCGTATTCAAAAGCTAAAAAATAATGTCAAACACAAATAAAATCTTCATTTCTGTTCTTAAGTCATTAAAGATATAATTAAATAAAATATATATATATACACTTTTCATTA
Organism: Pictodentalium vernedei; assembly: GCA_031216915.1. Classification (NCBI taxonomy): domain Eukaryota; kingdom Metazoa; phylum Mollusca; class Scaphopoda; order Dentaliida; family Dentaliidae; genus Pictodentalium; species Pictodentalium vernedei. The sequence continues at coordinate 874,134,934 of CM062297.1, read as the reverse complement.
CAATATTTCAACTAAAACGTAAAACAGGTAGTTGGATATACTTGGTGCTTAGCAAACTTTGAGTAGTATATATTACCCTCTCACAAAATGAAATGTATAGGTCTTGTTGGGCCGATATGACATCGAGCCAGTATGACGTGATTTCTTCCACAAAGGTTACTAGACGGATACTTCTCCGTAAATAGTAGTTCGGAATCAATGGTGTTTATTATTTCTCACCCCATCCAATTCTGCCTGCCACACAGATTGGGTATACTTATTGACTGATCTATGTTTCACGTTGTTGGTATTATAGACCGGACATTTCATTATTTTGATTATTGTACGATCGGATGTGAATTTGCATTTTCCGAAGCGTGGCTCGCTGAAAATGGGGCTGATTTCTATACGAACAACGTATTAACTCAATGCGTTAACTCCTACCGGTGACGTTACATTACGTAAAGGGTGTTACGTTGTGAGTGTAGGCACATCACAACATAGTTCACAACCATCAAAATAAATATACAGAACCGCACTTGCGTTTGAATGGGTTTAAGAATTATCGCACAGGTTTGCTTTGGACCAGGATGTTACTGGAGCCTTCGGCTCTCGGCTATCCTGGGCCAAAGCAATCCTGTGCGATAATTCTTAACCCATTCATAACCATGTGCGGTTCTGTACATTTCTCGCCCCATTAACCCGCGAAGACACCAGGTTAAATGTTGTCCAAAAAATGAAAATTTGATAGAAGCATCTAACACTAAAGAAAGTATAGACGAAGCATCTAACACTAAAGAAAGTATAGACGAAGCATCTAGCACTAAAGAAAGTATAGACGAAGCATCTAACACTTAACACTAAAGTATAGACGAAGCATCTAACACTAAAGAAAGTATAGACGAAGCATCTAACACTAAAGAAAGTATAGACGAAACATCTAACACTAAAGAAAGTATAGACGAATCATCTAACACTAAAGAAAGTATAGACGAAGCATCTAGCACTAAAGAAAGTATAGACGAAGCATCTAACACTAAATAAAGTATAGACAAAGCATCTAACACTAAAGAAAGTATAGACGAAACGTCTAACACTAAAGAAAGTATAGACGAATCATCTAACACTAAAGAAAGTATAGACGAAGCATCTAACACTAAAGAAAGTATAGACGAAGCATCTAACACTAAATAAAGTATAGACAAAGCATCTAACACTAAAGAAAGTATAGACGAAACATCTAACACTAAAGAAAGTATAGACGAATCATCTAACACTAAAGAAAGTATAGACGAAGCATCTAACACTAAAGAAAGTATAGACGAATCATCTAACACTAAAGAAAGTATAGACGAATCATCTAACACTAAAGAAAGTATAGACGAAACATCTAACGCTAAAGAAAGTATAGACGAATCATCTAACTCTAAAGAAAGTATAGACGAATCATCTAACACTAAAGAAAGTATAGACGAATCAGACAAAGAAAATAGTGAAAGTGAGATAGAAGAAATTCAAGAGAGTAATAGTGAAAAGGAGGAAGTCATGGATCATGAGGATGGATTTGAACCATTTGAACCAATGGCAATAAAGTCTTACTCACACCAGAGGCGGTAGAGCCGGAGGAACTGAGGGCACGTGCCCCTTCATTTTTTCCCACAGATATGTATCGCAGTTACATAATGACTTAAAATGGGCGCAAGCAAACGTATAAATATATAGGCATTTCTGTAACATTATTTGCAAATCCAAACAATATTTAGCCAATGGATCCCACTGTCGGTCGCTTCGGTCCGTTTCTTCTACTTCCACTATCTTCCAACCCGAAGGCTGGCCTTCGGGTTGGAAGATGGTTGAAGTGCAAGAAACGGACAAGACAGTGACGAGATTGCTATGGCCCAAGATACCACGAGAGCCGCAGGCTCGAGTGATATCATAGGTCGAAGCAAGCGAGCCGAATGCTCGAATGATATCATGTGCCAAAGCAATCGAGTGCGGTAATTATTAACCCATTCAAACGTATGTGCGGATCTGTATTTATCAAACACCTCCCATGTAACAAGCAGTCTACACGAAAATTGGACTAAAAGCACATTTCAACTGGATAATTGCCACGTTTCATTCGTTGTCAACAAGACATTACTTTTAGTTGGCGGGGTACCAACCTTAATTTGCTTTTCAATTTTTACGGCATTCAATTAGTCGAAACCAATTGACACCGATCAGTGTCACGGTCACGATGATCGAACTTCAAACATTGACTAAACTGCGGGGAATAACACAACGAATAATTTTTATAATAGCTAATAAGTTTAGCACATTCCATCATTACATAACCAGTTGTGGAAAGTTTTTGTCAAGGAACAAGCAGTCAGAATTTTTTTCATTTTTTAAATTTTTTACTCGAATCTGATTGGTTAAATATCCTAGGTAAACAAAATTTAAACGATGAACTTGGAATTTCCAAGCGATCTCGACTCCGGTGCATTCGATAAATGATTGACGTGATATAATTAGACGGGTTCCTTCTCTGTTTACGTTGGAAACGGCATCGAACGTGTTTTGTATCACCACATGTGCGATACAACTTTATTTTTATCGTACAGACAGAACAGTGGAAATCCCATGTTTTACATTAATAGGTGTGTGATATGACCAAGGACGAAACCTGGTAGCTCGGTATCAAACTGACAGTCTCGACTCTAGTAACTGCGATAGCTTGCAAATATTCCATTTGTTTATTTAAGAAATAACTGTTGTTTTCCTTCGGTTTATGCGATATAAACCGAAAATTTTCAGCACAAGCTTCATAACTCGCATAGCGAATTATGATTAATTTTCAGTTATTTCTTAAAATTTAACCCGGCTGTAATATAAAAATATAAAAACTATGTGTACGTGAACGAAAAACTTTTAATTTTCGCAAAAGACAACAGTCAAACTCAGGAAAGTGTGCCACAAAAAGGTCACGTCAATCATTGTCAAATTGTCTGTTGTTTTGATTTTCGATCACAGACGACAGATATTTAGCAAGTCACGTAACAATATCATTAAAAACATTTTTTTAAGTTCTCCCAAAATCATGCTTGGATGTATGATCTTTTATTTGTCTCCCACTTCGGTATATTTTATTAAATTCAATTGTTCCTGAGAAATTATCATTATATTCTCGCTGACTGGAGGCGATGAAAAATCTATCATTGATCTTTGTTTACAAGCTTGTTATCCATCTATCAGTCTGCCGTCACGCCCTCGCGGTGACAATTGGATTGAGTGGGCGGGGCTTCCAGAGCCCTCAAAGTTGGATCGATATGTGCGAACCTGTAGACATTCCAAATCATTACGTGATTTGGTTTATACGATTTTGACGACTTTCACGCTGTATGCTTTCAACAAATCAAACGCAGAGGCGGGGCAAATGATTAAATTATTGTGTTATTAACTAGATGTGGAATTTTGCCTTATTTGGCCTATTATCGACCTCAGCTAATATGGCTCTGAACTCGGCTGATAACTTGGCTGATATGGGTTAATTGGACGAGCGTAGATAGCGTTGTCGCTCATGCGACGTAAATGTGACGTTGTAATGGAGAGAGTTTTTAATTACAACGAAATGGACGTTAACTGTCAGTTGCGAGAATCATTACGGATAAGCAATGGATATAATACAAGCGGAATTTCTTAATTTAAGTGATTATGACCCATTGATGACAGAATGTCATGATGAAGAAAACTGTGATCGATAAGTGGGAGATTATATTCGGAGCTTGAAACGGAGGTTTGTATCTGCTTCGAATATTGAAAACAAGTTATGAGTTTCTCATACATTCAAATACTTCGCCAATCATATCCCATTTGGGGGTGTGGCGTAGCAGTTCAACGGTGTATCTAAGTAATAAATAGGTCATCACTTGACTAGTTTGATATCGACCGAGATATCAGCCCTCGGCAATTTCACATCAGTCTTCGACCTTGGGTATCAGGAGGCGTCAAAAATTCAAAACCTTCCAGAATTTATTGTTGACTATCATTTATTTATAGCAACAGCCCCCTCCCAATACGAAGGCTGATGAGACACTTTTCTATATTAGACCAATACGCGTTCAGGCAATCCAATTGTGCAGTACAGTCACCATGGATTAGTCGTAATCCACACATGGGTAGCGATGTCCACGCCTGCGTTTACCGGGTAATATAAATTATCATCAGCAAAATTTTAATTAATGAAGAACCGGGTTGTTGTAATTACATTTTTGAAAATTATTCCTATAATTAGTGTTTGGAATCTAATATTATTGCGTCCGTGGAAATATTGCCCACCCGTGGAAAGTGACCAGTTCACAGCGGCGATACTGTGCACAGAGGTCATTGCATAATGGGAAGAACTCCCTGCAGTACTAACGTCAGAATTTGACGTCGGATTCTCAAAAATGACACGTTTGCTTATCTGGGATGCAAGGTGACCTTAGGAGACTTGATTTCAACGTTTGCCCCAAAGTTTAAATTTTTCCATCGTCATGGTGTTCATGGCTTGATATATGACAGATCAGGGCTTCAGTTAGCGTTTTAACCCTTTACCTAACGTTACCTCAAAAACTGACCAGCGCTTTTCACAAAAAATACTATCCAATTTTCATTATTTTTTCATTTTTTATTAAAAAACATAGCTGAGCTTGTTCCAATGAGGTGTCATAAGGTATGTTTTGGTGATAAAAATAAAAAAAATAGTTATTCAAGTGTCGTCTGTTTTTCGTGTTAGGTAAAGGGTTATTTATTTATTTATTGGTGTTTAAGGTCACATACTTATGCACAATGGCTAATCGTGACCGTGACAGTTTTACGGGTGGAGGAAGCCGGAGTACCCGGAGAGAACCACCGAGCAACGACGAGCAGCGGTCAGCTCTCCAACATCGTAACTCTGAACTCTGCACCGCAGCACAGGCAGGGTTAGATTGGTTGAAGACATGCGCACCATCGACGTGCAGTACGCCTCAGTACACAGCGTCATCGTGCCCCCGTGTAGGCAATCGGGGTGAAGTGTCTTGCCCAAGGACACAACGCGGTTGCCGCAGGTGGGATTAGGTAAAGGGTTAACGAATTGTGGAACATTGCATCGGTGAGTGTCTTTTCCGGTTCCTTAGTGTATGGCTGTAATGAATTGGGCGGGTGTGTGGATAGACAGGGTTGGGAAGGGTACCGTTTCCACAGATTTAGTTGTATGGCTTCCGTGGTCTCGAGACGATAACAACCAAAGTAAAGCAAAAATGATGCATCACTCTCATTATGTGTACGACTGCATGTTGGGTGTATTTAGGTCATAACACGGAAGTATCTGGGTAAGAAATTTCCAATGGAAGTTGCAGTGTGGCCCACAGATGCGGTGTGATGCGGTGTGATAACAAAATGACGTTAAGTCCAAAGCTATATTAGAGTTTTCTGAAATTGGAAGGCCTGGTATGTTAAACGGGTAAATACGTGTCTAATTCCAATTTTAGCAGTGACTGTACTTCAAACATTTTATAATCGAGATAATAATGAAAAGAGTAAAGAACTTAATTAGGTCTCATGCAAAGTGTATTAATCGATGGTTGCATTAAGAGAAATCATTTGTATTTTGCCAGTTTTCTTCGCTCAGCCTAGAACTAAAGAGCCTTGAAGTATCCGTTACATGTAAGAGAGAGAAAGGAAAGAAAGATTAAAACTGCAAAATAAATTTTAATCAAGGGCATATGCTCTGTGCACACTTACCTTTGACAGTTTGAGAACTGCGTAAGTAGTGAAACCCGGAGATGCCATGAAACCATTTCGTTCAACATCCGGCTCTTCTTCAGAATTGTGAAGGATCACCTACAAATGATTTTGAACATCGGATATTATAGACGTCCACTTTTGAAACTAGTGATGGACATAATAATAATAATAATAATAATTTATTTCCTAGAGCGTAAAACCACGAATAGTACTCTACAGCGCTTGACAGAAATAAATACACTTTTCTGAAATAAAGAGTCACATCTGTTTTGGTTGCCTCTTACAGAGGTTCAGGAGAATGCTTCAGTGAATAGGAAAGTTTTAAGATTTCTTTTGAAGACATCGAGAGTTTCTGAAATTCTGACACTAATTGGCAGGGAATTCCACAATCTGGGACCCACGATGGAGAACACACGATCATGAGCCTGATTAGATCTGCTGAAAGGTACAACTAGTTGAATTTGGTTTTTAGATCAGAGACTGCGTGATGGTTTATATACAGTGAGGAGCTCTTACAGGTAAACTGGAGCCAGTTTGTGGATACATTTGAATACTAATATCAATATTTTGAAATCAATTCTCTGTTTAACTGGAAGCCAATGTAATTGTCTTAAAACAGGTGTTATGTGTTCAGAGCGTTTGGTACCAGTAATTATCCTAGTATTCTGAACTTTTTGAAGCTTCTGAATCAGGCACTGCGACAGCCCCAATAACACAGAGTTACAATAGTCTATTTGTGAGGTGATGAAGGAGTGCACAAGTTTTTCAAGTGCAGACTGGTTAAGATAAGGTCGCAGTCTTCCAATATTACGAAGCTGCCAGTAGCATTTTTGACATATTTTTTGACACTGTTATCAATATGGGCCGATAAGTCTGATATTGGCATGGCGTCGATTTTATTGATTTATTGAGGTTTAAGGTCACATATTTATGCACAATAGCTAATCATAACCGTGGCAGTTTTACGGGTGGAGGAAGCCGGAGTACCCGGAGAGAACCACCGAGCAACGACGAGCAGCTGCCAGCTCCCCAACATCGTAACTCCGCACTGCAGCACAGGCAGGGGTAGATTGGTTGAAGATATGCGTACCATCGGCGTGCAGTACGCCTTATTACACGGCGTCATCGTGCCCCCACAGGGCAATGGAGATGAAGTGTCTTGCCCAAGGACACAACGCGGTTGCCGCAGGTGGGATTCGAACCGAGGAACTCTCGGCTTGCAGCCTGCACCTCTACCTATTGAGCCACCGCGCTCCCGGCATGGCGTAGATATCGTTAAATATGTTACACTCTTGTTCTTTGAAACCCCATCTCCAGCAACAGTAAAGCATGCGGATCGCAAATCGTTGACGAACTATTTTTGAATAGAAGCGAAATTTCACTGTAATTTTCTACAAATCGTGCACCTCAATTAAAATTTGAATCGGTAGCAAGAGATAAAATAGTAACACGGGTTTCACTCGCAAGTTTGGTTGGCGATAAAATGTGTCCTTTTTGTTGATAGTTCGACCCTTGAGTTAAAATGTGTTTCATGTGCCTACTGACACATAGAACACATTGGTACTCGGAGGACGAGTTGTCATGTGATTTGCTGAGTGTCTTTCTAGTAAATTATTGTATATACGTGAGGGGGTTTATCCTTCCGCGCTGGCTGGCAGTCATGCCATATCGATTAGCCCATTCACACGCATGATTCGTTCTGTGTATGGCCGATAACCAAATTTAAAATTTATTAAAAGGGGTTGATTCCTTTAAGAAATGTGAGAAATTGTGCTGACGTGTATGATAAAATAGATCTCTTAGAGATGCAACAGTAAAATACTGCCCTATGACATAATCAGTGCAATGTAAACGAATGTATTCCACTGTCAACCCCTTTTGGCAAGGAACATACTCTGGTCGCATATTATCCTCTAACAAAAGGGAATGTGTGGGTCTTGTATGATCAACAAGCCATCGAGTCAGAATTACATGATCTTTTCTACAAAGGTTACTTGACGAGTAGTGATAAAAAACATATTTGGTCGTAAGCAATGGAGTTTGTTATTTGCCGCTCCACCCCAATCCACCTGCAACACAGATTTGATGTGAAATCGGTCAGAGGCTTGATTTGAGCCTGTTTTGACGATCTGACCTGGTGTTACCGGCGATACCAACATGTCCAGATTACTAGCAAACCCCGATATCATATTGGGCAGACATGGCCGTATACAACTTCTCTCGAAGTTCCAAAATGAGAGGGTTCTTCAGCTTGGGGTTGAATAAAGCTAGCAAAGAGGAAAGAGAGTCGGAAAAGATAATCGACTTCCTTTCCTGTACATTCTCGATGTGTGCAAGCGAAACTCTCACGTCTCTCAATTCACACCGTTTGTCAGACCACTTTTTTTTCTAAATATTATTTCATTCCGGGTTGCGGCCATATAAAACTTCCATTAGCAACTGTACTTGCGTGTTGCACTTTGGGCATTTGAAGTACAGTACGTGGAGAGTGTATTATCACTAAATCACCCCCAGAGTGGAGATTCTACAAAGCATAACAATCACAAACAAAGTTCCAGCCAATGGACCTCCGGGTTGAACCCGGAGGTCCATTGGCTGCAACATTGCTTGCGTTTTTTGTCCATATGTACAGAATTTGAAAGTGATACTCTGGGTGATAACTGCACTCCGCGGGTGATTTTGTTACAATCCACTCTCCACGTACTGCAATACGTACGATTCGCGTTCTCTCCGTGTGAACAAAGGCACATTTGGGAATGGAGGGGCGAAATCGCTGAAATGGTCGTACTATGGATTGATATATCCGTTACATTGTATCATTTTAGAATCATTTTTTCTATTAGTCTATGTATTCCTTTTCTATGTATTTGTTGCGAGCGCATAGTACAGTCACAGTGGACTTGTCGTAATCCACGCATGGGCAGTGATGTCCACACATGCGTAAACAAGGTAATTATTATTATTTATTGGTGCTTAACGCCACATCAGCAGCTAAGGCTATATCGTGGCGAGAAATCAGAGAAAAGTAAAAAGTCAATATTATGAAGTAAAAGATTGAATAAAAACAAAGGATAATCACAATAGACATGTCAAAGACAAGAATAATTTAAATAACAATGAGCAATGAGATAAGTGAAAGATGTCTACTTTTAAATCAACCTGAGGAACTGAGCTTGATGAGTCTAGATTAAAAGAATAAAAACAATTTTAAAATTTGTTAAAAAGGTTGATTACTTTCAAAAATGATACAATTTTGTGTGGGCTCGTATTGTAAAATAGATCTCTAAGGGATCCAACTGTGAAGTACTGCCCTCTAACAAGATTAAAATCAGTACAATTTAAGAGAATGTGCTCCACTGACAACACCTGCTGACATGGAACACATTCTGGTCGCATATTACCCTCCAACAGAAAGGAATGTGTAAGTCGTGTGTGACCAATATGACATCGTGTCAGAATAACATGATCTTTTCTACAGAGGTTACTGGATGGGTAGTGATCAAATATGTTTGGTCGGAAGCGATGGAGCTTGTTATTTGTCGCCCCATCCCATTCCGCCTGCCACATAGATTTGATGTAACAACTAATATGAGGCTTAAAATCACTGAAAGGGATCTTAAAATCAGTGAGAGGCTTTGTTAAAGCCTGTTTTGCCGCACTGTCTGCTCTGGTGTTACCAGCGATACCTACATGTCCAGGTAACCAGCAAAACACGATATCATATTGGTCAGACATGAGAGTTGTTAACTTCTCACGAAGTTCCAAAATGAGAGGGTTCTTCAACCTGGGGTTGAGCAAAGCAAGCAAAGAGGAAAGAGAGTCAGAAAAAATAATCGTCTTCTTTTCCTGTACATTTTCGATATGTTCAAGTGCAAGTTGTAGAGCTTTAACTTCAGCTGTGAAAATAGAACTCTGATTCGGTATTCTGATTGAGGTGATACCATCACCAGTAACAGCAGCTGATGATACTTTGTCACCATCTTTAGATCCATCTGTATAGATCCTTGTATATGCACTATACTTGGACTTTATTTCGGCATATTTTTGTTTGAACTGCAAGGAATTGGTATCAGATTTTTTGGTAGAAGCAAGGTCCAAAATAACTGTAGGTTTTTTAAGATGCCAAGGAGGAATGTGTGATTTACGGTTTTCTTTTATAGATTCAGAATCAATTTTTGCAGACTCCATGTGGGGTTGAATTCTAATTCCCAATGGAGGAATATGTTTCGGATGTCGGTTAAAAAAGTCAACATTTTGAGGTTCTGAAATACAATTAAAAGCAGGATTTGAAGGATTGGCCAAAAGTTTAGACACATATTGGAGAGACAATTTAATTCTGCGCTTCTCGAGAGAGGGCTCCTCTGCTTCAACAAGCATCGAGTCTATTGGGGATGTTCGAAAAGCCCCTAGACTAATTCTAATACCACTATTGTGAATAGCATCAAGTTGTTTTAGGTATGACTTCCTTGCAGAACCGTAAACTATAGAACCGTAATCTAATTTTGATCGAACAAGTGACCTATACAGATGGAGCAAAGTTTTTTGGTCAGCACCCCAATCAGTGCTACCAACGACCTTCTGTAGGTTCAGAGCTCTCTTACATTTAACTTTTAGTTGTTTTATGTGGGAAGTGAAATTCAGTTTGCTGTCAAACAACAAACCTAAGAATTTCACTTCCTTAACAACTTTAATAGGACTCCCATCAAGTTTTAACTCCGGATCGAGGTGATGTTTCCGAAGCTAACAAAAATGAACACAATTTGTTTTCATCTTTGAAAATTTGAAACCGTTTTCTGTGGCCCATTTTTGAATTTTGTTTAGGCACAGCTGAAGTTTGCGCTCTATAGCATTCATTTTCTTGCTGCTATAACAGATTAAAAAATCATCGACATACAATGAAGAGTCTACCATATTTTCAATTGCATCGATGATACTGTTAATTTTAATCGAAAACAGGGTAACGGATAAAATATACTACCCTGAGGAACCCCCAATTCCTGCTCGTGAGGATCAGATAACGTTGACCCAACACGAACCTGAAACTGGCGGTCCCTCAAAAAGTTTTCAATAAAAAGAGGCATACGCCCTCTCAACCCCATGTTAAAAAGATCTTTTAAAATCCCATACGTCCACGTTGTATCATATGCCTTCTCTAGATCAAAGAAGATGGCGACCACATGTTCTCTTCTAGCAAAGGCATTTCTTATAAACGTTTCAAGTCTGACCAAATGATCCACAGTACTCCTCTGGTTTCTGAAACCACACTGAACATCCGCAAGCAGATTGTTCGATTCCAGAAACCAGACAAGTCGATCATTGATCATCCTCTCCATGGTTTTGCACAGACAACTGGTTAAGGCAATAGGCCTGTAATTGCTTGGGTTGCTGTGATCTTTATCAGGCTTAGGAATTGGAATTATTGTTGCTTTACGCCAGGATGGTGGAAACTGGCCAGTCACCCAAATGCCATTAAAAATTGATAATAAAAGTTCTAGTGAAGATTGAGGCAGATGCTTTAAAATTTGGTAGTGAATTTCATCGGGACCAGTGGTAGTATCCTTTGCTCTATGCAAGGAGTTACATAACTCCTCCATAGAGAAAGGTTCATTGTAATCCTCTAAATTGTTGGAAGTAAATTTGATCTTTTGCTTTTCTTGCTGTTTTTTAATTTTAATAAATTCTGGATTACAATTTTCAGATGACGAATGTTTCGAAAATGTAGAGGCCAAAGTATTTGAAATTTCTGTTTTAGAGGTAATTAAGGTGTTGTTTTCCTTCAGGTGTTGTACAGTTGATTTTGTTTCTTTTCCTTTAATCTTTTTAATCATTTTCCAAATTTTAGTGATAGGGGTGTTTTGGTTAATCTTCGAAATGTAAGATTCCCAAGAACTTTTCTTTTTTTGTTTTATATGTCGTCTTGTTTTTGCCCGATTTATACGATGTTTGTTTAAATTATATGTGGTTGGTGACTTGTTAAATTCCCTTTCAGCTTTCTTACGTTCCTTTATAGCCTTTTTGCATTCATCATCAAACCATGGTTTGTTGAAACGTTTTGGATTTGTCGAGGTTTTAGGGATGACTGTGTTTGCAATGTCAAGCAGCTCGTTTGTAAAATGTTCGATTTGGTCAGCACTATCCTGAAATTTCTCCCGTGTGAGTCGTTCAGAACAAAGCGATGAAAAAGTGTCCCAGTCAGCTTTTTTAAAGTTCCACTGGGGCACTCTCTCATCATCCGCCGGAACTACACTCTCCAACACAATTGGAAAGTGATCACTCCCGCACAAGTCATCTTCTACCTTCCACGAAAAGTCGAGGAAGATAGAAGGGCATGCAATTGAAAGATCAATCGATGTATACGAACCAGATGCGGGGTGCAGATAAGTGTCTGAACCATCATTAAACAAACACAAATCATATTTAGTAACGAACTCTTCTACAGTTTTGCCTTTTACATCTTCTTGACTGCAGGAATCACCCCAAAGAGGGCTATGTGCATTAAAACCACCCAACAAAATGTATGGAGTTGGGAGCTGTTGGACCAGTAGCTCAAGATCATTCAGTTGTAGGACTTTACTTGGTGAAACGTAAATTGAACAAAGTGTAACTGTTTTGTCTAAAGTAAGGCGTACCGCCACAGCCTGTAAATTTGTCTGTAATGGTACAGAACTGTGAATGATGTCGTTCCTAACTAAGACAGTCGTTCCTCGAACATGAAGATCATTATTGTCAGCCCATGCATTATGCGAAGTATAATGCTTAAAAGCTGAATGGTCTTGAACTTCAGGTTTCTTTAAAAAGAGTTTCCTGCAGGCAAAAAGCTACAGGATTGTATTTTTGGCTTAGAAGACCTAGTTCATTAAAATTAGCTCTAAAACCTCGACAATTCCACTGTATAATGTTTTGTTTGGGTTTATTACCCATGTTTAGTAGGTGTTTTTGAAGGTGGACGAATGGGAGATATTGCCCCCGTGTTTTTCTTTGGTGATGTTCTGTGGGGCGACCTACCCTGTGAAGAATTCAGGTGTAGTTTAGTAGAGAACGTGTCGTCGATACACTCATCGACTGACATTTTCTCAATTCCATCAAACATGTTGTTTGTCACAACATTTTGAAGTCTCTTAGGTAAGCGATCTGATTCTAGTTTCTGTTTTTCTTTGTTAATTTTTTTCTGCTCTCTCTCGTGCTGCCGTCTTTGATTCTGACTTAGATTTTGTTGTTGTGCTTTGTGTTTTTGATCTGGTTTGGGTTTGTTTGATTCGTTTTTGTGTTCTGATTTAGAGTTTTGTTCTTTATGATTTTTTTGTTCTGGTTGTCTGTTCTTGGGTATTTCCTCTGTTGTTATTTGAGCTGTTGGATGTGTTTGGGTTGATTTTGGTTCAGTCGGTTCTATAATAAAGGCCTTCACTAAAGAAGGTATTGTTCCACTGAGCCAAGTGTATTGGGTCTGGCATTCCACTGACTGGGTGGGTGCTTTTTGTGACAATTTTGTTGCATATGTTTGTGATATTGTGTTCATACCAGGCAATGATGACACTATGTCTCTGGCCTCTTTAAAACTAATTTGCCTTTCAACCTTGACTTTTTGAATTTCCTTTTCCTTTTTCCAAACAGGGCAATCCTTAGATGAAGCTACATGATTGCCCTGACAATTACAACATTTGATGGCATTCGTGCAGGGGTCTTGATGTTCATCACCACATTTAAAACATATGTTTTTTTGCCCTCTACAATTATTTTGGCCGTGACCATATTTTTGACATTTGAAACATCGAAGTGGATTTGGGATGTACAAATCCACTTTGATGTTCATGTAACCAACTTTAATAGACTTTGGTGGCTGAGCTGTATTGAAAGTTAAAATATAAGTATTAGTTGGTATCGATTTGCCATCTCTTTTGATTTCAATTCTTTTGACAATATTCACTCCCTGCAGTTGTAATTCATTCTGGATTTCCGTCTCAGGAATGCCAGACAGCTCTCTTGTTCGTACAACGCCTTTGCTTGTGTTGAGTGTTTTGTGAGCAAAGGCGTTAACTTCCAGATTAACCAGTTTATCCATTTTTAATAAATTGAGTGCCTGCATTTCTCTTCGACATTCAATTAAAATTCCACCAGATCTTAACTTTTTTACATCCTTCACATCCCCAGCTATTCCCTTAATGGCTTTTTCCAAGGCAAACGGGTTTATATCCGTTGCCTTTTTACCCTCTTCAGCAGCATAAATTATAATGAATTTTGGCCAATGATTTAAACTTTGCGAGGTTCCATAATCCGAGTCAGAATCAGAAGTATTCAATTCAAGTTCCCTTTTTTGTTTTTTTTGTGGTATTTTAGCCATGTTTTATTTTTTTTAAAGTTCATTGCTCCGGCTCCCACCCACCGCGGAGTCCAACAAGGGGTAGGGTTACTGCTTCACAGTGAACCCACCGGGTTGCCGGTATTCCCACATACCTGGTATGGAGCAGTATACTCAGCCAGTGTTGATACCGAAGTATGCCACTGGCTGATTGGCCCGTGTGTGGAAGTGCCATGTCTTCAGATGGCGATCATCCAACCAATCACTTTATAAAACCTTGTAATTAAAGCTGCCACGTAGAACTGAGTCAAACAGTAGTGCAGCAAAACTAAGTATTTGGTAAAATATGTTTAAAAACAGTACACAATGGCAATTATGATGTGTGATTAAAAGAAATGACTGATTGAATGGCCACCAAATGCCCCCCGACGTGACACCCAGTACTTTTGGGGTGGGGGTTCCCGATTGGCCAGAACGGACCATCCGACCATCCTTCTACTCCCGAAATTGGGGCCAAAGCAGTGTGTTGAACAAGATTATCTCCGAAATGGAGACCAGGGCTCCATCCCGGAGACTGCCCTAACCGGGGCTACGAGTCCTCAACTGCCAGGATTCCTTCTTCCGGGGCCTTCGGAACGCACCTCACGGGAGAACAAGGTGCCTGCCAGATGGTATTAGCAGGGTTGATCATTTTGGTCCGGGGCTGCGTATTCGTGTATTTCGCAGCGAACCAGCTCAATTGAGCAAACCTGCCAATCAAAAATTAGCAAACCTGCCCAATTGAGCAGGCCGTCCTCTATCCGCCACCCGAGGACCCGCCTAGTAGGGGACGATCAAACCCCCCTAGGGTAAACAAGGTAATAAAAATCGTCACCATCAAAAATGTAATTAATGAAGCACCGGGGTTTTAAATAAAATTGTTGATGATTTTTTTCTATAATTAGTGTTTGGAATCTAATGTTAATGCATCCGTGGAAATATTGACTACCCGTGGAAAGTGACCAATCCACGGTACCATTTTTTATTAGACGCAAAACAAAAGGTGGTGCTCCATTGTGGTCAGTGATCTCTATAGAACTGGATAGTTGTTAAGTTAGGGAAAAACGTGGCAATTCAATCTGCTCCCCCCTCTCCTACCCCCCCCCCCCCCCCCCATGACGTCAAGTCAATCAATGCGAAAACCCAGATGACGTTTGATGACCTGGAAGCTATTACGCTCGTAACAGCTTTCACTTAAACGTAAATGGTGTTTACTTACATGTACAGTACGTCCGCCGTTGGCTGGTCACTTTCCATAGACGCAATACTATTAGATTCCAAACAAATAATCTGTTAAAAGTTTAATTTATTGAAATTTTGCTGGTGGTGACCTTTATTACCTGGTATTTATTTATTTATTTATTTGAGGGTTAACACTTTCGACAGCCAGGGTCGCCTAGTGTCGCAAAGTTTTACGGGTGAAGTATTACCTGGTGAACTCATGCGTTGACATCACTGCCGATGCGTGGATTAAGCCCAGTCTGCAGCACAAACACGGTATCAACTTCCGATATCGGCACTTGTGTTTCGTCAATAATAACTGAAATATGCTGTAAGTATCCAGTTTGTATTGCCACGAACCCTTTACCCAACGCAGACGATATCAAAATTTATTATTTTAAATATCATTTTTTTAAATTTTTGAAAAAAAATCAACAAAACCATATCATGTGACCCATCATTGGAACGAGCTCGAAGAGCTCGATCCAAAGAGGGGTCAGATGGTATGGTTTTATTGAAATTTTTTGAAAAATTATATTTTTTCAGCTGCTGAATTTGTATATCATGCGGGCGAATGTGGCCGATTCATTGGGTAAAGGGTTAAAATCGATCGGAGCTTGCGAGGCGTCCGTCGCGAAGTATTTATTGTTGCTGAGATTTGTTTATTTACAGTAACAACTGCCCCCATCCCCCACCCCCCCCCCCCCCCCCACCCCCATCCTAATATGGCGGCTGTTGGGACACTTTTCTGTATATGTCCATTGAGCATTTCAGCAATCAATTTGTACAGAGATTATTGATTATTGTGCCTACGTCAGCCAAGTTGTTTTTGAAACTTGTGAATGATGATGCCATCTTTTAGATCTATCATTGAAAGTTCTGAATGTTGAGTAGACACTTCAAATGATAAATGTTCTGACCTAGACTGATAACGTATTAGCATCTAACATTTTATTTTTGGGTGATCAACCGCCACATGGATATAAAGTCAGGTTCAGCCAATCGTTTATACACATTCCAGAGGACTTCCACCCCAAGTATTGGTTACCGAGTGGTATTTGTACAAGTAAAACAAAGCTGGTTTACCAAGTAGACAAGCACTGCTTCACTTCATATGATATGGTTTCACGAGGAGATCTAACAAGTTATCTGTGCCAGTCTAGAAATGCAAGAACGCAGCCACCATCAAATACTTTGGACAACAAACGAAAGCCTTTTACCCTAATGTCGCGTATCGCTCAGGCGCACGAGAATCACCTTACGCCACGTGGTTGCTGGGCAATAACATCATATAGCCTAATATACACAATGTGGCGTATTTGATTTCCGGAAAATGTGACTTGCCACATGTCAGTTGAATCACATATGACATTCCACTAAAACGATAGAAACGTTTTTCAGTTTAACAAAAATGAAAAGTTAGCGAATGTAATTTAACCTTCAGAAAGTGTTAACTCTTTTTACCTTAACGCCGGCTGCGAGATCTTGAGAAAAATAATGATGTGCTTGGTTCACGTTTATCCATACTGTCAGTCCACTAGTACTTCCTGTACCCCCCGTTTCGAGACCACCATCCGAATTGAAGGTGTAGCAGATTCCCATATCTGTCATCTTTTTTATAAAAATTACAGAACAATTCTGAGTCCGAAAGTTAAGAGCACAAGCAATAAAGGAATCGTTTATAGAAAAGGCTGCTTGTTCCATCTCTGTCCCACGTGGCAGTGTATAGTTGATGTACTCGGTGCTGTTCCAGTCTATTTCCATAGCATCTCCCATCAAGATACTCGATTTCACCATCAGATTGAATCGCTCTGGTGTCATATCGAGTTTTGATGTATCCAAAGGTGAAAGGTTACATATTGTGACTGTTGGAAATGGAAGTCGTTCAGCTTTCTCAACTTTGATGTTAGTTAGTGTTGGGTACCGTTTCTATGCGGTGTACAGGTTATACATATTGTACATAAGAACAATAACCATAACAAGAACACCCAGACTCCATATTGCCCTGAAAAAGTAATGAAAATTTAAAAAAAAATATTGTATTATCCTGTGTTTCCACAACAGGCAGAGCGCAAACAGCAAGACTTTTGGAAGACTGTTGTCCACTACGGTCGCCGTAGAATGGTCACTTTCCACCGATGGGCAATATTTCCACGGACAAAATAATATTAGATTCCAAACACTGATTATGGGAATAATCATCAAAAATTTAATTAGTGAAGCACCGGGTATAAACCGGCGCTTCATTAATTAAAATTTTGCTGATGTTTTTTTTTTATTACCCGGTAAACGCATGTGTGGATATCATTAGTTACACAGTTTGTTGGTGGCCTAATATGGTATATATGGTGTCAGTTAATTTCATATTAGACGGGAGCGAACTAACTGACACCATATATACCATATTAGGTCACCAACAAACTGTGTAACGAATATATCTTACCGACTGCTGCATCGATGCACAGAACTAATAACAACAGCGATCAAAATTAAATGAGAGAATTCTCACAATGTGTTCACGTGTCTTTGCCTTGTTACAATTTATGGGAGAGTGCTTACAGGCACTCTCCCATAAATTGTAACAAAGCAACTTCATACATACCAAACAGTTTCATTTCGAAGGTAACACGACACACATTCACAAGTTGCCTAACCTGAACTTCAGACCAAATATGGGCTTCCAACACTCAATCTTTTAACTTGAAGCGTTTATCTACTGCCGCCATTTTGAATAATCAATGAACAAAGGGGAGATTATCCACAGCTGTAAGCTTAAATTGATGTTGACAGGCAGTATATGGTTTTATATGCAGTCTGCATGTGACGTTTTAGAACCAATGAAATTCCCAGATACTTGTAGGACGTAAGATATAACTGCCTGCGCGTGGATTACGACTAGTTCATGGTGACTGTACTGTATGATCTCTTTCTCGATGAGAGCCCAATCCGATTGCGACATACTTCATTGAATGGAAGATAAAATAAGAAAATATTGCGAATTGGGGGATGGAACAAATGGAAAATAGCATAGCTGATACTTGTTGTAGCATGTCTTTGCCGACAGATGAGATATTACTGGTCATGAGGTTAGACTAATGAAGCAAATTCTGACCGAATCGCGACTAGTCGTGATCCGGTCAAAATCATTTTTCCGTATTTGCAATCACATTACTGTAGGTGGTTATTCCTTGGAAGTATAGTTGTTGAGTATATGAGCCTCTAAACACTTCACACCATAAATCTATCTGGGGACTTTAGTGTAATCTGAACACTTTCTAAAATCACATCCCCACATAATCTCGAACAATAACCGTAATAAGTATACCCAGAATCCACGTTGAACTGAAAATATATGAGTTTAAAAATTATTGTATAATTATTTATTGATTTAATTATTAATTTGATGCTTAGCGCTACCTCAGCAATCAAGGCTATATATATACTGTGGCGATAAAAAAGATATGCAGAGTAAAGCGATTCCTCCATCAAGTAAGATATATGAGAAAAACCTGAAAAATGTACATGATCAAGGCATCGAAATAAATAGCGAGACAATAGTGAATAATGATACGAAAACTCAACATATACCGCGTGTCTCAACGTGATTGCCAAATACGTTTTGTGTATGAGTTGCAATTAAAATAATTAAAACAACTAAAATTTCTTAAAAAGGTTGATTTCTTTGATACATGAGATAATCTGTTGAGCGTTGATGCTGTATAATAGTCTCCTTATAGACAGTACATTACAGTATCACCGTCTGATATTAAAATCAGTACTATCATAAAATGGACTTCGCAGTCGTTGGGAGTTGATGGACCAGTAGCTCAAGATCATTCAGTTGCAGGGTAAAACTGTTTCATCTAAAGTTAGGCGTACCGCCACAGCCTGGAAATTTGTTTGTAAATGTACAGAACTGTGAATTATGTCGTTTCTAACTAAGACAGACGTTCCGCGATGTGAAGATCATTATCATCTGTCCGGGCATGATACCAAGTATAATGCTTAAAAGCTGAATGATCCTGAGTTTCGGGTTTCTTTGATTTTCCTGGCAGCAAAAAGCAGCAGGTTTACATTTTTGGGCTCAGTTCCAGTTCATTAAATTTTGCTTTGCAACCTCGGCAATTCCAAGGTATTATTTTAGTTGTGTTTCTATTATCCATGTTTAGTAGACGATTTTGATGGAGGATGTATGGGCGAAATAACCCCGGTAGATTTCTTAGGGACCTGTTCTGAGATGTCGTGCGCAGTTGCGCGATGATTTCGTCGATGCTCACACCGATGTCCATCAGTTTAAAGCCCTCAAATCTGTTGTAAGGAATAGGGTCTTTAAGAGATTTGGGTGTTTTGTTTGGTGACTGTTTTTGTTTTTCTTTCTCTATTTTATTTTTTTTAAATTCTCGTGTTTTCTTTTCTGACTCTGAGTTTACTGCTGTTTACTGCTGTGATTTATGTGTATGTTCCGATTTTGGTTTTATGTTGTCTTTCCTGTTTTGCTGGTCGGGTTTATTGTTTTCCCTTTTTGTCTCTTCTGGTGTAGATATTTGTTCTTAATGCTTGTTTTTGTGTTGTGTCACACGAATGTTTCGGGCAGGTGAATTTGTGTTGACTTTAGCTGAGTTTGGTTGTTCTTTCCTATGGTGAAAGGTTATAACGATGTTGAAATTGTGCCCTTGAGCCAAGTAAAATCAGTTTGGCCTGCAATTGATTCAGTTTATTATTTTTTTTTTTTTTTTTTGGGGGGGGGGGGGGTTTCAAAGTTGAGGCATAAGATGGAACTACTGATGTTCATGCCTGGCATTGATGTTACTATGTCTCTGGCTTCTTTAAAACTAATCTGCTTTTCGCACTATACTTTTTGTATCAATTATTCCTTCTTCCAGAAAGGGCAATCCCCGAGACGATGACATATGATTGCCCTGGCAGTTGATACATTTATATGTTGTTGTTTCACATGACCCCCCATGATTTAGGTTATATTTGAAACACACTTCCTTGACTCGGCAGGAATTCTGCCCATGCCTAAACTTTTGGCACCTGAAACGGCGAAGTGGATTTGGAACGTACAAATCACCCCGACGTTCAAATAATCAATCTTGATAGCTTTTGATGATTCAGTGCTATCAAAGGTGCATATATAAGTGTTAGTCTTAATTTGTCTGTCATCCTTATGTTTTATTTCTACCCGTTTCACAAATGTTATTCCTTAGGGTTTTAGTCCCTGAGTGATTTCACTTTCCTTCATATCAGCCAGTATTTATTTATTTATTTATTTATTTATTGATGTTTAAGGTCACATATTTATGCACGATGGCTAATCATGACCGTGACAGTTTTACGGGTGGAGGAAGCCGGAGTACCCGGAGAGAACCACCGAGCAACGACGAGCAGCTGCCAGCTCCTATCAGCCAGTAGTTCTCGTGTTCTTTACAAAACCTTTGCTAGAATTTAATGTTTTAGGGAAATCGTCTTTAATATCAAAATCTATAATTTTGGTAATGTACATAAGATTGTGCACTTGAACTTGTTTAATACATTGTATTAATATATCACCTGATCTTAATGTGTTGATATCTTTAACGGTTCACGCAATACCTTGAATAGGTTTCTCTTTCTTAGAGTTTTTTTTTTATTTTCGTTTGTAGAGTGTAGCAGAATAAATGTTGGTATGTTATCTTCAGGTGGTAAAGAAGCTATCAAATCTTCTTCAGAGTCAGTGTTTCCTAAATCGACGGCAGAAAAAAAGTATTTTTGGTTTGGTTGGTTTAGATGCCATGGTAGTAATATAAGATAATTATTGCCCCGGCTCCCATACACCACGGAGTCCAATAAGTGGTGAGGTAACTGTTAAGCAGTGAACCCACCACGCTGCCAGTTTTCCAACATACAGTTAAAACTAGAAGTCCTGTCATGAAATGCGCACAAATTGCACGTTGATCTGCCCGTTAATCTACGCGTTATGGCCATACATGTAGTATGGCTATCAAATTCTGTACATATGGCCTGTGCACAAGCAATGTTTCCGCCAATGGACCTCCGGGTAACACGGAGGTCCATTGGCAGAAACATTGCCTGTGTTTGCTATGAATAACCAGGATAACCTGCCGTGCTTTGGGTGCCCTTCGATATGGCAATTGCGCGCAATTCCTACGCGCAATTAAGCCTAGATAAGCGCACAGTTCGTGACAGGACTTCTAGTTTTAACTGTACGTTCGACAAATTTGTCTGATGCGATGTCAAACAGGAACTTGTGTTTAAAAAGGGTAGAAATACTCGTGTGTGTTACTGCCACGTTTTCAGTCATTCGACCAATCACTTTACAATAAACTGCAACAAATATTTGCCAAAGCAAGCCATCACAGACATTGCACGAAAACCAACCATGAGTTAAAATGTAATAATTTAGTTAAAAGTCAGTGAGCAATGACAATGGTGGGATTTGATTTGGTGGGATTTGATTAAAAGAAATGACTGATTGAATGATTTCCAACTGCCGCCCCCCCCCCCCCCCACCCCCCTCGACATAACGCCATTTTGGGGGCTCTCGAGTGGCCAGAACAGACAGGTCCGACCATCCGTCTACTCCCGAAGTTGGGGCAGTGCATTGGACGGTATCTCCACAATAAAGACTGCCCCATCCGGGGCAACTTTTGTCCTCAACTGACAGGATTCCTTCCTCGGGGGCCTCCGGAACGCACCTCACGGAAGAACAATGTGCCTGCAGGATGTTGTACTAGGTCCAGGGCAGGATATTTAGATATTATGCAGCAAACCAGTTCAGTTGAGCAAACCTTCAAATCTGCTAATTTTAATTCAGCAAATCTGCCCAATTGAGCAGACAATCCTCTATGTTCCACCTGAGGATTTGCCTAGTAGGGGATGGCCACCCCCCAGGTTTGTTTAATAATGGACTGTTTTACTTGGCGCTTCATCAAAACTGATATCCGTTTTTTTTATTAATTGTGTTGGTGATGTTAAATAATATTTTCATATCTGCGGTACATGATACCTAATGATACATGTAGGAGAAGAGTTCAAGAGAAGAAACTTGGTAGGATTCTGAACATCACGACGATTTAACATTGAATCAGCACGATTCTAATCATTGGGACGATTTCGAAGCATATCGAATTTTGATGCATCTTTGGGCCCCTGGCGACTGTGATGTACTCTCAGCGAGCACAGTGACGATTTTCTACAGTTAAAACTAGAAGTCCTGTAATGAAATGCGCACAAATAGCACGTCAGCCTGTGCGTTAATCTACGCGTTATGATCATAGTAAGACTATCAAATATCGTACATATGGCCTGTGCACAAGAAATGTCCATAGGCAGAAACATTGCCTGTGTTTGCTACGAGTAACCAGGAGAACCAGCCGTGCTTTGGATGACATTCGATATGGCAATTGCGCGCAATTCCTACGCGCAATTAAGCCTAGATAAGTGCACAGTTCGGGACAGGACTTCTAGTTTTAACTGTAACTTGTTTTTTACGCTAGTTATGGCTTGAGACTCACCGCAATATTTTAGATTCATTGCCACACGTTTTCGAAACCCCATGCATGCTCGTACGTTCACAAAATGTTTTCCACAGTTCCGGAACGGAAGATACTTCGGATTTTTCATCGTTCGGAATGTCAATCACTGTGTGGTCTGCTTTAAACTCAGGTTGTCTCCCGCGCTCCATGTTGTGACTGGCATATCGTTATAGCACACTGCGTGCACCGAGTTAATGAAACTGCCGCAATGCAAATTGTCGCCGAAAATTCTTGATTTGTTGTTAAGGGTTTTTTTCCGCATTCGTCTGAGTGAATAGAAATGAACATTGAGCCAGGATGGGTAAATCACCTGAAACAGATAATTCGACAAACCTAAAAATAAAAATATAGAGATATTATATTTATGATATTAGAAAAGATCAGCCAACGTGGGTTAAGTTTCTTCCACACTATTCAGTATGATGCTCTGACAAGACAGTCGATTTATCCACTCAGATTCCTATATAATTGGATTTCTGGACCGTCAGCGAAAAACATCGCTCCTCCGGCTCCCCCCCCCCCCCCCCACCACACTCCCATCGTGTCAGGTCAGTCACTGCAATAGCCACCACAGGTTACCTGAAAGTGGTTATGTTGTGACAGTGTTATGGCGTAATAGCTTTCACTTCACCAACGTCATGCTGTTCGCATAGCACGAAAACTGATAACACGGTATCAAATTTCTTGTCACTTATTTTGTTTTGGTCAATATTAACTAAAATATGTTGTAACTATTCACGCTGTGCTGTCGAAAATGAGCACGTCATCAATATTTTTGTCAGATATCAAGATATGTCCTTTAACTCTTTTTCCCAACGCAACGGCCAAAACCGGCCAGGGCCATTCACAAAAAAATACCAATCAGTTTTCATTATTTTTTTTATTTTTTATGTCTCAAAAACATAGCTTATGACTCCTCATTGGAACGAGCTTGATGAGCTCGTTCCAATGAGGTGTCACAAGCTATGTTGTTGACGCAAAAATGATAACAATTAGTTATTCAATAATTTTGTATGCAAATGTCGTCGGTTTTTCATGATTGTAATTTTTTAAAGTTGTATGGTACGTGAATGCCAACGGCGAGATATGACCGTCACGGATGGTAAAGGGTTGAAAGTTCCAGCCTCCAGCCTTAAGTAAATTATTATTTAGTGCCTGTGTTTCACGAAATCAATATATATTCTTTAACCATTTACCCAACGTAACAGCCAAAACCTGCCAGCGCTGTTCACAAAAATTAACAATCAATTTTCATTGTCTTTTTTATTTTTGCGTCAAAAACATAGCTTATGACCCCACATTGGTACGAGCTCATTGAGCAAGTTCCAACAAAGGGTCAAAAGTTATGTTTTCGATGCAAAAATTAACAAAATTAGTTATTCAGTAATTTTGTTTGAAAGTGTCGTCTGCCTTCATGCGACAGTTTTTGTTCTTGTTGTACATTGTTTATTTGTACCAACAGTCTCTTAGAGATCCAACTGTGAATTACTGCCCACTGCTATGATTAAAATCAGAGCAATGTAAAAAAAATGTGCACCACTTTCAACACTTGATGGTAAGGAACACGCACTGTGGTCGCATGTTACCCTCTAACCACATATTATGTTATTTTATTGGGTTTTAGCGGCACTTTTGACAGCCAGGGTCACCTCGTGTCGGAGAGTTTTACGGGTGGAGCAGTGGCGTAGCAGAAAATCTTGTGCCCCCCACCCCCGCGATATAGAATCGGGTTGCCTTTAAAACGGGAGCAAATTTAGTGTTATTACCGTGCACAGCATACCGGATTTCACGTAGTACATACGCCATAAATTAAATGAAGGTATAGCCTTTAGGATCGATTCTAAAAGTAAAACTCTGTAGATTTTTTCATTACATGTTTTAAGTTTCACCCCCACCATCCAACGATACACACATGCACACCCAACATGTGTGACTTGAGAGGCACCATGTATGTATTTTGTTCATTTCTCACCCCTATCAATTCCAGTGATGTAGCGTTCACTTAACCCTTTACCTAACCTGAAAAGCAGACGACACTTGCAAAAATAATTCTTGAATAACTAATTTTTTTCACTTTTTGTCTCAAAAACATAGGTTATGAAACCCTCGTTGGAACGAGCTCGACGAGCTCGTTCCAACGAGGGGTCATAACCTATGTTTTTGAGACAAAAAATGAAAAAAATAATGAAAATTAATTGGCGATTTTTGAGAATAGCGCTGGCTGGTTTTGGCCGTTACGTTAGGTAAAGGGTTAAAAGAATAATACATAGATTACAAAAAGTACGTCGTGTGGAAGTGAGAGTTTGAAATTATGTGTATTTGGTACACAGTCTCGCTCTCTCTCTCTCTCCACTTCCCTCTTTCTTCCAGCGTTGGGACGTCCTTCATGACGGGGGCTCCCTTCTAGCATCAACTGTCAGACTCCCCAACGTACCAACTCCACAAGCAGGGTTAGCATTGGTTGAAGATAAGTGCACCGTCGACGTTTAGTACGCCTCAGTACAGAACGCCACCGTGCCCCCACGTGGGCACTTGGGTTGAAGTGTCTTTCCCATGGACTCAACATGGGATTCGAACATACACCCTCTCGGCTTGTAGCCTGCATCTCTACCTACTGAGCCACCCCGCCCCCACCCTCTAACAAAAAAGGAATGTATAAGTCCTGTGTAACCAATACGACATCGTTTCAGTATCATACGATCTTTCTCCAAAGATTACTAGATATCAGCCGTATAACGGTTTCAAGTGACTAAGTATTTAATTCCCTGCTTGCTGGTGGCGGGTATCCCTCTCCCGAACAGGATCTCTTGCCACTGACACAAGTAAAAAATGGGCGCATTTAATCAAATTACCTCCCAGTAAACTAAATTGATTTTCCCCAGTGAGTACTTGTGTTAAATTCAGATGAAATGTTTAGTCATGGCTGCTTCACAGCACGTATGAGTTAAAACTGACAGAAATTCTCAGAAAATTGTAGGGTGCAAGCTATATTGACATCTCATCGCATCTGTAGAGTTCCTAACATTCTGTACCCGTAGTCTATAATTTCAAACCAGTCACTTCAATAAATTACAATCCTACCCTTCTTCAAGACGCAATATATTTGCTTGATATACTGTAGGTGGACTTGGAAAGTTATTGTAGTTTCTCAGTATGCGTATGTTCATACGCATTCAAAGTTTGCGTATTCACTTCAAACTCGATATACTTATATATCTCAAAATATTGACAAACTATCACTTTTATCGGGTTTCTTTTTGTATCCTCTTTCTAGATATCAGGTCTAATACTGGGATTGCCCGAGGTCAATAGACTACAGTTAAAACTAGAAGTCCTGCCACGAACTGTGTGCTTATCTGGGCTTAAGTGCGCGTAGAAATTGCGCGCAATTGCCATATCGAATGACACCCAAAGCATGGCAGGTTCTCTTGGTTACTCATAGCAAACACAGGCAATGTTTCTGCCAATGGACCTCCGGGTTACCCGGAGGTCCATTGGCTGAAACATTGGTTGTGCACAGGCCATATGTACAGCATTTGATAGCCTTACTGTGCAGATCGACGTGCTATCTGTGCGCATTTCATGACAGGACAGGTAATGTCAAGAACCTCAACCAAAACTGGTGCAAGCGGCTACACACTAACCCTTTTTCGCAGCGCAGACAATGTCAACACTTATCATTTTAAATATTATTTTTTTTAAATATGTTCAAACATTTTCAATAAAACCAAAACATGATATGGTTTTGTTGAAATTGTTAAATATTTTTTTTTTCGGCTGCTCAATTTGAATTACGCGGAAGGATATCGCAGCTGTAAGGTAAAGAATTAATCGATATAAAACGGTGTGGCTGCCAAAACCCAACGTTTGCTGCTATTGAGGATTCATATTAAAGGATTTCATTTTTTTTCCGGTTCATTTTATTTTTACAAACATTTGAAGAAAGTGGGTGAAATCCTGAAAGTGAGTGACTGGGCTCCAGTGTACACAGTGTGAACTGTTTTATAACAATGAATTCCAGTTCTTACAACTGATAAAATTACAAATATTAAAAAGGTAAACGCGGCTTTATACTGAGGAATCGTGGCGGCTGGGCCTGTCGTGACTCCTTAGGTTTACCTCACTCCACTGGGAGCTCTCCGCCGGGCCGGTGTCACATACCGATCGCGGTTGGGCGTTCAAGTTCATGAATACCTCCTGCTAATTTGATACTGATAACTTCAGTTCCTCGAAGGCTCGATTTGCGTGATCTCTCTGCCTTATGCCATGCCGACGTAACTTTACAATAATTTATATTAACCCATTTTCTATGAGTTCGCAGTTTTAAAATTTATTAATTGTCTTATTGGTGCTTAACGCCATATAAGCACCCGAGGCTATATCGTGGCAAGAAAACGGCAGAAAACAAAATATAATATGCCATTGCCATTTACGAATTAACCCTTTACCCAACGAATCGCCCGCATCCGCCCGCGTAAAATGCAAATTCAGCAGTTGAAAAAAAATATTATTATCAAAAACATTTCAACAAAACCACATCATGTGACTCCTCGTTGGAACGAGCTCGTTGAGCTCGTTCCAACGAGGGGTCACATGATATGGTTTTGTTGAAATTTTTTGAAAAATTTGAAAAAATGATATTTACAAAAATAAACTTTGAAATCGTCTGCGTTGGGTAAAGGGTTAAAGAGAAGCAAAAAAAAACAAAAAATAGGAAATGATTGCAATAAAATGACAAAGACAGGAGTAGTTTGAATTGTATCGAGGGATGATGCTAGTACAGTGTAAACCTTATAAATCAGGCCGAAGATTTGAGACTTGAGTCTAGTTTAAAAGTATAAAGTGATAAAACGGTCAATTCCCGTTAGAGAGAGAACAGATCCCGTCAATTTTCAATGTCAGACGCAGTAAAGGAATTGTTCCTACTCACCGCAGGTTCGATCGTTGGCAATCAGCACTAGTTCCGAGAACGTCATTTTCAAAAACATACTTGTTCCTCTATCCCGATAAATTCTGTCTTTTGACTGGTCAGAATGCCTTGGACAAATAGCTATGACAAAGGGTGCACCCAACATCCAAGGTATTTGAGAGCGTGCAAAATCCAGGGTATAAGCGCACGCGAAACATCGGGAGTATATGGTTTAAACGAAAGCCTTCCGCGTTTGCTCGCCTCGATATAAAAATCGAAACAAAAAAACAGAAAATAGTCACAAATATCATCAGATTTCCAACAATTCGATCACATATTGTCGTTTTAAATTAAATAATTAAATAGTCGAATAATTAATATGAAAGAACTTGAGAACAATAAAATAAGAGCAAACATCGTCCACGGATAGGCACATAGAACACATTGGTATTCAGGGGACGATATGTCAACAAAATACTGTTTACTCGTTTCCTTAACCACCCAAGGGATGTCTCTATCTGTTGTCTTCTACGAATATAAAAACAAATTATCACGAATTTGGTCCAAGTGATCGCGAAGCGTGAAAAATGCGTCCACAAATTTATTTCCACTATGTTAGTATAGTGTTTCAAACGGGACAACAACGTTATCTCCGCCAACATGTATGGCATATGGAGATTTAAACCTGGATGTCTCATTTAACCCCTCCCCCACCCCCGTTTGTGGATCGGTGTTTAAAAACCGACATCCAGGTATTAAATCTCCATATACCATTCATGTTGTCGGAGATAACTTATGTTATTTTTTATTTACTGCTGCTTAGCGCCACATGAGCAACTAAAGGTATACCATGGCGCTAAAAGGCAATGTAGAGTAAAACGATTCATTTATAAAGTAAAATATATGAGAAAAACATGACAAATGTACATGATCGTGACAATTTATTTATTTATTTATTGTTGCGTAACGCCAATTCAGCAGCTAAGGCTATATCGTGGCGAGAAATCAGTGGAAAATAAAAACTCATTTTCAGTTATGAAGTAAAAAGACCAAATAAAAATAGAAAATAACTACAAGAGATCTGTCAAAGACCAAAGTAATTAAAACAACAGAGGGTATTGAAAAAAGAGAAGTGAAGAACTTCAAAATCAACCTGATGAATTGAGACTTGAAGAGTCTTGATTATAAGATTAAAAACAATTTTAAAATTTATTAAAAAGGTTGATTTCCTTCAAGAACGACAGAACTTTATGAGGATTTGTTCTGTAAAATAGGTTTCGATGAGACACTACATTAAAATACTGTCGTCTACTAAGATTAAAATCAGTACAATGTAAAATAATGTGTTTCACTGACAGCACCTGCTGGCAGGAACACACTCTGGTCGCACAGTACCCTCCAACAAGAAAGAATGTGTTAGTCGTGGAACACACTCTGGTCTCACAGTACCCTCCAACAAGAAAGAATGTGTTAGTCGTGTATGACCAATATGACACCGTGTCAAAATTGCAAGATCCTTTCTACAAAGGTTACTAGACGGGCAGTGATCTGAGATAGTTGGTCGGAAGCGATGAAGCTTGTTATTTGTCGCTCCATCCCATTCAGCCTGCCGCATAGATTTGATGTAACTACTAATATGAGGCTTAAAATCACTGAAAGGGATCTTAAAATCAGTGAGAGGCTTAGTTAAAGCCTGGTTTGCTGCACTGTCCGCTTTGGTGTTACCAGCGATACCTACATGTTCAGGTAACCAGCAAAACACGATATCATACTGGTCAGACATGAGAGTTGTTAACTTCTCACAAAGTTCCAACATGAGAGGGTTCTTCAACCTGGGGTTGAGTAAAGCAAGAAGAGAGGAAAGAGAGTCGGAAAAAATAATCGACTTCTTCTCCTGCACATTCTTGATGTGTTGAAGCGCGAGTTGTATAGCTTCAACTTCAGCTGTGAAAATAGAACACTGATTCGGTATTCTGATTGAGGTGACATGATCACCAGTAACAGCAGCTGATGATACTTTGTCACCATCCTTAGATCCATCCGTATAGATCCTTGTATATGTACTATACTTGGACTTTATTTCGGAATATTTTTGTTTGAACTGCAAGGAATTGGTATCAGATATTTTGGTAGAAGCAAGGTCCAAAATAACTGTAGGTTTTCTAAGATGCCAAGGAGGAATACGTGATTTACGGTTTTCTTTTATACAATCAGAATCAATTTTGGCAGACTCCATGTGGGGTTTAATTCTAATTCCCAATGGAGGAATATGTTTCTGGTGGCGGTTAAAAAATTCAACATTTTGAGGTTCT
This sequence comes from Pictodentalium vernedei, assembly GCA_031216915.1. Lineage (NCBI taxonomy): Eukaryota > Metazoa > Mollusca > Scaphopoda > Dentaliida > Dentaliidae > Pictodentalium > Pictodentalium vernedei. The sequence goes on along the minus strand of CM062297.1, from coordinate 874,104,889 downwards.
GAAACACAATTATAAGCAGGATTTGATTTATTAGCCAAAAGTTTAGATGCATATTGCAGCGACAGTTTAATTCGACGCTTCTCAAGTGAATCTATTGGTGATGTTCGAAATGCACCTAGACTAATTCTAATGCCACTATTATGCATTGCATCAAGTGGCTTGAGATACGACTTCCTTGCAGATCCGTAAACTACAGAACCATAATCTAATTTAGATCGAACAAGTGATCTATACAGATGAAGTAATGTTTTTTGGTCAGCACCCCAATCAGTGCTACCAACAATCTTCAGGAGGTTTAATGCCCTCTTACATTTAACTTTCAGTTGTTTTATGTGAGAAGTGAAATTCAGTTTGCTGTCAAACAACAAACCTAAGAATTTCACTTCCGTTACAACTTTAATGGTATTTCCATCCATTTTCAACTCTGGATCAAGATGATGCTTCCGGAGCTTACAAAAATGAACACAATTTGTCTTGGTCTTTGAAAACTTGAAACCGTTTTCTGTAGCCCATTTTGGGGTTCTATTTAAACACAGCTGAAGTTTGCGCTCGATAGCATTCATATTTTTACTGCTATAACAAATTAAAAAATCATCGACATACAACGAACAATCTACCATATTCTAAATTGCTTCGATGATACTATTAATTTTTATCGAAAACAGGGTAACAGACAGAATACTACCCTGAGGAACCCCAATTCCTGCTCGTGTGGATCAGATAACGTTGACCCAACACGAACCCGAAATTGGCGGTCCTTTAAAAAGTTTTCAATAAAAAGGGGCATACGCCCTCTCAACCCCAAGTTAAAAAGATCTTTTAAAATCCCATACGTCCACGTTGTATCATATGCAATCTCCAGATCAAAGAAGATGGCAACCACATGTTCTTTTCTGGCAAAGGCATTTCTAATAAACGTTTCAAGTCTGACCAAATGATCCACAGTACTTCTCTGGTTTCTGAAACCACACTGAACATCCGCAAGCAGTTTGTTCGATTCCAGAAACCAGACAAGCCGATCATTGATCATCCTCTCCATGGTTTTACAGAGACAACTAGTTAGTGCAATTGGTCTGTAATTACTTGGATTACTGTGATCCTTATCAGGCTTTGGAATAGGAATAATTGTTGCCTTTCGCCAGGAAGATGGAAACTGGCCAGCCACCCAAATGTCATTAAAAACGGACAATAAACGTTCTAGTGAAGTTTGAGGAAGGTGTTTTAAAATATTATAATGTATATCGTCGAGACCAGTAGCAGTAACCTTTGCTCTATGTCAAGAGTTGCGTAACTCTTCCGTAGAGAAAGGTTCATTGTAATCCTCTAAATTATTGGATGTAAATTTAATCTTTTGTTTTTCTTGTTGTTTTTTTTAATTTTGATGAATTCTGGATTACAATTTTCAGACGACGAATGTTCAGAAAATGTGGAAGCGAGTTTGTTTGAAATTTCCGTTTTGGATGTGATCAATGTGTTGTTATCCTTCAGGTGTTGTACAGTTGATTTTGTTTCTTTTCCTTTAATCTTTTTAATCATTTTCCAAATTTTTGTGATTGGTGTGTTTTGGTTAATTTTTGAAACATAAGTTTCCCAAGAATTTTTCCTTTTTTGTTTCATAAGTCGTCTTGTTTTTGCCCAATTAATACGCAGTTTATCCAAATTATGTGTTGTAGGTGACTTGTTTAACTTTCAATTTTTTTCCGATCTTTTATAGCCTGTTTACACTCACTATTAAACCATGGTTTGGCGAAACGTTTTGGATTTGCCGAGGTTTTAGGGATAACTGTAGTTGCAATGTCAAGCAGCTCGTTTGTAAAATGTTCTATTTGATCAGAACTATCTTGAAATTTCTCCCGTGTGAGGCGTTCAGAACAAAGCGATGAGAAAGTGTCCCAATTGGCCTTTTCAAAGTTCCACTGGGGCACCCTCTCATCGTCCGCCGGAACTACACTCTCCAACACAATTAGAAAGTGGTCACTTCCGCAAAAATCATCTTCTACCCTCCAAGAAAAATCGAGGAAGATAGAAGGGCATGCAATTGAAAGATCAATCGATGTATACGAACCAGATGCGGGGTGCAGATAAGTGTCTGAACCATCACTAAACAGACACAGGTCATGTTTTGTAATGAATTCTTCTACAGTTTTACCTTTTACATCTTCTTGACTGCAGGAATTACCCCAAATAGGGTCATGCGCTTTAAAATCACCCAACAAAATGTACGGAGTTGGGAGTTGTTGAACTAGTAACTCAAGATCATTCAGTTGTAGCGTTTTACTCGGTGAAACGTAAATAAAACACAAAGTGATTGTCTTGTCTAAGGTTAGGCGTACCGCAACAGCCTGTAAATTTGATTGCAAAGATACAGGACTGTGAATAATGTCGTTTCTAACTCAGGCGGACGTTCCACGAATATGAAGATTAGTTTCATCTGTCCAGGCATTATACGATGTATAATGCTTAAAAGCTGAACGATCTCGAGTTTCAGGTTCCTTTAAAAGAGTTTCCTGCAGACAAAAAGCTGCAGGTTTATATTTTTGGCTGAGAATACCAAGTTCATTGAAATTAGCTCTAAAACCTCGACAATTCCACTGTATGATATTATTTCTCTGTGTATTATCCATATTTGGTTGAAGTTTGGGATGGTGGACGTATGGGCGATATTGCCCCAGTGTGTTTCTTTGGTGATTTTGTTTTGGGGGACTTATTCAGAGATGTTGAGCGCAGTTGCTCGAAAATTTCGTCAATGCCATCACCGACATCCATCTTCTGTTCTAATTACTGTTTTTGTTTTTCTTTCTCTATTTTCTTTTTTTCCTTTTTTTTCCAAATTTTCCAGTTTTCTTCTCTGACTCTGACTCAGATTTTGCTGCTGCGATTTCTGTATATGCTCTGTTTTTGGATTTGTGTTGTCTTTTCTAGTTGGCTGATCTGATTTATTGTTGTCCTGTCTTGCTTCCGCTGGTGTAGATTTTTGTTGTGGATGTTCCTTTATGTGTTGTGTCTTAATCGTTTCTTGAGCAGTGCTGTTTGTTTGTGTAGATCTTCCTTGAGTTAAATTATTTTCTATTGTAAAAGATTGTAATGTGGTTGGAATTGAACCCTTGAGCCAGGTATATTCAGTTTGACATGAAACTGATTCGGTTGATTTCTTTTGTTTCCGAGTTGAGGCATAAGTTGGTATTGATATATTCATGCCAGGCATAGACGTTACGATGTCTCTGGCATCTTTAAAACTCTTTAAACATCTTTAAAACTAATCTGTTTTTCACATTTAATCTTTTGTATCTTTTGACATGTGATTGCCCTGACAGTTGATACATTTATATGTGGATGTTTCACAAGGTCCATCATGGCTTAAACTACATTTAAAACATGTTTGTTTGCCTGGACAGGAATTCTGTCCATGTCCAAACTTTTGGCACCTGAAACATCGGAGTGGATTCGGGATGTATAAATCCACTCCAATGCTCAAGTAACCAATTTTGATAGACTTTGGGGGCCTGGTGCCATCAAAGGTACATATGTATGTATTGGTCTTAATTTGTTTTCCATCTTTTTTTATTTCCACCCGTTTCACAGCTGTTATACCTTGGGGTTTAAGTTCCAGTGCAATTTCGCTTTCTTCCATTTCTGCCAGTTCTCGAGTTCTTATGACACCTTTGCTTGCATTTAGAGTTCTATGGTAATCGGCCTTAATATTAAAATCAATAATTTTTGTAGTGTGCATAAGATTATGCACTTGAATTTGTTTAACACATTGAATGAGTATATCACCTGATCTTAATGTTTTGATATCTTTTACAGTCCCCGCAATACCTTTGATGACCTTTTCAAGGGCAAAAGGATTGATGGTGCTGAGTTTCTTGTTTTCATCTGTTGAGTGCAGCAAAATGAATTTTGGTATATTATCTTCCGGTGGTATCAGAGAAGCTATCAAATCGTCGTCAGAATCAGAGTTTACTAGGTCAGTAGCCGAAATAAGTCTTTTTGATTTGTTAGGTTTGGATGCCATGTTTGTAAGTTAAATTGTTCGTTGCCCCGGCTCCCACCCACCACGGAGTCCAACAAGGCGTAGGGTTACTGCCATGCAGTGAACCCACCGGGTTGCCGGTATTCCCACATACCTGGTATGGAGCAGTATACTCAGACGGTGTTGATGCCGAGGCATACCACCGACTGATTGGCCCGTGTGTGGAAGTGCCAGGTCTTCAGATGGCGATCATCCAACCAATCACTACACAAAACACTGTAATTATAGTTGCCATGTATAAATAAAACAGACAGCGCAGCAAAACTAAGTATTTCATAAAATAGAAGGTTTAAAATAGTACACATTGGCAATTATGATGTGTGATAAAAAGAAATGACTGATTGAATGACCACCAAATGCTCCCCGACGTGACACCTAGTACTTTTTGGGGTGGGGACTCCCGATTGGCCAGAACGGATCATCCGACCATCCTTCTACACCCGAAGTTGGGGCCAAAACAGTGTATTGAACAGGTAACCTCCATGATGGAGACCAGGGCCAAAGCAGTGTTTCCGACCTGACCTCCATCATGGAGACCTGTCCTAACTGGTACCCAGTCTGTTCTCAACTGCCAGGATTCCTTCCTCCGGGGCCTTCAGACCTCACCTCACGGGAAAACAAGGTGCCTGCAAAATGGCATTAGCAGGATTGACCATTTTTGTCCGGGTCTGCGTATTTTTATATTTCGCAGCACACCTGCCCAATTGAGCAGGCCGTCCTCTATCCGCCACCTGAGGACCCGCCTAGTAGGGGATGGTCACCCTCCCCCCCCCCCCCCTAGGATCGTGACAATGGAATAAATAGAAAGGATATTTGTGAAGAATGATACCAAAAGCTGAACGAATATCGTGGAAATCAAACCGATGATAGGAAACCTTCTCTCAAAAATCGAGCTCGACGAGATCGTTCCAATGAGGGGTCACAACCTATGTTTTTGCGACACAAAATGAAAAGAATAGTTACTGAAGAATGTTTTTTGCAAGTGTCGTCTGCTTTTCATTTCAGGTAAAGGGTTAAAGGACTGATTGTTTTAGAGACGAAAGAATCTGGCGGTAAGGAATTGTGTAAAATAGTTCTCTTAGAGACAGTACACTAAACCATCGCCATCTGATGTCACTAAAATCTGTAAAATCTGATACAATGATTTCGATTATCAACTGACAAAGACATTGTTGGTCGCATATTACCCAGGGAGCCCAATTATTAACTGACGGACGTGCTTTGAACAAACTTGAATCTGTATCGAATATCAATAGATTATGAGAGGTGGATGTGAAAAAGAAGATTTATAAAGATTCTTCCCAATATTGTATTAAGTTAAAATTCGGGCTCCCATAGCGAGCCTAAATTATAAACCGATGGCCTTGATTTGAACAAACTTGATACTGACCACTGAAAGAAATTTGTATACCACATATCAAAAAAGATTGTGAACAGTGGTTATGGAGAAGAAGAGTTTTAAAGATTATTTTCATATTGGTCTAAGTTAAAATAAGGGCTTCAAAATATAACCCAGGGACTTGGTTTGAAGAAAATGAGACCTACCCTCCCTAAGGATGATGTACGTTAAATCGCAAAAGATTGTGACTGGTGGATCCGAAGATGATTTTTAAAGATTACTCCCTGTAATGCACTAAATTAAAATTCGGGCCGACATAGGAAGCCAAATCGTGTTTCTTTTTACAGATTATTCCCCATATTGCCCTAAGTTAAAATGTAAATTGAAGGGCTTAATTTTAACAAACGTGTATCTGACCCCTCTATGGATGCTGTATACCAAATGTCAAAAGATGCTGATCAGTGGTTCTGAGAAGAAATGTTTTTTTAAATTTTTGCAAATATGCTAAGCATGTTTTCGATGCCCCCAAACAGAGAACTCCCTAACATAAATGATGACATTTGTTCACCATTCCATTCTACTGGTTCCAACGGGGGACACGAGAATTGATTTTATTTTGGGGGGGGGGGGGGGGGGGGGGCATGAATCAAGTACTTATGACTCAATACTACCACACATCAAATTGGTTTAAATCGATTCAGCAGTTCAGAAAATAGAAATTTCGGGCGGGGCCAAAAATCTTGTACCTCCATTACAAAGGCAAATACTGCTCCACGAACTTCATTTGAACAAACTTGATTTTATACGTCAAAAAGACACTCCAAACAAAATATCCAGTCATTGTACACACTGGTTCATGAGAGGAAGATGATTTTTTTTAAAATGTGGAGCATTTTCCCCTACCATCTCCCTAAAGGGTTAGGCAAGTTGATTTGAACAAAACCAAAATGCGATGTCAGAACAAGCAATCATCTCAAATGTAACTGAAGTCGGTTTAGTGGTTTTTTGATGAGCAGGTGCAAACATCAAGTTCACGGACGACGGATGCCAGACGAGTTATCATAGTAACTCATTTTGACTTTTAGTCAGGTGAGCTAATTGCAAAGTAAAATTATTAATTACAATATGAAATAATTACAATATAATGGCAACGAACAGAACAGAGTAGTTTGAAGAGTAATGAGTGATGATACTGGTATATTAAATACCTTTTTCTCTAACAATGATATAGATTTTGGCCTGAAAACCACGAGAAACAATAGGTATCACATAATGTGTTCCGATTCCGTATCGTATAGACGACTCATTCCGTATCGTACAGACGACTCGTTTCCGGCAGCGCTACGGGCTATCATAACAGGCGCATGGATACATTGTATGTGCGTTTCAGTGATTGACCGAACATTATGTCCCAAAAATGTTTAAAAATAATTTAGCCCTTTACCTAACATGAAAAGCAGACAACACTTGCAAAAAAAAAATTCTTGAATAACCATTTTTTTTCATTTTTTGTCTCAAAAACATAGGTTATGACCACTCGTTGGAACGAGCTCGTTCCAACAAGGGATCATAACCTTTGTTTTTGAGACAAAAAATGAACAAATAAGGAAAATTAACTGGCGATTTTTGATTTTGAGAATAGCGTTGGCCGGTTTTGGCCGTTACGTTGGGTATTTATTTATTTATTTATTGGTGCTTAACGCCACATCGGCAACAAAGGCCATATCGTGGCGAGAAAGTCATGAAAATGAGTTAAAAGGTAATGGTCAGGACTGCTTTTAAAAAGAAAAAAATTGTGATAGATGAACGATAATACAATGAAAATGTGAAAATGAATATTCATAATGAAAGAAGAACAACAAATATAATGCAAATCAACCTATTGATACCAAATCATGATGGGAAGATTAAAAGACAAATCTCTAAAACTTGCTAAAAAGGTTGATTTCTTTTAGAAAAGACAAAAGCTTGCGCGGACTGGTAGTGTAAAAAAGGTCTCTAAGAGACTCCACAGTGAAAATCTGCCGCCTAACGTGATCGAAATCTGTACAATCTAAAAGAATGTGTTCCACTGTCAGCCCCTGCTGACAAGGAACACATTCAGGTCGCAGAGTGCCCTCCAATAAGAAACTATGAGTGAGTCTGGTATGACCAATATGACACCGTGTAAGGATAACGTGATCTTTCCGACAAAGATGAGAAAGAGGATAATAATCAGACACAGTTGGTCGGAATCGGTGGAGCTTGTTATTGGTAGCTCCATCCCATTCCGACAGCCACAACGACCGGATGTATTTAGAAATAAGTGGCTTGTAATCACTGTAAGGAATTAGAAAATCAGTGATTGGCTTACTCAGAGCCTGTTTCGCTGCACTGTCTGCCCTGGTGTTACCAACAATACCAACGTGTCCAGGTAACCAGCAAAACACAATATCATATTGGTCAGACTTCATTACAGTAAGTCGTTCACGAAGTGACAAGATTAGAGGGTTCTTCAACCTGGGGCTGAGAAGAGCCTGTAAACAAGAAAGAGAATCTGAGAAGATAATGGACTTCCATTCCTCTTCAGCCTCAATCTCATCGAGCGCAAGAGCAATAGCTTTTACCTCAGCTGTAAAATTGGAACTCGCATCAGGTATCCTGGTTGAGGTGGTCTGATCACCACTAACAACAGCAGATGACACTCTATCATTATCCTTGGATCCATCTGTATAGAACATAGTGTATGCTCTATAGTGAGACTTAATCTCGGCATACGCTTGCTTAAATTGCAAAGAATTTGTGTTTGCCTTTTTAGAAGAGGCCAGATCTAAAATAACCTTGGGTTTTGACAGACGCCAAGGGGGTATATCTGGTTTACAGTTCTCTGCCAGAGAATCAGGAGCAACACCAGCGGTCTTCATATGGGGTTGGATTCTGAGTACCAATGGAGGAATCTGGTTTGGATTTTTGTCAAAAAACAGTTTATTTTGCGGTTTAAAAAACACAAAGGTAAGCAGGATTTGAAGGATTCGCAGATAATTTAGAAACATACTGTAAAGAAAGTTTGACTCGACGCTTCTCTAGAGAAGACTCACCTGCCTCGACAAGAAGAGAGTCTATAGGTGACGTACGAAACGCACCACGACTAATCCTGAAACCACTATTATGGATGGCATCAAGAGGTTTCAGACAGGATTTCCTATCCGAACTATAAACCATACAACCATAATCCAACTTTGACCGTACAAAAGCTCTATACAGGCGGAGCAAAGAATTTTGGTCAGCACCCCAGCCAGTGCTGCCAACAACCTTCAGAAGATTAAGTGCTTTCTTGCATTTAACCTTGAGTTGTTTGATGTGAGACCTAAAACTGAGTTTCTCATCAAACAACAAGCCAAGGAATTTCATTTCCTTTACATCTCTAATACGAGTTCCATCTAAAAATAACTCCGGGTCAAGGTGGTGTTTCCGGAGTTTACAGAAATGAACACAATTCGTTTTACATTTAGAAATCTTAAAACCGTTTTCTGTAGCCCAGTTCTGAATCTTAGTCAAAGACAGCTGAAGTTTGCGCTCAATAGCAGGCATATTCTTGCTACTATAGCAGATGAGGAAATCATCCACATACAGTGAAGAGTCAACATTTTTTTCAATAGTCGTAAGAATACTGTTGATCTTTATTGAAAAAAAGGGTAACAGATAGAATACTACCCTGAGGTACCTCCAATTCCTGGTCGTGAGGGTCGGATAATGTTGACCCAAGACGAACCTGAAATTTGCGGTCCTTCAAAAAATTTTCAATAAAAATTGGCATTCTGCCTCTCAACCCCATGTTGAAGAGGTCTCCCAAAATCCCATACTTCCACGTAGTGTCATATGCCTTCTCCAGATCAAAGAACACGGCGACCACGTGCTCCCTTCTGGCAAAGGCATTTCTTATGAACGTGTCAAGGCGGACCAAATGATCGATAGTGCTCCTCTGGTTTCTGAAATCACACTGAACATCCGCCAGCAGACTGTTCGATTCCAGAAACCAAACAAGCCGATCATTGATCATCCTTTCCATGGTTTTACAGAGGCAACTCGTGAGTGCTATTGGTCTGTAGTTGGTTGGATTGCAGTGGTCCTTGTCAGGCTTGGGGATGGGAATGACTGTTGCTTTACTCCAGGAAGATGGAAACTGGCCAGTCACCCATATATCATTAAATATAGAAAGCAAAAGTTGGAGCGATGAAGGCGGCAAATGTTTTAAAATTTGGTAATGGATTTCATCAGGACCAGTGGCTGTATCTTTTGCTTTACTCAACGACGCTGACAGCTCATCAATTGAAAACGGTTCATTATAATTTTCATGATTATCAGATTGAAATTTGAATTTATGTTTCTCCTGTTGATTTTTAACCTGGACAAACTGTGGAGTGCAGTTTTCAGAAGAAGAGTTCTTAGAAAAGGTGGAAGCCAAAGTGTTCGAAATGTCTTTTTTAGATGTTATTTTAATATTATTTTGTTCAAGCTGTTGTACAGTAGATTTTGTTTCTTTACCTTTAATTTTTTGAACCATTTTCCAGACTTTTTTTGATGGCGGTATTTTGATTTAATTTTGAAACATAATTTTGCCAGGAAGTTTTCTTCTTTTGTTTAATGAGCCGTCGGGTTTGAGCCCGATTAATACGTAATTTATCCAAATTATTCGTCGTTGGTGACTTGTTAAAATCGCGTTCAACTTTTTTACGTTTATGGATAGCCTGTTTACAATCCATATCAAACCATGGCTTATGGAAACGTTTAGGATTTGCCGAGGTTTTAGGGATAACTGTGTTTGCAATGTCAAGTAATGTGGCAGTGAAATGTTCCACAGGGTCAGAAGTGGCGTCAAACGTATCTTGAGTGAGTCGCTCGCAACACAACGATGAGAAAGTGTCCCAGTTTGCTTTTTTAAAGTTCCACCGGGGCACCCTCTCATCCCCTGCAGGAGCAACACCCTCCAAAACAATTGGGAAGTGGTCACTTCCACACAAGTGTCAGTGATGCAATTATCAACTGACATAGCTTCTAAACCCTCAAATATATTTCTAGTGACTACATTTTGTAGTTTCTTTGGGGTTCTGTTTGAATTTTCTTTATTTCTGGCTCTCTGACTCTGATTCGTTTTTACTTCCTGTTTGTTTTCTTGTTTTTGTTTAATTTGTTGAGTTTGATTGGTATTTTGACCACCTAGCTTTTTCTGTGTTTGTTCCTTTCTCCGTTCCACTTTGGTTTGGTTTTGCTTTGGTTATTTGGTATCAGTTCTTCCGTTTGTATAGCTTTTGGTACGTTAATATATGTATGACCAAGGGTGAAGGGGTTAACAAATGCTGGTATTGGGCCAGTGAGCCATGTAAGGTCTGTCTGACAATCTGTGGGTGTTGTTGGTATTTTCCGCTTCAAGGCTGTTGCGTAAGATGGGATAGAGGTTGACATGCCAGGCATAGTGGATACTATGTCTCTGGCTTCGTTAAAGCTAATCTGTTTTTCAGACTTTATTTTTTGTATCTCCTTTTCTTTTTTCCATACAGGGCAATCCTTGGAAGAGGACATATGACTGCCCTGACAATTTATGCATTTAATTATATCATTTGTACATGGCTCATCGTGCTGTTGGCTACACTTGTGGCATGTTGTTTGACCACGGCAAGAATCTTTACCATGTCCATATTTCTGACACTTGAAACATCTAAGTGGATTCGGTATGTATAGATCCACTCGGATGTTCAAATGGCCTACTCTGAGTGACTTTGGTGGTTGAGAAGTATTAAAATTCATGAAATATGTATTTGTATTTATTGTTGTTTCATTTTTTCTGATGGTAAGTCGCCTTACTCCAGTCACTCCTTGAGGTGTCAACTCTGTTAATATGTCAGCCTCAGTAAGATCAGCAAGCTCTCGCGTTCTTACAACACCTCGGCTGCTATTGAGGGATGCTTGAGAGCTCACCTTAACTTCCATGTCAATAAGTTTTGCTACTTTAAGTTGAAGGCCTGAGTGTGATTAGCACATTCAACTAGTAGGCTGCCAGATCTTAATATCTTTACCCCTTTTACAGTTCCAGCAATCCCTTTAATTGATTTTTCCAAAGCAAAGGGATTGATGGAGGTAGCTTTTTTGTCTCATCTTTTGAAGTAATTACAATGAACTTTGGCCAAGTTTTCATTGGTTGTGGTTCTGAAATAGTTGTTTCTGAATCAGAGTCAGAACTAGTATTCGAAACATGCAGTCTTTTTTTTTTGGGGGGGGGGGGGGGGGGGGTTGTTTCCATATTTTTTTGTTTTTAAAATTCACTACTCGCGGCTGACACCCTTACCCTGAGCCCAACAAGAGGATGCACATAGTCATCGGGTCTCCAGTCGACGGCACCGCCAGTACGCAAATAGTATACTCAGCCAACATTGATGACGAATCATATATGCTAACTGATTGACCCGTTATGCCACGCTATCCAATAGTGGTCGATCAACTAGCCGTACCCTGAGGAAATGTCAGTGTAGACGAGCGTTTTATACAGACAGTGCAATAGTGTGAAATAGAAAAATGAGTTGTTTAGGGCAGTCTTATCCATGCTTGCTTCACAACAAAATGGGAATAAAATATTGTAACGGCTAGTTCAGCGATCACTAAATGCCCCACGTAACGTCACTGGGCTCCCGATTGATCAAGCCGGGCCGGAAAGACCAACATTCCCCGCCACAAAGTATTGGCCGAACTGGTGTATTGGACTATACCGTCAATACTTGCACGGAGGTCTGATGACCTCAGTGAAAATACCAAGAGCTGCCCTAACCGGGGCACTAAGTCCTCAACCAGCAGGATCCCGTCATCTATAGCGTCATGTTCGCACCTCACGGGAGAACAAGGTGCCTGCAAGATGGCATAAGCAGGATTGACCATTTGGCCCGGGGCTGCGTATTCATATATACCGCAGCAAACCAGCTCAATTGAGAAAACCTGCTAATTAAAAAAACAGCAAACCTGCCCAATTGAGCACCCCGTCCTCTATCCGCCACCTGAGGACCCGCCTAGTAGGGGATGATCAAACCCCCCTAGGGTTAGGTTGGGTAAAAGGGTTAAGATTTAATCTGTTTATGTGACAGAATTGTTAGATAAAATAAATGAATTATCATGATAATGTTCATGTCCTGTGATTTGCATCAGATTCTCGGTGGTGTCCAAAAATGAGATCACAACTCGACGGCAAAGCCGGCTCGTTGAGATCCCATTCTGGACACCACCTCGAATCTGATACAAATCACAGGACATGCACACTATCATGATAATCTGCATTTATCATATGACTCGTCCGTTTTGTTCACTTTAAAACATTTGATATTTTGTTTTCATATTAATCAGTGATAAATAAAGCCTTCCGTCAATTTCATTAGACAATTTCAAAACTAGACAATTTGATTGGCTGAACAAAATACAACTGGGTCACATTTGCATAATTTTAGTAGAGAGAATTTACGTTATCTGTCCTATTTAGGGTGGGTTATATTGTATTAATCTTTTAGCTAACGTAACGGCAAAAACCGTCTCGCGCAATACAAGAAAAACGCCATTCATTTTTTTTTTATATTTTCACTTTTTGCTTCCAAAACATAGGTTATGACCCCTCATTGGAACTAGCGTGTCGCGCTCGTTCCAATGAGGGGTCGTAACCTATGTTTTGGAAGCAAAAAATGAAAAATTTTAGTTATACGAGGATATTTTTTCCAAGTGCCGTCTGCAACTCAAGTTAGGTGATGGGTTAAAAAGTCATACTAAGTGGCTAATTTGTGCGTGTGTGTGTCATACGATAAATAGAGTATGCAATGAGTGTTTTTTTCATATAATATTTATGAAACTCGTCCGAATTTTCCGTTTGGGCTCGCCACAGGCTCGTCCAAACGGAAAATTCTTAGTCTCGTTTCATAAATATTATATGAGAAAAACACTTATTCCATATCCTCTATTTATCAACCCGATGATTAAAGATTTGAAGAGCCTTGTTTGAAAGAATAAAAACAATGTTAAAGTTTATTAAACAGGTTGTTTATTTATCGGTACTTAAACCCACTTTGTAAACTGATTCAACTGGAAAAAGTACAATATACAATATAATATCAAAGGTCGGAATAGTTTGAATTGTGATGAGTAATGATATTAGTATACTGAAAACTTTATAAACCAACCTGATGATCTGAGATTTGGACGAGTCTAGTTTAAAAGGATAAAACAATTTTAAAATTAAAAAAAGGTTGATTAATAAAAAATTGATAGAATTATGTGCGGGCTCGTAATTTTATCTGATGTTACTTAATATTTTATATTACCTTAACTTTTTATAATGCTTCAGAAAGATGATTTATTTATTTATTTGGGTTTAATAACACTTTCGACAGACAGGTTCACCTTGTGTTCGGCAGTTTTACGGGCGGACGAAGCCGGAGTACCTGGAGAGAATCACCGAACAACGGCGAGCAACTGTCAGACTCCACAACCTTCTAACTCCACACAAGCAGGGAAAGCATTGGTTGAAGACAAGTGTACTATCGACGTGTAGTACGCCTTAGTACACAACGCCACCTTGCCCCCAAGTGGGCAATTCAAGGACACAACGCGGTTGTCGCAGGTGGGATTCGAACCGAGGACCTCTATGGCTTGCAGACTGTATCTCTATCTACCGAGCCACAGATCATTGATTAGTTACTTGTTTATTTGGAGAGAGTAAGTAAATATTAATCATGGTGAAAACAATTATTTTACAAATGTTAGCCTTTTACTTCATGTATTTATTTATTTGTTTTTGTTATCTCTATTTTTATCATGTTTTTTGCATCGAAAATACCTAAAAGAGACAGATAAATACACAGAACGAACCACCTTTGAGAATGGGTTAATCGATATGGCACGAGTGTCGGCGTGGAAGGATAGAACGAGCACATAAGTTAACCTTTTCACAGACGTGTGTCGTTCTGAATTTATTACACGCCTTCATGTCGATAAAAACAATTATTAAAAGGACACTCAGCAATTCATTTGACAACTTTCAACACAAACAGCGCCAATCAAATTTGCTAGGGGAATCCGTGTTACTAGTTCGTCGCTTGGTCCGATGTGTTCTATGTGCCTAAGGGTACATAGAACACAGTGGACCTCACGGGACTATTTCTAGCAATCGCTAGCGATTCAAATTGTAATTGCGTTGCACGATTTGTAGAGAATTCCAGTGAAATTTCGCTTCCATTCAAAAATAGTCCGTCAACGATTTCCGTTCCGCATATAAGTGCGGAACAGATTTTTATATTCCGCAGAGTTTAGTGTTGCTGCAGATGGAGATTTCACAGAACAGGCGTGTAATAATACAAAATTAAAACATTGTACCTTGAGTGCAATAAGGCACCATCTTGCTGCACTCAAAGAACGATACCTGGTTATTTATTAATTGGCGCTTAATTTATTTATTTATTTATTTATTTATTTATTTATTTATTTATTGGCGCTTAAGGTCACATCAGCAGTTAAGACCATATTGTGGTGAGAAAACGGTAGAATGTAAAACATATCATTGTCACTTATGAAGTATTTATTTATTTATTGGGTCTTAATGCTACATCAGAAGCTAAGGATATATCGTTGCGAGGAAACGTTAACAAGTAAACATGTCAATTATGAAGTAAAAAAGATTGAATAAAAATATGAAATAATTACAATAGAAATGGCAAAGACAGGGTGGTATGAATACCTCATAAATCAACCTGTTGAGTTTCAGACTTGACGAGTCCATTTTAAAAGAATAAAAACAGTTTTTAAAATTCATTAACAAGGCGGATCACTTTTAGAGATGAGAGAATTTTGTGCGAGCTCGTATGATAAAATAAATCAAATTAGAGATCCTACAGTTAAATACTGCCCCTTAAAATGATTAAAATCAGTACGATGTAAAACAACGTGTTGCACTGTCAACCCCTGCTGGCAAGGAACACACTCTGGCCGCATATTACCCTCTAACAAAAAGGTATGTTTTGTTGACTTGTATGCCCTAATATGACAGAACAAAAAAAAGTAGGTTACTCAAAGGTATTGATCATTAACACCTGGAGCTTGTTATTAGTCGCGCCAACCAAATCCGCCTGTCACACAGTTACTGTAGTGTGGTTTAAAATCAATAAAATAAATTTTAAAATCAGTGATAGACTTGTTTAAAGTCTATTTCGTCACAATGCCTTCCCTGGTGTTAATGGGGATACCAACATGCCAGATAACAAATCACTTTATTTCCAAAGAGAACAAAATCCGCTAATTTCATTGGTTGAGAAGTCCGAGGTAAATAAATTAATGTTATTTCCAAATGAAACAAAATACTGTGTTTTGATTGGCTGAGAGATATGGTGTAACTGGCCATCCACTGTCGCTTTTTTACACCGTGGTTAACCACGGTGTAAAAACAAGAATACACAATAGCAGGGTATATGGCTAAAAAAGTACCCATTTTTAATTATTAATTCATATCTTCTGCTTAGTAATGTTAGAACAAAAATAAAAATACAGGAAATTTAATATGTATGTGCAATAAAAAAAATACAGATATGGATGTCATTGGAACTGGCTCATTGAGCCAGTTCCAATGACATCCATATTTGTTTGGTGTTATTAAGAAACTTACAAAGTACACATTTTTTGTCTGTTTTGTTCCCACAATGTAGGTTATAAAGTATTGAGCACAACAAAATTCTTGGAAATAAATCCGTTATCCTGGCGTTTTCCAGGGTGTATGGGAGTTTACACCGGTCTGGGATCTCATACACCCTTCGGATTCGCCTCTGGGTGTATGAGTTCCCAAACCGGTGTAAATTGCCGTACACCCTCGAAAACACAAGGATAACTGATAGTTCTCAGTGCTTTAGATTATTTGCATCCTGCTCTAGCCAGATGTAAAAAACAATAATAGGGAATGTTGTGATTAATTTTAAAAAGTTCATGGAAAATCAAAATCAGCAAATTGTACGAATACGATATCTAAAGAAAGGAAAAATAATGTAAAATATCAACAAGTACAAATAAATAAATGATCGTAAATGAAATTTTATTACTTGGTTGTTTTTGCAGAAAAAAACAAAACCAAATGGGACTAATTTTGAAAGCGTAGTTACCAATCAATCTTTCAAAAATGTAATTAGATTTTTTTTTTGTTGAAATCGGCGTCTGTCAGGACAAAATGCGTCGCACACAGAATAAGAAATGTGGAGGAAGGAAGCTAATAATACACCCATAAATACGGTAAAAGCAAACAACAAATCTGCTAAAATGTTGCAAGATTATTTAAAAGAAACATCATAGGATAGTGAGTAGTATGTAAGGTTGAGTTCTGTCCTTTTTACCAGGACCTCGAGGTCAGACCCCGACCCCGAGGTCATTTACCTCGGTGCACAAATCCATTAGGCCTCCCCGTCCCCTCTCCCCTCCCCTCTTCACACTAAGCCTAGGTAATTTTTAGGCGCCCCCTCACCCTACCCGCCCTGCATGTACCCTATTTTTTCAGGCTATCCCTCCCCAAAGCTCATTTTAGGACCCTCCAAAGGGGACCCAAGCTATGTATAGCCCATTTAGGCTTCCCCACATTGTTTAGGTTTTCCCTGTATGTGGGCTTCCCTTCCAAAAGTCCAGTCCCTCCCCACCAAAGGCTTGGACTGTTCCTCCCCTTTCAGGGCTAGCCCAAAGCTGGGGTTCTTCCGCACTGAGGTGTCCTTATGAGTACTAAACAAAGAGTGCCACCATCCCCTCCCTGCCCCTCCCATAACTTTATTTCTTGGTAAAAATATCTTTAAGATAAATGTTTGTCATGTACATACAAAAAGATTATTTTCAAGACTGCCTGGTTTGTTTAGACAGTTATGTAATTACGATAAACGCCATAGTATAACTTCTGATGTTATGTACATATAAAATGCTTTATGATAAAAGTCCCCTTTGTTTAGACATGTCATAAAGGAATTAAGATAGAGAACACCTGGTCTTTGTCAATGCATAGATAATGGTGATTAAGATAGAGAGAATCTTTGTTTATAAGAAGATATGATAGTGTAACGTTGTACAGTTATGCAGATAGATAAGAACAACTGGTATGTTTGATTATGTCATAGATAAAGGTATTATGATAAAAGTCTCCTTTGTTTATAAGAAGCTTAATATGATAAAGACCATGTACACTGTCTGATAATGCCATAGATAAGATGGTGTCACGTCGCGGGTGTTTAATAACCCAGTAAGATTGCGGCGATGTCTGATTGGTCAAACAGCTGTCCAATCAGATCATCCCACACGGCGATATGTTCCATAGGACCAATAGATAAGCGTATTGTAAAATTATCCCACGCAGGCGCTCTCTGATTGGTCAAACAACTGTTCTGCGTGGCGAATAGATGAGTGATCCGTAGTGTCACAATAAAAGGCAAGCAAGATTGGAAGTTTTTATCATTCTTTCAAAATCATTTGATCGAATATCTTCTGAACACCTTTATTTCGAGCGAAACACCGAGAAGCTATGAAAAAACATCAGCTTGGTTCGAGAAATATTTACGTCAGCGTAACTCCGTTTAAAGGCCAACTAAAAGTCCATATCAGACGATACACCCAGGATTCAATGACACCTACGAAGACCGGTATTGCCTTAGATGTGTTAGAATTGAAGGAGCTGAAAAACGTCTTTGATGAGATCGACAGGAGAGTCACCGACCAAGAGATAGAGATGACAGAATCGAGAAAAAGAAAATCAGACACACCCATACCGCATGGAAAGAAGAACCCAATGATTGAACTACGAAAAGGCGCATGGCTCACGAATTGGACAGAACATGGGCGCATCTGATAGAAAGAGAAATACCTGGGGTGGCCAAAGAACTTTGCTACGGATGCAGCGTCGACCATCCTTCCCAAGAACATCACGATGACTGCACAATGATGGACATGGAAGAGAGAATTGACAAATGTTTCAATAGCTCGACAGAGTCGACATAGAGCAAGTCAAAACATTATGGCTCGAGAAAATGAAGAACATAATACCCGAACCACAGATTTGGGAGTATGCACACATGATTGCCAGTGAACCGGAAACGATGATAGTAGAGAACACATCCACAAAATGGTGAAGATAAACAATACGACAATGGAATGACAAGAACGACGACAAAACGGTCCTTTTCAGGGTCAGCCAAAATCTTAAAACAGAGAATCTTTTATCACACTGCACACATTACTTTCCCCTCCTTCCCCAAGAGTTGCCCCCCTTACTTCTACGCCTATAAAAGGCATCCCCTTTTTACTTTTAACTCATTACAGCCATGGATCCAAGGTGGCCACATCCATTTACTTGTGTCCGCGCAGGCCTAACGTCATCTGGAAAATCGACCTCCATTCATAAATTTATTTCCAATCTGAATGAAATGGTTACCCCTATCCCCCAAAATATTATTTGGTGTTTCGGTGAATGGCAACCCATGTACGATACGTTGAATGGGGTTGAATTTGTGGAAGGAGTTCCACAAGAGTTTAAACCCAATCCCCTAGTTATACTCGATGATCTGATGTTACAAAAAGATGAACGTGTCGCGCGTTTGTTTATGCAACAATCACATCATCGAAACATCAGTGTGGTATACATCGTACAAAATTTATTCGACAAAAATAAATTTCATCGCACTGTTTACCTTAAATGTCATTAATTAATCCTTTTTAAAAACCCCAGAGACTGATCACAGATTTCACATTTAGCGGCTCAGATGTATCCTGGGAAAACAAAATTTTTAAGAGAAGTTTTCGATAATACGACTTCTGTTCCGTATGGCTATTTAATAGTCGATTTGAGGCAAAAAAAACGATTTGTCCGTATGTAAAATCGATGTGCATATGTTTAAATCCGATGTGTACTATGTAAAACCGATGTGCACATATGTAAAACCGATGTGCACGTATGTAAAACCGATGTGCACATATGTAAAACCGATGTGCACATATGTAAAACTGATGTGCACGTATGTAAAATCGATGTGCACATATGTAAAATCGATGTGCACGTATGTAAAACAGATGTGCACGTATGTAAAATCGATGTGGATATGTTTAAATCCGATGTGCACTATGTAAAACCGATGTGCACATATGTAAAACTGATGTGCATGTATGTAAAACCGATGTGCACGTATGTAAAACCGATGTGCACGTATGTAAAACCGATGTGCCCATATGTAAAACCGATGTGCACGTATGTAAAACTGATGTGTATATGTTTAAAACATATGTGTATATGTTTAAAACCGATGTGCCCGTATGTAAAACTGATGTGTATGTTTAAAACCGATGTGCCCGTATGTAAAACGGATGTGCACATATGTAAAACAGATGTACGCATGCGCGTATTTGAGGATACTCTTCACTGTCTTATAAATCGTGATGATTCTCATCTGTTCTCAGAGCGTTCAAAGAGAGAAGACATGCTGAGCCACAACTGTAAATTCTGTAGGAAAGCATTCTCAAGAGCCTTTACACGCAACAGCCACGAAGATGGTTACTGCCTCAAGAGGTTTGGGATGACAGGTGAAGGCAATCAGTCAAACGAAGATTATAACTTGTCTGATTCTAACGAGAGCACATATTCAGAGTCAGACGATAGTGATACAACCACTGAAAGTGAATATTCAGAAGAGGAAGATGGCGAAACGAACATACATAATAGACACTTTAATCATAAGAGCATATGAAGATAATACAGCTAAATTTCAAAGATTGAAAGTGTCGTACATAGAAAATGGCTTACCCACAGACGATGCCGCCAAAGCGGCCAGAGAAGCTCTTAGAGATAGCGTGAGAGCTTCCCTCTGTAGAAGATTATTTAAGGCAATGACTCGAGTGAGGCACTTCAGACAACATCCGGTCTATGGAAAAATTAGAAAAAAATGCTCAGCGACTTCAAGATGAGGAGGGTCACGGAATGAATGAAGCTGAAAAATTCACAATTGAGAAACGAAAATACTTGTTTGATTCATTAAGAAAATACACGTTTTCTGGATGTGCAGACAGCTTGGGATCATAACTGGAGAAAGTCCAGAAGAACGACAACAACAAAAACTGCCCCTTTTCAGGGACAAAAGACAGTTACTGAACATTTAATTATGTTTATTGTATGCTTACCTGTAAACGTATTGTAAAAGGGCCGTTTTGTAATTGTGCATTTCAATCTTCATAACAGGTCGACTTCAGTCGGAGCAAAAGGTACCCGACAAAATGGACCTCTGGGTGTTAGCTGTGCCTATATGGTTGCCACGCATACCTTACATAGGTTATGCGTGCAATGCAGTTGCAAAAATGCCGAAATACTTCGGTATTCACAACAAACATCGCAGGTTTTATGGCCTTCAATGGTGTCTCCTGCCAAAACCGCTCTTAAAAAAATTTCTGTGCTCTTAGGCATTTGGTTAGTGTGTCTTCTGAGGGCTGTCAAAAGGTCTCTTCGTATCTCTGGGTTAATGTCCAGGCCAACGTATTTAGTCTTCAGCTGGGCAATCAATTCCGCACTCGAACTGCTCTCTGTTGCAGGTCGATGCCATGTGTGTTGGCCTACTTGAAAGAAGGTCTCTGGAAGCTGGTTTGGTGGCGGGGGACTTTGTAAAAAAAAGTCCATATCTGAATTGGAGCTACTCTCATCGTCACTAATAACTATAACTGAATTTGAAGACATTTCTATTCTGTGTAGAAAAATACACCGCACCTCCTCTATATACATATTTTAACAATCTGTTCCAAAATCCATCATTAAATCAAAGATTCTCTCTATTTATTTATTTATTTATTGGTGCTTTACGCCACATCAGCAGCTAGGTCTATATCGTGGCGATGAAAGGTATGAAATGCAAAACAGATCGCCATTTGCCATGAGGTAATAAAAAAATAATCAACGAAATATGAAGAAGTATGAGGAACAAAATTAATCAATGAACACAGTAATGTAAAAATAAGATTAAGTGTTCAGAAAATGCTGCATAAATCAACATTGAATGAATATGAATGTGAAATAATAAAAACAAACAATCTAAAATTTATTAAAAAGGTTGATTTCCGTCAGGAACGACAAAACCCCACGTGGATTTGTATTATAAAATAGGTCTCGAAGGGACACAACATTAAAACACTGTCGTCTAACAAGATTAAAATCAGTACAAAGTAAAAGAATGTGCTCCAGTGACAACACCTGCTGGCAGCTAACACACTCTGGTCGCATATTGCTCTCTAACAAAAAGGAATGCGTAAAATGTGTATGACCAATATGACATCGCGTCAAAACTACAAGATCCTTTCTACAAAGGTTACTGGATGGATAGTGATCAGAAATAGTTGGTCGGAAGCGATGGAATTTGTTATTAGTTGCCCCATCCCATTCCGCCTGCCACACAGATTTGATGTAACTACTAATATGAGGCTTAAAATCACTGAAAGGGATGTTAAAATCAGTGAGAGGATTTGTTAAAGCCTGTTTTGCTGCACTGTCTGCTTTGGTGTTACCAGCGATACCTACATATCCGGGTAACCAGCAAAACACGATATCATATTGGTCAGACATGAGATTTGTTAACTTCTCACGCACGAAGTTCCAAAATGAGAGGGTTCTTCAACCTGGGGTTGAGTAAAGCAAGTAAAGAGGAAAGAGAGTCGGAGAAGATGATCGACCCTCTTTCCTGTGCATTCTCGATGTGCTCAAGTGCGAGTTGAAGAGCTTCAACTTCAGCTGTGAAAATAGAACTTTGATTCGGTATTCTGATTGAGGTGATATGATCGCCAGTAACAGCAGCTGATGATACTTTGTCACCATCTTTTGATCCATCTGTATAGATCCTTGTATATGCACTATATTTTGACTTAATTTCAGCATATTTCTGCTTAAATTGCAGAGAATTTGTTTCAGACTTTTTGGTAGAAGCAAGATCTAAAATAACCGTTGTTTTTTTTAAGATGCCAGGGAGGATTCTGTGGTACATGGTTTTCTTTAATGGCATCTGATTTAATTTTGGCAGATTCCATATGGGGTTTAATTCTAATTCAAGATGGAGGAATATGTTTCTGGTGGCTGTTAAAAAAATCGATATTTCGAGGTTCTGCACCACAGGAATAAGCAGGATTTGGTGGATTAGAAAGAAGTTTAGAAGTTTAGAGACATATTGAAGGGAGAGTTTAATTCTGCGCTTCTCAAGAGAAGGCTCCTCCGCCTCAACAAGCATTGATTCTATTGAAGTTCTAAATGCACCCAAGGTAATTCGAATACCACAATTATGAATTGCATCAAGTGGTTTCAGGTATGATTTTCTTGCAGAACCATAAACCACACAGCCATAATCTAATTTAGATCTGACAAGTGATCTATACTGATGGATCAATGTTTTTTGGTCAGCACCACAATCAGTGCTACCAACAACCTTCAAGATGTTCAGTGCCCTTTTACATTTAACTTTTAGTTGTTTTATGTGGGAAGTGAAATTCAGTTTGTTGTCAACAAACCTAAGAATTTCACTTCCTTAACAACTTTAATAGGACTCCCATCAATTTTTAACTCCGGATCGAGGTGATGCTTCCGAAGCTTACAAAAATGAACGCAATTTGTTTTCATCTTTGAAAATTTAAAACCGTTTTCTGTGGCCCATTTTTGAATTCTGATTAAGCACAGCTGAAGTTTGCGCTCTATAGCATTCATTTTTTTGCTTCTGTTGCAAATCAAAAAATCATCAACATACAATGACGAATCTACCATATTCTCAATTGAGTCGATGATGCTATTAATTTTAATTGAAAAAAGGGTAACATATAAAATACTACCCTGAGGAACCCCCCAATTCCTGCTCGTGAGGATCTGATAACGTTGACCCTACAGGAACCTAAAATTGGCGGTCCTTTAAAAAGTTTTCAATAAAAAGGGACATACGCCCTCTCAACCCCATGTTAAAAAAGATCTTTTGAAATCCCATACGTCCACGTTGTATCATGTGCCTTTTCCAGATCAAAGAAGATGGCGATCACATGTTCTTTTCTGGCAAAGGCATTTCTAATAAACGTTTCAAGTCTGACCAAGTGGTCCACAGTACTTCTCTGGCCTCTGAAACCACACTGAACATCCTCGAGCAGATTGTTCGATTCCAGAAACCAGACAAGTCGGTCATTGATCATCCTCTCCATGGTTTTACACAGACAACTGGTTAAGGCAATAGGCCTGTAATAATTGGTTGGGTTGCTGTGATCTTTATCAGGCTTAGGAATAGAATTTATTGTTGCTTTACGCCAGGATGATGGAAACTGGCCAGTCACCCAAATGCCATTAAAAAATGATAATAAAAGTTGTAGTGATGTTTGTGGCAGATGCTTTAAAAGTTTGCAGTAGATTTCATCGGGACCAGTGGCAGTATCCTTTGCTCTATGCAAAGAGTTACGTAACCCTTCCATAGAGAAAGGTTCATTGTAATCCTCTAAATTGTTGGAGGTAAATTTGATCTTTTGTTTTTCTTGCTGTTTTTTAATTTTGATAAATTCTGGATTACAATTTTCAGACGACGAATGTTTCGAAAATGTGAAAGCCAATTTGTTTGAAATTTCTTTTTTAGATGTAAGTAATGAGTTGTTATCTTCCAGGTGTTGTTCAGTTGATTTTGTTTCGTTTCCTTTAATTTTTCTTATCATTTTCCAAATTTTGTTGATAGGAGTGTTTTGGTTAAGTTTGGAAACATACGTTTCCCCAAGAAGTTTTCTTTTTTTTGTTTTATAAGTCGTCTTGTTTTTGCCCGATTGATACGTACTTTATCTAAATTATGTGTGGTTGGTGACTTGTTAAATTCCCGTTCAGTTTTCTTGCGCACCTTTATAGCCTGTTTCCATTCATTATCAAACCATGGTTTAGTGAAACGTTTTGGATTTGCCGAGGTCTTCGGGATGGCTGTGTTTGCAATGTCAAGTAACTCGTTTGTAAACAGTTCTATTTGATCAGCACTATCCCGAAATTTCTCCAGTGTGAGGCGTTCAGAACAAAGCGACGAGAAAGTGTCCCAATCAGCCTTTTTAAAATTCCACTGGGGCACCCTCTCATCGTCCGCCGGAACTACACTGTCCAACACAATTGGAAAGTGGTCACTCCCACACAAGTGATCTTCTACCTTCCAAGAAAAATCGAGCAAGATAGAAGGGTAAGCAATTGTAAAATCAATTGATGTATACGAACCAGACGCGGGGTGTAGATAAGTGCCTGAACCATCATTAAACAAACACAAGTCGTATTTTAAAATAAATTCTTCCACAGGCTTACCCTTTACGTCTTCCTGGCTGCAGGAATTACCCCAAATGGGACTATGTGCTTTAGAATCACCCAACAAAATGTACGGAGTTGGGAGTTGATGGACCAGCATCTCGAGATCATTCAGTTGTAGGATTTTACTTCGTGAAACATAAATCGAACAAAGTGTAATTGTTTTGTCTAATGTTAGGCGTACCGACACAGCCTGTAAATTTGTATTCAAAGGTACAGATCTGTGAATGATATCGTCTCTAACTAAAACAGATGTTCCACGGACGTGAAGGTCATTATCATCTGCCCAGGCATTATACGAAGTATAATGCTTAAAAGCTGAATGATCCTGCGAGTCAGGTTTCTTTAAAAGAGTTTCCTGCAGACAAAAAAGCGGCAGGATTATACTTTTGGCTTAGAAGATCCAGTTCATTAAAATTGGCTCTAAAACCTCGGCTATTCCACTGTATTATATTATTGTTGTGTGTTTTATCCATATTTGGTTGGAGATTTATCTGGTGGACGAATGGGTGAAATTGTCCTAATAGCTTTCTTAGGCGACTTGTGTCTTGGGGACATATTCTGAGAGGTGTTCGGGCATAAGGGCCCGAACGTTTCATCGATGCACTCGCACTCTTCCATCGACTCAAGGCCCTCAAACCTATTACGTGTAACAGAGTCTTTAAGGGCCTTGGGGATTCTTTCTGACTGTTTCTGCGTTTCTGTATTCTTTTTGGCTTGATTCCTTCTCTGATTCTGACTCAGATTTTGATTTTGATTGTGTGGCTTCGGTTTTGTTTGTTTTGTCTTTTTGTTTTGATCTTGCTTCCTTTATTTTTTTTGTCTGCTTTTAGTTGTTCCTTTTCTTTTTCAAATTTGGCGTTGATTTGTTTTCGATTGTTCTGTGAGTAGTTGATGGTGTTTGTGTGGATTTTGGTTCTGTTTCGTTTGACTGTTCTGTTGTAAAAGCTTCCACTAGAGATGGTAATGTGTCTTTGATCCATGTATATTGAGTTTGGCAATCTACTGCCACTGAAGGTAATTTCTGTGATAATTTTGCAGCATATGAAGGTGATGATGTACTCATATCAGGCATTGATGATACAATATCTCTGGCCTCCTTAAAACTGATTTGCTTTTTGCATTTTATTTTCTGTATAGTCTTTTCTTTTTTTCCAGACAGGGCAGTCGTTGGATGATGACATATGATTGCCCTGACAGTTTACACATTTAATGGAATTGGTGGATGGTCTTGGTGTTGCTGGCTGCATTTGTAACATGTCGTTTGACCCCTTCAGTTGTTTTCGGTGGCTGAGAAGAATTAAAAGATAAAATATATGTATTTGTTTTTATTACTGAATCCCCTTTCTTAATTTCTATATTTTTAATTGCAGTTTCACCTTGTGATTCCAGTTCTTTCTGTATTTCGAGTACATCAATTCCCGTCAATTCTCTTGTTCTAATTACTCCTCTGCTGTTGTTTAGTGAGGTATGTGGAAACACATTCACATCCATATCTGCTAATTTATCAATTTTCATTAAGTTTTTTGCCTGGAATTCATTACTACACTCTATTAATATTGCTCCACTTCATAGTTTTTTAACATGCTTGACACTGCCAGCAATTCCCTTAACAGCTTTTTCTAAGGCAAAGGGGTTAATGTCACTTGCCTTCTAACCTTCTACTGCTGCATATATAATTATAAATTTTTGCCACTTAGGCAATGTAGGTGAATCATTTGTGTCTGAATCAGAATCAAAGATATCAGAAAGTGAGTCTCGCCCTCGTTTAAATTTGTTGTGTTTGAATCCATGGTTTGATGTTTAGTTTTTCATTTGCCCCGGCACCCACACACCGCGGAGTCCAACAAGGGGTTGGTTGAGTTACTACCAAGCAGTGAACCCACCAGGCTGCCAGTATTCCCACATACGTATACTAGGGCAATATACTCAGCCAGTGTTGATGCTGAAGCATACCACTGACTGACTGACCCGTTTGTGGAAGTGCCATGTCTTCAGATGGCGATCATCCAACCAATCACTTTACAAAGCATTAAAATAATAGTTGCCACGTAGAACTGAAACAGACAGTGCAGCAAAATTTAATAGTTGTTAAAAATATAATGTTTAAAAAGAGTATACAATGGCAATTATGGTATGTGATTAAAAGAAATGACTGATTGAATGACCACCAAATGCCCACCGACGTGACACCCAGTACTTTTTGGGGTGGGGGCTCCCGATTGGCCAGAACGGGCCATCCGACCATCCTTCTACTCCCGAAATTGGGGCCAAAGCAGTGTGTTGGACATTATCTCCGAAATGGAGACTAGGGCTCCATCCCGGAGACTGCCCTAACCGGAGCCACTAGTCCTCAACTGCCAGGATTCCTTCTTCCGGGGCCTTCGGAATGCACCTCGCGGGATAACAAGGTGCCTGCAAGATGGAATTAGCAGGATTGACCATTTTGGTCCGGGGCTGAGTATTTTAATATTTCGCAGCAAATTAGCTCAGTTGAGCAAACCTGCCAATTGGAAATTAGCAAACCTGCCCAACCGAGCAGACCGTCCTCTATCCGCCACCTGAAGACCCGCCTAGTAGGGGATGGTCAACCCCCCCCCCCCCCCCAGGAGGATTCTCTATATCTTAATCACCTTTATCTATGCATAGCCAAAGACCAGGTGTTCTCTAGCTCAATTCCTTTATGACATGTCCAAACAAAGAGGACTTTTAAAGCATTTTTGTATGTACATAGCATCAGATGTGCCACTTTATCGTAATTACATAACTGTCTAAACAAACCAGGTAGTCTTTATGTCTAAAGCATTTTGTATGCCGTTACGTGTACATGTCCTTGACAACATCTGCCTTAGAGATATTTACCATGAAATAAAGTTATGGGAGGGGCAGAGAGGGGATAGCGGATGGTGGCACACTTTTGTTAGTACGTATAAGGACACCTCAGTGCGAACACCCCTCCCCCCCCCCCCCCCCAGCTTTGGGCTAGCCTTTGGAAAGGGGAGGAACAGTCCAGAGCTTTGGTGGGGAGGGAGTGGGCTTTGGTAAGGAGGGAGCCCACATACAGGGAACATTTAAACAATGTGGGGAAAGCCTAAATGGGCTATACATAGCCCGGGTCCCTTTAGAGGGTCACAAAATGGGGCTTTGGGGAGGGATAGCCTACAAAATAGGGTACATACAGGGTGGGTAGGGTAAGGGGGCGCCTAACAATAGCCTAGGCCTAGTATGGAGAGGAGATGTGAGAGGGGACGGGGAGGCCTAATGGATTTGGGCACCGAGGTCAATGACCACGGATCGGGGTCCGACCTTGAGGTCCTGGTAAAAAGGGCAGATCTCAACCTTACATACTATTATAGTGCCTTTGAGAATTGACTTCGCAGGAGCTAAATTATGTGCTTCAACATTTCTACCTGAATGCTCGTACGTCAGAAGGAGAACTGGGACAACAAGCTTGGCACTAAACAAGTTTTCAACTGCACAAATAATGTTTGTAACTGGCATAAATCCGCCAGTTCAACTGTGGGCTACCACAGTGTGTCTGACGAAGAAAAGTTCGCAATGGGAAAATCCAAAAACAAATTCTATAAACACGGGGCCTGTTTCTGCTGAAAGGGCGAATTAAAATAACACCCACGACCTTGAAATCAGTGACAGTAGCGACACACTTTCACATCCGGGGACGATAACAAGCAATGCAGCTTGAGAAAGTACTATTGCGCTGATAAATAATAGATCACCCCCATATCAAAGACTCATCATTAGTATAAATAACAGACATTTTGAACCAACCTTTCAAAACTGCAAAATTGGAAAAGTGGAAATTAACTTTAAAAAGTAGACAGGGTTTCGGATAAATCCTCAACACTACTGTTGAGTACTTCGTTCAATAATTTGTTAATGACACTTTTCAATACAGTGTTTTTGACCACTGTCTCACTGCTATATTCTCGTGTCTTTTCTGCTCGTCAACACAAGGTCTATATGAGGGATGGGTGGGGGAAGGTGTGAAAGACATTGGGTGTAAATACTATAAATTCTTAATGATTGCTATAAGAGAATGACAATTGAAATTTATGAAGTGTTGGGGGTGGGGGGCTATAAAATTCAAATAACTTTTTTTCACGGTTACCTGTGGCGGTAATGTTCAAATTGTTATTTTTTGTAGGGTTCTTTGTTTTGTTTTTTTTTTGTGGGGGGGGGGGGGAGGGGGGTCACATAGTTTGGAAATGAATCCGTTATCCTTGTGTCTTCCGAAGTGTGTGGGAATTTACTCGAGTCTGGGGTTCATACAGCTTTCGACCGTATGAGTCTCCAGACCGGTGTAAATTCCCATAAACCCCGGAAGACACAAGGATAACTAACAATATTATATTGGTCAGACATGAGAGTGTTCAACTTCTCACGGAGTTAGAGCCTTAGATGCTGATGTTGGAGTTAAGCACTAATAGATAATAATATTTCATTTCAACCCTTATATCGTCCGGTGAGTGCAACAAGGAGCCACCTGCAATGCTTTTAGCTTTGCAGGTGGCTCCTCGTTGCACTCAACGGATTATATTTTTCAAATGTTACATGCACGCAATGGAAAAGTGAATATCACATCTTACATCTGTTGAATAAATGTTACATCGTACATACCTGTCACTTTGGCACTTACTTTCCGTCGCTGTAACTCACAAGCGATGCTAATATAGGTTATCGTAATGATTTCTGTTTTCTGTTGTCATTAAATATAAGATTAGAATTGTACTGCGATATTGATTAAACAGAAACTGAATCTTCACGTCAAACGAAAACAATTTTGTTTGATCGATAGGTCTTTTACGGCTCTTGTGTAAAGTCCTTCTGAATATTATTTACAGACACAATAGGTCATTCTGTACACGAGTACAGAGTATTATGTATACCAAAAATATTAGAGGAGGGTGAATTAGTCAGAATTGAACAACAAAAAACATTCTGAGAGAAATCGACGCTTTTATGGGTTGTTTTATGGATTGTTCGGGTCTTTGCCACCCCTCAAATAAATAAAATGCATGACATTTTAAGTCGACAAGCTAGGTGTGCTTGGGAAGAACCTTCTGATTTATTCAGTAATTATGCAGCTCAAACATCAACCAAATACATATCCCCAATCGCAGCGATATTGCGGTCCAGGAACACAAACTGTGGGAGACCTGTATTTTGAGCTATTTAAATTGTCGCCTTCAGGGTAAGCGCCGAGCCACGCTTTTACCAGGTCGTGCACAACTTAAAATTGAACTTATATGGTCAGTTCTGTTTAAAATAATTCGATCGAACTATGGTTTTCACATCGAAAACAGGGTTGGGGGATCGTACGTTCGATGCGCACAAAATCACATCAACATGAAA
Organism: Pictodentalium vernedei; assembly: GCA_031216915.1. Classification (NCBI taxonomy): domain Eukaryota; kingdom Metazoa; phylum Mollusca; class Scaphopoda; order Dentaliida; family Dentaliidae; genus Pictodentalium; species Pictodentalium vernedei. Next base: position 874,074,817 of record CM062297.1, on the reverse strand, counting down.
ACAACATATTGATTACACTAAAGCACTCGAGGTTTCCAAACAAAAAAAAAAAAATGAAAATTCACTAATGCAAACTTGAGTAAATCGAATATATTTCCCCTGCATTTCGAAAACATTTATACTTTCACTGCCTATTAACGCATGTTAACGCGTAATTTGTATTTAAAAAGTACATATTTGCTTTCACCGTGATCTACAGAATGAGAAGGCAATCGTGAGCGTGATCGATGTACAACCTTTACAGGTTTAATACACGTTGTGCACAAAATTTCCATGGCAGCACAAAACACCCAACAAATAAATGATGTTGATCACGCTTCACACGGGGAGATAATGGAGAAGTCCTACAGAATCGCAAGCCTGGGAGAAATGAAGGGTACAGACGTTAACTCTAAGAAGCCTAAGAAGCCGGGGAATCAGAATGATTTAATTTAATGAACATGACATACCGCGAAAACTTACAGTAAAGCAGGTGCTTCTAGTCAAATGTCGTCTGCCTATTCTGGACTAGATGTACTTGCTCAGTATTTAATTTTCCCCCAGCCCAAAGATAGCTGAACCGTCACAGCCAGATTACCCGCCGTATTACATCACAGGCAAGAAAACTCGACTCCTGGCTTCTAAGAGTTAAAGAGACTGCCAGAGGAAAGAGAAAAAGGAGCTTTTGTTATATTTATAAAAAAAAATCGATCAGCCACAATTGTAAGCAGGTGGGCATTTTGACTACTGGAGTGTGCTGGGCATCTGATGCAACTTGTGAACATTTGAGGAAAACCATAGCTATATCTAAAGAGGTAACCACCGAACATGTTGACAATTTGACGAAAGTATATATTGAAATTCCCGTCATGTTCGGAAGATTATTCCTGTTTAGCGGCTCTCTGTTTCGATCCATTACTCTTCTAAATTGAATGTGTTATTTAGTCAAATTCACGCTGTTGTGTTTGACAGATTATTTCACTCTAAGCGGCTTCTGATTTTAATTGAGAAATAACTTTTATAACTCGCGTAGCGAGTTATGATTAAGCTTGTGCTGAAAATTTTCGGTTTATATCGCATAAACCGAAGGAAAACAACAGTTATTTCTTATAATTTAAACGGCTGTAATATTAAAATATAAAAACTATGTGTACGTGAACGAAAAGCTTTTAATTTTCGCATAAGACAACAGTCAAACTCAGGAAAGTGTGCCACAAACAGGTCACGTCAATCATTGTCAAATTGTTTGTTGTTTTGATTTTCGATCGCAGACGACAGATATTTAGCAAGTCACGTAACAATATCATTAAAAACATTTTTTTTAAGTTCCCCCAAAATCATGTTTGGGTATGCAGATCGTGGAGAGTGTATTGTCACTAAATCACCCGCAGAGTGGAGATTCCACCCATACAATAATTGCAAATTTGTTACAAAGCATAACACGCACAGGCAAAGTTTCAACCAATGGACCTCCGGGTTAAACCCGGAGGTCTATTGGCTAAAACATTGCTCGTGTTTTTTTTCCGTATGTATAAAATTTGAAAGTTATAGTTTGGGTGATAACTCCACTCCGCGGGTGATTTAGTTACAATCCACTCTCCACGTACTGTATGATCTTTTATTCGTCTCCCACTTCGGTATATTTTATGAAATTCAATTGTTCCTGAGAAATTATCATTATATTCTCGCTGACTGGAGGCGATGAAAAATCGATCATTGATCTTTGTTCACAAGCTTGTTGTCCATCTATCAGTCTGCCGTCACGCCCTCACGGTGACAAGTGGATTGAGTGGGCGGGGCTTCCATAGTCTTCAAAGTTGGGTCGGATGTGCGAACGTGTAGCGACATTCCAAATCGTGGCGTGATTTGGTTTATACGATTTTGACGACTTTCACGCTGTATGCTTTCAACCAATCAAACGCAGAGGCGGGGCAAATGATTAAATTATTTTATTTTTAAAAAAGATCACTTTCGTTGGAGAACTAAACCAATATATACCGCCTCATGGGAACGTGACAATATTGCACCACGATATTTTCACGTTTGGCTAGTATAAAAAACTGAATTCCAAGCACGTTTATTTCTCCACGAGAATGATGCAATCAGTACCCAACAAAGAAGCCAACCATCGATTGCCTGAGGCAGACTATAGTTGCCAATGATGGCCCCCACTACAAGACCATCCTTTAAGTGGCAGATTATACGTGCCTGAATATCATCACTGCACCATCGGGGAGAGGGAGCACCTTTGCCGAGAGGAACCCCTCTCGCACTGGTCCTCACCCAATGGTTTAGACCAAAGGATCATCAAAAAGACCACCACAACTTCAACGAACACCATAATCCCGGGCGTGTGCTGAGTACTCTACCCGTTTCCTCCCTTGACGCGCCTGGACATGTTACTAGAAAGTATATCCTACAGTTAATGAGGGTCGAAAGGGGGCTTTCCTCCCACCGTCCCTGCGCGTCTTCAGTACGCAAAAACCATTTGGTCTGCGTTTGTTCATTTTATTAATTAATTAACCAACAGATTATCGGCTTTCCATCAGAGTCGTAAATGATAAAATTCCTGACTTGTATTTCCTTTCCTTGGTTGGAAGTAAATGGAGATACGTTCGGCGCATCATGCCACACTTGTTTTATTTTAATTTTTTGATTATATGCAATTTTTCGTAATTTGTAACCGTCCTCGTAGTATTGGTACTAAAAGTGTAGGTTTAATGTCTGTTTTGCACGTGCTGTTTCAGCATGATACATCTATACAATAACGTATTCAAGTATATAGATGTCGCGTTTCATGCTTTTTTATCTACTTTATACGTAAAAACAGTAACGTTTTATCTTTTATCGTTATCGAAAACTCGCCGTCAATAAAAAATCTTTTATAGTTACTGCACTAAGAATAAAAGTCACGTGATATCGCAAGAATACAACGTTTACGCCCATCTCATTTGCATGACGTACTATTTCATTCAACACTTTGAATAACTAATTATCCCTGCCGCGGATCGAAACAAATAAAACGGGGCGTATTTATCGAAATATATTGAATAAAAAAGAAGGCCATTAATTAAACTTACTGAATTGTAAAAATAAAATTTGACGGAAAAGAGTAAAAATTAGTAACTTACACTTTTTCAAATGAGATTATTTCACCCTTCGAGACTTTAATTATCCTGACGTTCAAACGTCACTGGGAATTCAGTTTCTTCAACATTTTTCAAAATGTGACGTCAAACGTCGGAAAGTACAAATAACCAGATATTTTTCACATTAGTGATTATCTGGTTGAAGGCTAGATTATTTTTAGTGGTCTGCATTTGTTAATCAAAACTTGTTTTATTACGGGAGTGGGGGAGGTGGGGGTGTAGATAAAAGGGTTATATACACATGGTGTTTGTAAAAAATCTTTTATCGCGACTCGAGCGTTTTCGGGGGCTACATAGCTACTCGTCGCTGCGCGACTCGTAGCTATATATGCCCCCGAAAATGCTCTCGTCGCGATAAAAGGTGTATATAACCCATATTTATCAGATCTTTTGTAAGTCATTTTCCATAATTGGTTTACGACAACGCCTGGAAATAATCAATCTGTCATTTGGAGAATGAGATCCCCAGACGGTAAATTAGCTGATTCAATCCCGTTGGGTGGGCCATTGTATCCTATGGTACCTCTTTCTGTTTAGGTTTAAGACCGTCATTCAATTTGAATTTCACAGAGGGTAAATATGGTGATGTTACTCTGCTGTGCAGGGCAGTATTTCCGATTTGACCCCCTGGAGACCTTATTCTGAAGATGATCATCTTTTCTTTCCAGGCTTGTTTGCAATTGCGGTACACGTCATAAATTCAACCATTTGTTCCCGCATGACACAACTGTATCGCCTCTTTAAAACACAAAGGAGCCAGCTGCAGTGCCTAAGCATTGCAGCTGGAACATTTCTGCTCTCAAGTGACAACATAACTGTAATAACACGTTTTTCTAGAGCGTCTAAAGAGCAGGACAGCTCGGTTATACTCAATGTGTCGACATGGTTTCTTCATTGTTGGGAGGTATTGGGGACACCACAGGAGTTTTCGGTGTTTCAACGGGTCTTGTTCTCGCGGAATGATCTTCCTCCTCGGTATGAAGTAGTTCGGGGCCTTTGCTGGTCTTTTTTGTCTCCGACGTTGTCTCTGGCCATTAGTCTGCAGAAATATATGACAAGTGCGCCCGTTTTCTTCTCTACTAGGCGGCGTCCATCCTCCTGACCGGTGTCCTGGTCGGAAAGATGAGATGCCGGAATGAGGAAGTCTAAAATGCAACATCAGACTCCAACACCACCCCCCCCCCTCTCTCTCTCTCTCTCTCTCCTCATGCGAGCCGTGTCTTTTTTCAGAAACCCCTATACTCAGTGAGCGTCACGACGTCTGGTAGAGGGTGCATTCGTTCTCCTCTATTCGCAGCCTCTTGGCTGTCAAACAATGGCACATCAAGCAAGCACTCCAAGTATACCAGAGAGCGACCACTGCGGATAATATTCTCCTATGAAAGGTACGGCTACACTCTGGCGACTTTAAAATCCACTGCTAGAGGAATTTGAACCTTGATAGTCTAGGTGGTAGTTTGGGCAGCATTCAATCATAGCAGTGTCTTGGATTTCATTTAGAATTTCAATCCGATCAGTGTAGATGCGCTCACCTCGGAGTCCAAGGTTAATAGGCACCCCCTTTGACTTATCCTTCATCTTTATACCGAGTCGTTTTTTCCACGGAATCGATTCGTTCCGTATGATTAACAACGTCTGTCTTACGAAATTGTAACATTATACTACAAAGGCCATCTTACCACACGGCAAAAACAAGGCAAAAAATAATCAAAATTATGTCAATACTGGACACTTCAGGAAGTTACAAAATCGATCGATTTCCACAGTACGTTACGTCATTCGTAAACATAAACCACGAATTACGTCATCTTGAGCATTAGCAAGTGTGCTGTAAACGTGGAAATAAACTTACAAATCGTTACCCGGAATCTGAGGTGAGATTGAGGCGCACTTCCAGAAATCGTTAACAATATTACATGCTATCTTGGTAAAAGTAACGCAGTAACACAGGCTCGTTGCATTGTTTTGTTACTTTGTGACCGAGGAGACGATAATATAAGTTATCATGGGCAACATCCAGGGTATATGAAGATTTAATACCTGGATGTCGGTTTTCAACCATGAGGCGCAAGCAAGATAACGATTTTGTCCTAACACAGAAATAATGTCGAGATGTAAAATATGATCTCACATTAAGACTCGGGCGACGAAGTTTAAACCCCACACTGAGCCTCAGGTTTTGAACAAAACAGCGAAACAAACGTCACAGCAAAGCTATAAATAGACCGAGTCTATTTCCGAATCGTTGTTTATAAACCAGGTTACACATGGAGAAGTTTGTCACTTTGGTGAATTTGAATTCATTGAAAAAGTTTTAAAAACCGTGTAAATTCAGTCTTCCAGAGTGTATTGTATATGGAACAAGCTTCAGCATGTTAGATGTGTTGTGTTGTGTGTTTTATTATGTCATTGGGAGAATAGCTTAAATATTCACTTAAAACGACGCTGGACATGGGACATGGAAGGTGACCTTTTGAATTTCGGGAACGATGTCTCACAATTTCAGACTCCACTTGGATTTAAACTTGAAGATTTTGAATTGAGCCGCAGTCATTGAATTTTGTAAGAAGTAGGCGGAATTAATAGCATACATTTCTACGCTGACCATCGGAAACCGTAAAATAAATTATGAAGTACGCCGAGATTTTATGGTTCTGCAATCGACGTGACCCAGTCGGGGTCAAAGGTTATTTTTATCACCTGGATGTTTCTCGAGTGACAAACGGGGAACAACGGCGCGTGCTCTTATTACCCACTCGTTTGAAGATAGCCGATACCATGGCTATTTGTTTCGGTCACGTTGACCAATCAGAAGACGCGATGCATACTGATACATGGACCATACTCTTTAATATTTCCCGTTTCTTGCTAAAATGAAGATTTTGTGCTGAAAATAAAATTGTTGTATTCCCAAATATTTATTCACCAGATATGTCGAGGGCTATGATATTGCTATCACCAGAAGCCAATACTATAAAACTTTTACAATTGTATTTTCTAGAATTGTATTTTCTACTATTAATACAACTGACTAAAATGAATTATTTGCATTTTAAAAGATGAGGCAATTTGCAAATTGCAATATCTTCGAAAATGTTAAGGGTTCATTTCAAACCGAATAAAGTCTTAACCAGAAAATACAAGTGTATAAATACAATTGTAAATGTTCTACAGTTAAAACTAGAAGTCCTGTCATGAAATGTGCACACATAACACGTTGATCTGCGCGTTAATCTACGCGTTATGACCATAGTAAGGCTATCAAATTCTGCACATATGGCCTGTGCACAAGCAATCTTTCAGCCAATGGACCTCCGGGTAACCCGGAGGTCCATTGGCAGAAACATTGCCTGTGTTTGATGTGAGTAACCAGTAGAGCCTGCCGTGCTTTGGATGCTAATCGTTATGGCAATTGCGCGCAATTCCTACGCGCAATTAGGCCTATATAAGCTCACAGTTCGTGACAGGACTTCTGGTTTTAACAGTATATAGTTATATATAGTTATAGTTGGATGTAATTTCCACTCGCAATGGAGAGGTTGACGAGCACTTGTTCATACTCTAGTCACTGATCGTTATACAACTTGATTTCTGGAACGCAGATTGGTCGAATATTGAAAAGTGCCTAACCGGCAGCAATCTTAAGATGGTGGTGGTGGGGTGGAGGGGGGCATATTTGCTGCTATAAATTAACACTGCTCAACAAATAAAACTTTTTCGATAGTTTTCAGTTTTCTGACGTCTCACAGCAGCTATTTAAACGATTTTTTTTACGCAGCAATGCAGCCTAAATATTTATAACAAATTTTAATTACAATTAACAAAAACAAGTGCCGAGATGGGAAAATTAACGCCGTGTTACTAGTTTTCGTGCTAACCTTTAGTTGTAAGATGTGAAAGCTGTTGCGCTGCGACTGCAATCACAACGCAACAGCTTTCGCGTCATGCAATGAAATCGACAGGACGAGGTGCCACGTTAGTTTACTTGACGCCATCTTCAGGAGGGGTAGGGGAGGGGGTGAATTGCGATGTTCATCGCTGATGGCCCAACAACCCATCTGTAGAGAGACCTGTGCCCTAGAACATACAGGCGAACGTGAGGATATATAAAGACCAAGCAGGTAACTCAATGTGTGATATTCATGTTGTAATTTACACTCAAATTAATAGAATTAAGAAACAGAATGAATCCGTGTAATTGAATTATTTAGTACTCAGGTTACCGATTTTTTCTAAGTGATGGAAATTAGTCGATGCCAGGTTTATGTGTAAAATTTTAATTATCTATTGATTGTTCGCTTAGTTTTTGTTTGAAAGCTCCAGTATTTACTTGACCTCAAATGGCATTAGCCATATTCATTCACTGTGAACTTCACTCGTTTCACATTGTCCATGGAATGAAAAAAACATTAAGATTTCCGGGTTAACAGGTTCATTCCATCGATCTACAAAATTAAAAACCAATGAAAGATAGTTGCGGAAAGAGAGTTATGGATTTTTCAGCTCAACTTTATTCCCTTGAAGGCTTTATTAAGTAAGTTTTTTTAAAATGACGTTCTCGGAACTAGTGCTGATTGTCAACGATTGAACTTACGATGAGTAGGAATAATTCCTTTACTGCGTCGGACATTGCGTTTTGACGGGGTTTGTGTTCTCTCTCTCTCTCACGGAAATTGACCGTTTTAACACGTGGAAGCTGAGAGACCAGTTTTCCGTCCCAGAATCATCATACGTCATAATATTCTCAAGTAGAATGTCTGCTAAGGCTGCACGTTGAAAAAATTAATTGTCTACCCCATACAATGAATATTAATTGTCTATCCCATACAATGAATATTAATTGTCTACCCCATACAATGAATATTAATTGTCTACCCCATACAATGAATATTAATTGTCTACCCCGTACAATGAATATTAACTGTCTACCCCATACAATGACTATGAACTCTTCCAACTGCTGCCATTGAACTGACGTGGGAGATACCACCCTGGGACGTAACAAGAAGTTTCCGATTGGGGGGGGGGGGGGTGTAGGGTAGTGAATTTCCAACTGGGAGAGGGACCTGGAGGGGGCTACCCCCTCCCGGTGTCTCCCCATAGTTGGAAATTCACTACCGAGAAACATTTTGAAAATGTAGCCATGAAAGGGGGCATAAAATTGATTCCAGTAACTGAAAAGCCACCATATTTGTGATAGAATTATCAGGTTATTATTATTTGTTATTATTCTGGGAATTGAAAATGTGCTAAACAAATGATCAAGCTGAGAACTTTGAGCAATTCACACTGTCTTAACATTAAATCAGATGTTATGCAGGAATGATCAATTTTCGATGTTTCATCATTTTGTAACTGTGAATGACAGGTAGGTCAGATGATTCCGTACCTGCACGATTACCAACCGGGTAGGGATTTATCTATTGGGCTTTTAGTACAGTACGTGGAAAGTGTATTATCACAAAATCACCCGCAGAGTGGAGACCCCACCCAAGCAATAATTGCAATTTCTTTGCAAATCATAACAAGCACAAGCAAAGTTTCAGCCAATGGACCTCCGGGTTAAACCCGGAGGTCCATTGGCGGAAACATTGTTTGTGTTTTTAATCGATAAATACAAAATTTCAAAGTTATAGTTTGGATGATAACTCCACTCCGCGGGTGATTTAGTTACAATCCACTCTCCACGTACCGTATATAAAGGGGATCTAAGGGTAATCACATTTGGAAATATTATGGATTGCAGAAAATCGCTTAGGCCTACAGCATTTCGGACAAGCCTATGAGAAACCTGTTAGCATTTTTAACTTATCAGTGTTCAAGGTTAGGGCCATTATTCTGAGCATGTTATTGCTGATCAAATATTGTTATGATATCATTGTTATATCATTATTCCTAGATCCGCTATTTTCTATGTTTTGGTCATGTCACGTTTGTTACGTCATTATCTAGCATTGGTGCTTGTTTGGACACTTGAGGACTTTTATTTACAATTCATTTCGCAGGTCAAAAAAAAAAAAAAAAACGAAGACCATCTCTCGAGAAACATAACTCAAAATGATTCGGCACGATATCCAAGACAGAGTATCCCGGACTATCGACAATTAAAGCGACGACTTTTTATTCCAAATTTTACTGAACAGACCGAGTAAAAAATTCAAGTACCCAATAATGGACCAGGGATATACTCTCAACGTTTCGTCATCATTACAAGAAAACCAGGAGCCAATACAATAAAACTTTTACAATTGTATTTTCTAGAATTGCATGTATTTACTACCTATTAATATAATGAATCATTAGCAGTTTAACCCTTTACCCAACGAATCAGCCGCATCCGCCCGCGAAATAGGCAAATTCAGTAGTTGAAAAAATATTATTTTTCAAAAAAATTCTACAAAACCATATCATGAGACCACTCATTGGAACGAGCTCCTCGAGCTCGTTCCAACGAGGGGTCACATGATATGGTTTTGTTGAAAGTTTTTGAAAAATTTGAAAAAATGATATTTAAAAAAAAAATTTTGATATCATCTGCGTTGGGTAAAGGGTTAAAAGATATGGCAATTTGCCACTGGCAAATTGCGACATCTTTGAAAATGCTAATTGTTCCTTTCAACCCATTTAAAGTCATAATTCGAAAATACAATTCTAGAAACTACAATTTTAAAAGTTTTCTTGTACTGGCCCCAGAGAACGCAAACATTCTACAGTAAACGAGGTTGGTCCATATCCCTTATCACCTCGACTTATTCCACGGTAACTTGGTGGATAGCAAAAAGTGTGCACAGTATCGGTCGCGTGTAGCATAAATTAGTAATATTTTGGAGTAATCGGACAACGGACCCAAACGACCCCCCCCCCCCCCACCCCCCCCCCCCCCCCCCACCACCACCACCAAATACTACGGGGAAACAACCACAAAGTTCGCCACGAGATAGTTTTAAACAAACATGCGGGTACACTATTTTACGTTTATACAAAACGACATAGAAAAAAAACAACTCGAAAGGGGATTCTCAGATTCAACTTCCAAAGTAAATATTGTGTGCCTTTAACTCCGGATCGAGGTGTTGTTTCCGAAGTTTTCAAAAGAGAATACAATTCGTTTTTGACTTTGAAGATTGAAAATCATTTTCTGTGGTCCATTTTTGAATCCTATTCAAACACAGCTGAAGTTTGCGCTCGATAGAATTCATATTTTTACTGCTATAACGGATTAAAAAATCATCGACATACAATGAAGAATCTGCCATATTCTCAATTGCATCGATTATATTATTAATTTTAACCGCAAACAGGGTAACGGATGAAATACTACCCCGAAGAACCCCCAATTCCTGCTCGCGAGGATCAGATAACGTTGGCCCAACACGAACCTGAAATTGGCGGTGCTTTAAAAAGTTTTCAATAAAAAGAGGAGTACGTCCTTTCAACCCCTTATTAGAAAGATCTTTTAAAAACCCATACGTCCACGTATCATATGCCTAGATCAAAGAAGATGGCGACCACATGTTCTTTTCTAGCAAAGGCATTTCTAATAAACGTTTCAAGTCTGACCAAATGATTCACTGTACTTCTCTGGCTTCTGAAACCACACTGAACATTCGCAAGTCGATTGTTCGATTCCACAAACCGGACAAGTCGGTGATTGATCATCCTCCCCATGGTTTTGCACAGACAACTTGTTAAGGCAATAGGCCTGTAATTGCGTGGGTTGCTTGGATTTTTATCAGGCTATGAAATGGGGATTATTGTTGCTTTACGCCAGGAAGGTGGAAACTGGCCAGTCACCCAAATGCCATTAAAAATTAACAATAAAAGCTCAAATGAAGATTGAGGCAGATGCTTTAAAAATTGATAGTGTATTTCATCGGAACCAGTGGCAGTATCCTTTGCTCTATGAAAAGATTTACGTAACTCTTCCATAGAGAAAGGTTCATTGTAATCCTCTAAATTGTTGGAGGTAAATTTGATCTTTAGTTTTTCTTGCTGTTTTTTAATTTTAATAAATTCTGGACTATAATTTTCAGACGACGAATGTTTCGAAAATGTGGAAGCCAATGTGTTTGAAATTTCTTCTTTTTTTTTTTTGATGTAATTAATTGTGTTGTTTTCCTTCAGGTGTTGTACAGTTGATTTGGTGTCTTTTCCTTTAATCTTTTTAATCATTTTCCAAATTGTAGTGATGGGGGTGTTTTGGTTAATCTTAGAAACATAAGTTTCCCCAAAGATCTTTTCTTTTTCGGTTTTATAAGTCGTCTTGTTTTTGCCAGATTTATACGTAGTTTGTCTATATAATGTTTGTTTGGTGACTTGTTAAATTCCCTTTCAGCTTTCTTGCGATCCTATATAGCCTTTTTACATTCACTATCAAACCATGGTTTGATGGAACGTTTTGGATTTGCCGGGGTTTCAGGGATGGCTGTGTTTGCAATGTCAAGCAGCTCGTTTGTAAAATGTTCTATTTGGTCAGCACTATCTTGAAATTTCTCCCATGTGGGGCATTCAGAACAAAGCAATGAGAAAGTGTCCCAGTCAGCCTTTTTAATGTTCCACTGGGGCACCCTCTCATCGTCCGCCGGAACTATACTCTCCAACACAATTGGAAAGTGGTCCCTCCCGCACGAGTAATCTTCTACCTTCCAAGAAAAATCGAGGAAGACAGAAGAGCATGCAATTGTAAGATCAATTGATGTGTACGAACCAGATGCAGTGTGCAGATAAGTGTCTGAACCATCATAAAACAAACAGGGATCATATTATGTAATTAACCCTTCATATAATGCCTAGGCAGATGACAACGATCTTCATATTCGTGGAACGTGCGTGTTAGTTAGGAACGACATCATTCACTTAATCATTTAAAAACTGAATGATCTTGAGCCTCGGGTTTCTTTAAAAGAGTTTCCTGCAGGCAAAAAGCTGCAGGTTTATAGTTTTGGCATAATAGACCTAGTTCATTAAACTTTGCTCTAAAACCTCGACAATTCCACTGTATAATATTTTGTTTGGGTGTGTTATCTATGTTTGAGTGGTGATTTGGAAGGTGGACGTATGGGCGAAATTGTCCCGTGTTTTCGTGGATGATGTTTTACGTGAGGTCTTATTCCGAGAAGAGTTCAAGCGTAAGTGCCCGAACGTTTCGTCCATGCACTCGCTGACTTCCATCAATTCTAAGCCTTCAAATCTGTTACGGATAACGGGATGTGGAAGGGCCTTTGGTGTTCTATCCGTTAGCTGTTTTCTGTTTTTCTTTTTTTAATTTCTTTCTGAGTTTTTCTTGACTTTTTTTTCTGACCCTCACTAAGCTTATGAAATCCTGCGTTCGATTTTGAGTTCGGTTGTTCCTTTTTCTTTTCTGGTTTCGATTCTGTTGCTTTCTCATTTTGTGTTTTAACTTTGATTTGTTCTTTTTTCTGATTTCCTTTCAAGTTTTCTTTTGATATTATTTGAGGGCTTGGTGGTGTTCGAGTTGACTGTTGCTGAATTAGATCGCTGTGTTCTATTGTGAACGCCTGTAGTAAGGTTGGTATTGAACCTACAAGCCATGTATATTGTGTCTGGCATTCTATCGACTTTGTTGGAACTTTTTGTTTTGTCACAGTAGCATATGATGGTGTTGAAGTATGAATCCCTGGAATCGATGAAATAATTTCTCTTGCCTCTTAAAAACTTATCTGTCTTTCACATTTTACTTTTTGTATGGCATTTTCATTTTGCCAGATGGGACAATCTTTTGATGACAACATATGATTGCCCTGGCAATTTACACATTTAAAACTATTACTGGTACATGGTTCATCGTGTTTGTGGTGGCATTTGTGGCAGACTGGCTGGCCTCTAGATGAATTTTGACTGTGACCGTATTTCTGGCATTTGAAACAACGAAGTGGATTTGGGATATATAAATCCACCCCGACATTCATATAACCTATTTTTGACTGATTTGGGTGGCTGTGGGGTATTAAAAGTAAATATATAAGTATTTGTGCTGATTTCGTTCCATTTTTTCTTTATTTTTATTCTTTTAATACCGATACTCCCTATGTTTTCATTTCTTGAATTATTTCTCCTTCATCAATGTCGGTAAGTTCACGGGTTGGTACAACGCCTCTGCTGGTATTGAGGGTTTTGTGAGTTTCCGATTTCACATCTACATTTAACAGTTTCTGGGTCTTCAAGAGATTAAATGACTGGACTTTACTAGCACATTCAATCAAAATGCCACCTGGTCGTAATTTTTTAACAGTGCCAGCGATCCCTTGTATTGCCTTCTCCATTGCAAATGGGTTGAAGTTAACCTTTTTGTTGTCATCACTTGGACTAGGGCCCTGCGAATCACAAATTTTCGTCGAATCGAATTTGCATAATCGAATCGAATTTCGAATCGAATTTCGAATCGAAACGCGAATCGAATTTCGTCGTTAAGAAATACGATGTCGGGCGGAATTTTTCTCCTCGGATAACTTCCTTTTTATATGCTCGCTGTACATGTTCGAACTGATCATAGAAAAAGGTCGAAGAATATAATAAACACCATAATTCACATTCCTGTAGTAGCCTAGGGTGTTTATTTTTCGTGCAATACGAGAAAGTTATTCCCATTCGTTAATGCCTCGTGGGAATAATCCTCCGCATGTTACTCAGAAATCGTACGCTACACCAGGAAAAAAATGTCTATTCGTTTGTCGTTTGACACGTCTGGAGTCTGGACCCCAGCCATGATATGGCATATGTATCGGGCTGATGAGAATTTCAAAATCCTGGCGTTAAGGTGCCGTTATAACCCCAAATTCTACTAACACACTAACAGGTGACAAATAATAAGAAGACAAATGATTTATATTGAAATGGAATTATGCCATTTTCATGGTTCAGATGTACAGAAACTGAAATTGCATCCAACTGACGAACTGTCAAGGTAAGTTATGTAACTTAATTGTCGAATTGTTTAATGGATATGATTAAACATTCGTATTGTTGAGATAGAAATAATACTGAACATGACTGTCATGTTCAGTATTATTTCTATCTCAACAATACGGATGTTTAATCACATGACATGCAGCCGCAGCAGCCGTGCAGCCGTTAATAAAAAGACAAATGATTTATATTGAAATCGAATTATGCCATTTTCATGGTTCAGATGTACAGAAACCGAAATTGCATCCAACTGACGAACTGTCAAGGTAAGTTATGTAACTTAATTGTCGAATTGTTTAATGGATATGATTAAACATCCGTATTGTTGAGACAGAAATAATACTGAACATGACTGTTATGTTCAGTATTATTTCTATCTCAACAATACGGATGCTTAATCACATGACATGCAGCCGTGCAGCGAGTGAGTATCGTAATATAATATCGTATCAACTCAGTGGCCGGTATTCGTATTTTTATTGAGTTATTCGGCCATCAGTGTCCGATCACCATCACGCGAATTTCAAGCCAAGCAGGTCACTGTTTTTCCTCGCCCATATCAGCGTGGCGACATTGTGGTTGCTCAAGCCATGACGTTGATCAGTCACTACAGACGAACCTACAGAATTGACCCTTTCTGATGCGCAGTTGGTAGCCTGTATTGAAAGAATATCCTTCGCTGCAGAACGTAGACATGGCAAACGGGCTTCCTGTTCTTGCCAGAATCTAAGTGGGTCTGTACTTCTATCAGTTAATAGGAAGAGCAGAATACCGACTCATTTCTGCTTTAACCTTGTCATTTACACTCAGATTTTGCGGTTGCACTTCTTCACTGGAAATCTCATCGAACATATCATCTAATAGACTTTTAGACTTTGGCTGGCTTGATTTATTTGGAACCGTTTGTTGACATGGAACATCTGTTTCAGTGTGGACGTCTTGTATTTTGGTGGGCTCTACATGCTCAACGTGATACTGCTGAAGCATCTGAATGTAAGACTCCACGTTTTTTAGCTCATCGTCATCTTTAATGGTTGTCTTGAAGCGTGGGTCCAGATAAGTTGCCGTGAGGAGGTAATCCTGGTTTAAGTCAAATCTGTCTTCCAACTGAGTGATCAGGCTGTCGCGGAATTACTTTGCACGACGAGCTGTATTTTCCCTGAGCTTTTTCAACAGAGTCATGATGCACCGCCTGACCATTGATACACTTATTACACTATCGGCACTCAGGACAGTGGTTGCTTCAGACAATGGCTTAAGAAGAGGCAAAACAGATTCTCTGGTAGAACAGAGTTGCATCGAGAGGGGTGCCGGCGGTGGATTAGCGCATCGCTTCGTCTCTTGGCACTCGACAAGTGCACGGACAATGGGGCCATTGTTGATCTCTGCCCAGTTTAGGGGCGTGCATATGCTATTGAATCGGGTCGTAACGTGCATTGGGGGTCCGATTCTGGAAGCCCCATGTCCACTTGATGTTTGTGTAAGGCATGTAGTCCTGTAGTTGAACGTCATTTATAAGGTTTTTGTCCATCGGTTGGACAGTGAGCGAGGAATTAATGCATAATTGCAACTTGTGTGCCGCACACCCATGCCAGTATATACCCAATCCACGAGTGGTACAGGGCATAGTATTGGTTGTGTCCGTAGTGGCGAAAAATATTTGGTGAAGTGCTATTCCATACTTTTCCAGTTGATCGCGCACTATGGCCTCTGTGGCGAGTGCAGTATGGTCTGCGTCAATGTCCTCGAGACTCGTCACTGACAAACATCGAGAGGATAAAAGCCATTCATGATCGATGAAATGTATTGTAAGGACGAAAAAATTTGAACCGTTGTCTGCCTTCCAATGATCAAAAGTTATTGAAACCCGGCCATTTCCTGCCTGATCTTTGATTAACTGACACAGCTTGGCTTCGCTTTTCTCTCTCATATCACCCAGATTTCGCGAAAGGGTGATCGGGTGAGGTGGGATGTAGGAGTTGTCAGTCAAGACTGCACACAAATGCTTCAGTCCGCGACCAGCTGCTGCTTCAAATGGTCTCCCATCCGCAACCACAAAACTCAACACTGCAGCATCGTATTTCCGCTTAAGGTCGGGGTGTAATGTTCTCCCTGTGAATGCTGCCAAACTTGTCTGGCGTTTACTGCACTGCACAGCCTCACTGGTAGATGCTGTAGCATGTGGACGCTTCTTAGCCTCTCTAGCCTTCGCTGAAATAGCTTGTGCGTGCAACGCCGGGTGTTTCTTGAGAAGGTGGTTCCATAGGGGTGTCGTCGTGCCAGTTGAGTGTGCTTTATACACAACATTGCACTCAATACACGTGTAAGTCTCTGCGAGTTTATGGTGCATAAAATATTTGTGGACCGCGGATTGAGGCTGGTTTGATGCCATATTGAAGAATGAAGTCACACAACGTTCTAAATAGTAAATTCCACAGAACAGAATGACGCTCGATTCAGGCTAGCAAATGATCGAATCCTTACCAAAGCATTCACGTGCTTATTGGTGAACAACATAGTTCAGTGAGTTGTCGGCATCGCTTTGAAATTACTGTTTGACTGACTTGTGCTCTTCTCTGCGTAATCTACATTGCCACAGTTTATTCGCAGACCAGTGTCGGCAAAAAACCTTTGATGTATTGTAACCGCCTGTCTACTCACAAAAAAAAACGGAACACAGTGTTGATCGAAGTTATGCATTGATCTAGTGATTACTTGAGTGTACCAACGGGACATTTGCGACAAAATAACATATAACATATGATGGATCCAGATCGCGTTGTTATTAATATACGCGCTTTAATTCATCAATTTCAACGGGTGATAAATATGGGAAATCTGAGGGTTTCCGAGCGAGTTTATGATAAAAGTAGGACCATTTCAAACAATCGTCGATTCGAACACATTCGAATTACTATGTTCGAATCGAATCGAATCGAATAATGAAGTTCGAATCGAATTTCGAATATTCGTAGCCCCCTAACTTGGACGAATTAATATAAATCAAGGCCAGTCATTTGTTTGATTATTGTTTGATTGTCCGTCATATTCAGAATCAGAGTCAGAAGTGTTATCATGTGCTGAATCATGCAGTCGTTTAATTTTTGTTTTGGGTTCCATAATTTTGAATAACTGAATTCTTCCATTCATGCCTCCCTCCCTTACTTCGAGCCCAACTTAGAGGGTATGCCCCAGCCTAACAAGAGATGGCGACAAAACCAGAAGTACATGAAGAGTATACTCCCCCGACGTTGATGCTAATGCATACCGCCAGAGGATTGACCCGTGGAGTTTTAAGGGAAGTGCCAGGTCATGGCGGTCACTCAATCAATCATTCTGTGTAACTTGAGCCATGTCAATGGCTACGAAGAATTGAAGCAGACATCGCAACAAAACTGTGTAAGTTAAAATTGACATCGAGAGTTAACACTCCGTATCGATGATAAAATTGAAATAAGAGAAATGATTGATTGAAAGATCACCCAATGCCCAATGCCCTCCGACCAGACACCCAGTACGTTTTGGGATGGAGGCTCCCGAATGACCAGAACGGGCCATCTGACCATCCGTCTACTCCCGAAGTTGGGGCCAAAGCAGTGTATTGAACAGGTACCTCCATGATGGAGATCAGGGCCAAAGCGGTCTTTACGGCCTGATCTCCTTCCTGGAGATTTGACCTAACCAGGACCCTGTCTGTTCTCAACTGCCAGGATTCCTTCCTCCGCGGTCTTCGGGACGCACCTCACGGGAGAACAAGTTGTCTGCAAGATGGTATTAGCAGGATTGACCATTTTGGTCCGGGGCTGCGTATTCAAATATTTCGCAGCAGACCAACTCAGTTGAGCAAACCTGCTAATAAAAAACCCCAGCAAACCTACCCAGTTGAGCAGGCCGTCCTCTAGAACCCGCCTAGTAGGGGATGGTCAAACCATCCTATGCGCCCGAATACAGCTGCTACAAATACCTGAAAGCTTTTGGATGCTCGGTAGCAAAACGATTCCTGCCTTATGAATTTATCGACAGTCTGGAGAAGTTAGATCAGCACTACCTACCAGAACACGAAGCCTTTTTTAGCAACCTGAAAAATGAAAATATCTCGGCTGAAGAATATGAATACTGCCAACAAGTATGGAAAGAAAACAACATGACTACCTTTCGGGATTTCTTGATATGGTACAATAGAGATGCGAAGCCGTTTTTAGAAGCTGTGGAAAAGCAATTCAGTTTTTATCAAGATCGGAATATAGACATGTTTAAAGACGGGATCAGTGTTCCCGGACTTACTCTGAAATACCTGTTCAACACAGTGGATGAAAATTTATACTTCACCATTTTCACCCAACCTAACAAGGATCTATACCACTTACTTAAAAAACAACATTGTTGGAGGACCGTCTATAGAGTTTGATAGATATCAAGAGAAAGGAACCACTCAAATAAGGAAAATGGATTATGGAGACATTGCTAAACTTTGCCAGAGCATTATTGGATTTGACGCTAACGCGTTCTACCTCTGGGCTTTGATGCAAAAAATGCCCACCGGCTGGTACATTAGACGCTGTTTTGAAAATAACTTCAAGCCAGAATACACCTCGACTTTTGGACACATGGCTCAGGAATTGTTAAATATCATCGCGGAAAAAAATGTGATCGAAATACGCCATCACGCTAATGGGGTAGAGAAGCGCATAGGTCATAGACGCCTTCCAGTGGATGGGTGGTGCAAGTCTACCCAGACTGTATATCATTTCGATGGTTGCTGGTGGCATGGGCACCGCTGCAGACTTAACACGGATAACCACTGGAAAGGAACCAAGTAAGAGATAAATGTATGACAGAGTTGAATGAGAAGAAACAACAGCCCCAAAAAATGAACCAGACTGCTATTTTGGATGCAGTGAAGAATGAAGACATCTCTGGACTTGTAGAATGCGATATTACGGTGCTACAGAGACTCGGACAACACTTCCAGAAGACGACCCCCCCCCCCCCCCCCCCATCTTCAAAAATGTTGATATTTCGAGAGAAGATATTGGAGCACATATGCGCGCCTACGCCGAAAACAGTCAAACTATGAATCAGCCAATGTGGAGTCTTTTTGGCAGCTATCATGGGAAAACAATCCTGCTTGCGACACCACTGCCGAAATGGTATCTCGAGCACGGCCTTGAAGTGTCTATCAGATTGTCGACATTGAAACCAAACAGTGCTCCAAGCCCTTTGGAGAACAAGTATCGACCGCTAGGCGAGCTGGAGATGCTGACCCGGAAATTGGTGGAAAAGGCAATTTTGGCGGACTCTTACAAAAGTCTTTAGAATGCCGCGTATGGGAAGACTCTAACTGCAACGGAAAAACAACGTGATGTGAAGTATTGTGATGCCGCTGATGTTTCCAGATTTATCAACGACGTTTCCTTTAGAACACTCATTCAACTGGATGAAGATATCTTCGGAGTGGAGAGGAAAAAAGGTTTCCAGCAGAAGCATGTGAATTACACAAAGAAGATTATATAACCACCAAACTCCGTGGACAAGAATGGAGACCAGCTTCGTGCTGTAGGGAGGATTGTTTAATGAAGAATTCAAAGGAGATGGGATTACCAGCCTTTGCAGTAATACATACTACTGTTTTGGAGAGACAGACAAACTGGGCTCTAACGGGATAAACAAGCCCCAAAACAAATTGGACAGACAGAAATACCTGGATGTGCTTGAAAAAAAGGAAAGTGGTAAGGGGTTAATCGCGGATTTCTCGGACACAATAACTCTGTTTTTACTTACTTACAGGAACGATCAGGGCTGTTTTACTTCTACCTGACGAGACAAGTGCAGGAGGATGGCTGCAGTACCATATCACTAGAGATTTGAGTTGAACAAAAATGGTGAGGTATGGGCGGAAATGTATAAGGGGGTGATGGGGAGGGGGGGGTGAACAGTTGAACAGGAAACATCATTATCCCGACATATCCATCGCGGATAGCAAGTCATAAACATATCAACCTATCACTTCATCAATCTCTCTGAGCTGACAGAGTGGTATTTGGATAGTGTTTATGACTTAGCTGACGGGAGCAGAGAATTCTGTTTTTTTTTTTTTTGTTGTTGTTTGTTTTTTCTGTCAGCATATTGTTCTCTGTGGTGCAGACGAAACGGATTCAAATAACAAACAATTCGATTTCTAACTATCCAATTTTTTATTGTAAAACAAAACATAACTCAGTCATACAAAATAATTTATCAAGTTGTAAAGTGGTTAAGTTGTTTCGACAAACAATCAGATTAACGTATTTGGCAACTAAGGCTTACAATAAATCAATAATTTGTGTTTACAAATGATTAACTAAAAACATGCGGATTAAATTGTTTTCACAACCGAGTAGTTTGTTTCGTGCCATATTAAATGTAATATAAAATCAAAATTGAAGTAATTTAAAAACAAAATTGAAGTAATTTAAAAACAAAACTGAAGTAATTTAAAATCAAAATTACAATAAATTGTAAACAATTTTCAAGCAAATTAACAAAAGTAGGATGGTTGGTCCGATTTGGGCCTGTTCTGACGGAGGGGGTGTCGGAGGAGGTGTCGGAGGGGGTGGAGGGGGTGTACGACGTAATGTAATTAAAATGTTACGTAAGGTAATTAACATGAAGTCACGTAATTAATATTTTTTTAAATCACTTTAATTAAAAACTGTTCAATAATTGATTTTAACTAATGACTGTTGCATACTTAATGTAATTAATGTAATTAATGAGTGTAATTATTATTTAATATTTATTTATTGGTGTTTTACGCCACATCAGAAGGTTAGGCTATATCGTGGCGAAGAAAGTATGTATTTCAAAAAGACTATTGATTGAAATATGAAATGAAAGGAATAAGAGGTTTAAAAATGACAATTATGAAACATAATGAGAAAGTGAGACCAGTAGAACAAAAATTCTGTGTAAATCAACCTGTGAAATAAAGTTGGATAGATGAAAATTAAAATGGTAAAAACAATTTAAAATTTATTAAAAAGGTTGATTACTTTCGAGAATGAGATGAATTTTTGCGGGCTCGTATGATAAAATAAATCTCTCAAAGATCCGACTGTAAAATATTGCCCTTTAACATGATTAAAATCAGTACAATTCAAAAGAATGTGTTCCACTGACAACACCTGCTGGCAGGGAACACATTCTGGTCGCAAATTACCCTCCAACAAAAAGGAATGTGTAAGTCGTGTATGACCAATATGACAACGCGTCAAAACTGCAAGGTCCTTTCTACAAAGGTTACTAGACGGGTAGTGATCTGAAATAGTTGGTCGGAAGCGATGAAGCTTATTTGTCGCTCCATCCCATTCCGCCTGCCACATCGATCTGATGTAGCTACTAATATGTGGTTTGTAATCACTGAAAGGGATGTCAAAATCAGTGAGAGGCTTTGTTAAAGCCTGTTTTGCTGCACTGTCTGCCCTGGTGTTACCTGCGATACCTACATGTCCGGGTAACCAGCAAAACACGATATCATATTGGTCAGACATGAGAGTTGTTAACTTCTCACGAAGTTCCAAAACTAGAGGGTTCTTCAACCTGGGGTTGAGTAAAGCAAGTAAAGAGGAAAGAGAGTCGGAAAAAATAATCGACTTCTTTTCCTGAGCATTCTCGATATGTTCAAGAGCGAGTTGTAAAGCTTCAACTTCAGCTGTGAAAATAGAACTCTGATTCGGTATTGTGATTGAGGTGACATGATCACCAGTAACAGCAGCTGATGATACTTTGTCACCATCCTTATATCCATCCATATAGATCCTTGTATATGTACTATACTTGGACTTTATTTCGGCATATTTTTGCTTGAACTGCAAGGAATTGGTATCAGATTTTTTGGTAGAAGCAAGGTCCAAAATAACTGTAGGTTTGTTAAGATGCCAAGGAGGAATATGTGTTTTACGATTTTCTTTTATTGTATGTGGTTCAATTTTGGTGGACTCCATGTGGGGTTTAATTCTAATTCCCAATGGATGAATATGTTTCTGGTGGCGGTTAAAGAAATCAACATTTTGAGGGTCTGTAACACAATTATAAGCAGGATTTGAAGGATTGGCCAAAAGTTTAGACACATATTGGAGAGACAATTTAATCCTGCGCTTCTCAAGAGAAGGCTCCTCTGCTTCAACAAGCATCGAGTCTATAGGGGATGTTCGAAAAGCCCCTAGACTAATTCTAATACCACTATTTTGAATTACATCAAGTGGTTTGAGATATGATTTCCTCGCAGAACCGTAAACTACACAACCGTAATCTAATTTTGACCAAACAAGTGATCTATACAGATGGAGCAAAGTTTTTTGGTCAGCACCCCTATCGGCGCTACCAACAACTTTCGGCAGGTTCAGAGCTTTCTTACATTTAACTTTTAGTTGTTTTATGTGGGAAGTGAAATTCAGTTTGTTGTCAAACAACAAACCTAAGAATTTCACTTCCTTATCAACTTTAATAGGACTGCCATCAATTTTTAACTCCAGATCGAGGTGATGTTTCCGAAGTTTACAAAAATGAACACAGTTCGTTTTTAACTTTGAAAATTTAAAACCATTTTCTGTGGCCCATTTTTGAATCCTATTCAACACAGCTGAAGTTTGCGCTCGATAGCATTCATATTTTTACTGCTATAACAGATTAAAAAATCATCGACATACAATGAAGAATCTACCATATTCTCACGTGCATCGATGATACTATTAATTTTAACCGAAAAACAGGGTAACGGATAAAATACTACCCTGTGGAACCCCCAATTCCTGCTCGTGAGGATGAGATAACGTTGACCCAACACGAACCTGAAACTGGCGGTCCTTTAAAAAGTTTTCAATAAAAAGAGGCATACATAAAATCCCATACGTCCACGTTGTATCATATGCCTTCTCCAGATCAAAGACGATGGCGACCACATGTTCTTTTCTAGCAAAGGAATTTCAAATAAACGTTTCAAGTCTGACCAAATGATCCACAGTACTCCTCTTGTTTCTAAAACCACACTGAACATCCGCAAGTAGATTGTTCAATTCCAGAAACCAGACAAGCCGATCATTGATAATCCTCTCCATGGTTTTACAGAGACAACTAGTTAGTGCAATTGGCCTGTAATTACTTGGATTACTGTGATTCTTATCAGGCTTTGGAATAGGAATAATTGTTGCCTGTCGCTAGGAAGTTGGAAACTGGCCAGTCACCCAAATGTCATTAAAAACTGATAATAAAAGTTCTAGTGAACTTTGAGGAAGGTGTTTTAAAAGTTTATAATGTATATCATCGGGACCAGTAGCAGTATCCTTTGCTCTATGCAAAGACTTGTGTAACTCTCCCATAGAGAAAGGTTCATTGTAATCCTCTAAATTATTGCATGTAATTTAATCTTTTGTTTTTCTTGTTGTCTTTTAATTTTGATGAATTATGGATTACAATTTTCAGACGACGAATGTTCAGAAAATGTTGAAGCGAGTTTGTTTGAAATTTCTGTTTTGGGTGTGATTAATGTGTTGTTATCCTTCAGGTGTTGTACAGTTGATTTTGTTTCTTTTCCTTTAATCTTTTTAATCATTTTCCAAATTTTTGTGATTGGTGTGTTTTGGTTAATTTTAGTCACATAAGTTTCCCAAGAATTTTTCTTTTTTAGTTTAATAAGTCATCTTGTTTTTGCCCGATTAATACGCAGTTTATCCAAATTATGTGTTGTTGGTGACTTGTTAAATTCCCTTTCAATTTTTTCCGATCTTTTATAGCCTGTTTACACTCACTATCAAACCATGGTTTGGTGAAACGTTTTGGATTTGCCGAGGTTTTAGGGATAACTGTAGTTGCAATGTCAAGCAGCTCGTTTGTAAAATGTTCTATTTGATCAGCACTATCTTGAAATTTCTCCCGTGTGAGGCGGTCAGAACAAAGCGATGAGAAAGTGTCCCAATTGGCTTTTTTAAAGTTCCACTGGGGCACCCCCCCCCCCCATCGTCCGCCGGAACTACACTCTCCAACACAATTGGAAAGTGGTCACTCCCACACAAGTCATCTTCTACCTTCCAAGAAAAAATCAAGGAAGATAGAAGGGCATGCAACTGAAAGATCAATTGATGTATACGAACCAGACGCGGGGTGCAGACAGGTGCCTGAACCATCATTAAACAAACACAAGTCATATTTTGTAATGAACTCTTCTACAGTTTTACCTTTTGCATCCTCCTGACTGCAGGAATGACCCCAAATAGGGTCATGCGTGTTAAAATTACCCAACAAAATGTACGGAGTTGGGAGTTGTTGGACTAGTAACTCAAGACCATTCAGTTGTAGCGTTTTACTCGGTGAAACGTAAATAGAACATAAGGTGATTGTCTTGTCTAAAGTTAGGCGTGCCGCTACAGCCTGTAAATTTGATTGCAAAGATACAGAGCTGTGAATAATGTCGTTTCTAACCAAGGCGGACGTTCCACGAATATGAAGATCAGTTTCATCTGCCCAGGCATTGTACGATGTATCATGCTTAAAAGCTGAATGATCCAATGTTTCAGGTTTCTTTAAAAGAGTTTCCTGCAGGCAAAAGGCTGCAGGTTTATATTTTTGGGTTAGAAGACCTAGTTCATTAAAATTTGCTCTAAAACCTCAACAATTCCACTGTATAATATTTTGCTCGTGTGTATTATCCATGTTTGAGTGGTGATTTAGATGGTGGGCGTATGGGTGAAATTGCCCCACTGGTTTTCTTAGGTGATGCTTTTCTTGGGGACTTATTCTGAGATGGTGAGCGTAGTTGTTCGAACATTTCATCGACGCCATCACCGACATCCATCAGTTCAAAGCCCTCAAATCTGTTTCGGGTAACAGGCAACCAGCAGAACACGATATCATATTTGTCAGATATTGAGAGTTGTTAACTTTTCAAGAAGTTCCAAAATGAGAGGGTTCTTCAACTTGGGGTTAAGTAAAGCAAGAAAAGAGAGTTTGAAGATAAGATCGACTTTCTTTTATGTACTTTTCCCGATGTGCCTAATCGCTAGTTGCAAAGCTTTAACTTCAGCTGTGAGAATGTAACTGTGATTCGGTATTCTGATTGTAGTGATATTATCACCAGTGACAACGGCTGATGATACTTTAACACCTTCTTTTGATCCATCTGTATAAATCCCGGTATATGCGCTGTACTTTGACTTAATTTCAGCGTATTTCTGCTTAAATAGTAGAGAGTTTGTTTCAGACTTTTTAGTAGAAGCCAGGTCCAAAATGACTGTCTTTTTAGGATGCCAAGGAGGAGTTTGTGGTTCACGGTTCTATTTTATTGTATCTGGTTCAATTTTGGCAGACTCCACATGAGGTTTAATTCTAATTCCAGGTGGAGGGATATGTTTCGGATGACTGTTAAAATCTATTGGTGATGTTCTAAAAGCACCAAGGCTGATTCTAATGCCACCATTATGAATGGCATCAATAGGTTTTAGATATGACTTTCTTGCAGAACCGTAAACCACACAACCCTAATCTAATTTAGATCTAATAAGGGATCTATACAGATGGAGTAACGTTTTCTGGTCACCACTCCAATCAGTGCTACTAACCACCTTGAGGATGTTAAGTCTTTTTTACATTTCACTTACAGTTGTTTTATATGAGAAGAGAAATTCAGGTTATTATCAAACAATAAACCTAAGAATTTCACTTCTTTAACAACTTTAATAGCACTCCCATCTATTTGCACCTCCCGATCAAGGTGATGTTTCCGAAGTTTACCAAAATGTACACAATTGGTCATGGAGTTTGAAAATTTAAAACCATTTTCTGTGGCCCATTTTTGAATTCTATTTAGGCACAATTGAAGTTTGCGCTATATAGCATTCATGTTTTTTCTGCTATAGCAGATTAAAAAGTCATCTTCATACAATGACGAGTTCACCATATTCTCAATGGCATCAATAATGCTGTTAATTTTCACTGAGAAGAGGGTAACAGATAAAATACTACCTTGAGGATCCCCCCTCCCCCTAATTCCTGGCCGTGCGGATTAGAAAACGTTAACCCAACACGAACCTGAAACTGGCGGTCCTATAAAAAGTTTTCAATAAAAAGAGGCATACGCCCTCTCAGCCCCATGTTAAAAAGATCTTTTAAAATCCAATACGTCATTCTGTATTATATGCCTTCTCCAGACCAAAGAAGATGGCGACCAAATGTTCTTTTCTGGCGAAGGCATATCTAATAAACGTTTCAAGTCTGACCAAATGATCCACAGTACCTCTCTGGCTTCTGAAACCACACTGAACTTTCTCAAGTAGATTGTTCGATTCCAGAATCAAGAAAAGTCGATCATTGATCATCCTTTCCATGGTTTTGCACAAACAACTTGTTAAGGCAATAGGCCTGTAATTACTAGGGTTGCTGTGATCTTTATCAGGCTCGGGAGTGGGAATTATTGTTGCTTTGCGCCAGAATGGTGGAAACTTGCCAGTCACCCAAATGTCATTAAAAATTGATAATAAAAGTTTAAGTGAAGATTGAAGCACATTTTTTTTTTAAATAGTTGAAGTGTGTTTCATCGGGAGCTGTGGCAGTATTCTTTGCTCTCTGCACAGCGTTATTTAACTCGTAAATTTGATCTTTTGTTTTTTAATTTGGATAAATTCTGGTTTACACTTCTCAGACGACGAATGTTTTGAAAATATGGAGGCCAATTTGTTTGAAATTTCTTTTTTTTGATGTAATTAAGGTGTTGTTTTCCGCCAGGTGTTCTACAGTCGATTGTCTGTATTTTCCTTTATTCTTTTAATAATTTTCCAAATTTTAGTGATGGGTGTGTTTTGGTTAATCTTAGAAACATAAGTTTCCCCTTTTTTTTGCCCGATTAATACGAAGTTTATCTAAATTATGTGTGGTTGGTGACTTGTTAAATTCCCGTTCAGTTTTCTTGCGATCCTTTATAGTCTGTTTGCATTCATTATCAAGCGTGAACCGTTTGGGATTTGTCGAAGTTTTAGGGATGAATGTGTTTGCAATGTCAAGCAACTCATTTGTAAAATGTTCTATTTGATCAGCATTATCCTGAAATTTCTCCCTTGTGAGGCGTTCAGAACAAAGCGATGAGAAAGTGTCCGAATCAACTTTTTTAAAGTTTCACCGGGGCACCCTCTCATCGTCCACTTGAACTACACTCTCCAACGCAATTGGAAAGCGGTCACTTCCGCACAAGACATCTCCTACCTTCCAAGAAAAATTGTGGAAGATAGAAGGGCATGCAACTGAGAGATCAATTGGGGTGTAAGAACCAGATGCAGGGTGCAGATAAGTGTCTGACCCATCATTGAGTAAAAACAAGTCATGTTTTGTAAAACGATCTTCTTCTGTTTTGCCATTCAGGTCTTCTTTGTTGCAAGAATCACCCAAAGAGGACTATGAGCATTAAAATCACCTAACAAAATAGTTGGGAGCTGGTGAATTAGTTGCTCAAGATCATTCAGCTGCAGAGTTGTATTTGATGAAACGTATGCAGAACATAATGTAATTGTCTTGTCAGCCGTATCGCTACAACCTGTACATTTGTTTGTACCGTCTTTTTGTAAACACTTGACTTATGCAAAGAAAAATCGTGTCCCCGTGAGATCCCCAGGAGCTAAAAATAGAAATACTTTCAAACGCCTATATTTCTCAAACCACACGGAACTGTTATTTGGCATGAAGTATCCTTTGGACCAGTAGCGTTGATTGGTATAAAAACAATGCCATCAGTTTGCCCGATGTTCTGTGGAGGGGAGGGGGGGGGGGGGCTGAGTTCTCCAGAACCACTGATCAGAATATTTTGATATTTGATAAGAAACATCCATATGGAAGTCAAATTCAAGTTTATTAAAATGACGCCTCTTAGTTTATATTTTCGCTCATTTTTAGCTTGGGGCAATGTAGGAAATAATCTTTAAAAATCTTCTTCAGAACCAATAGTCAGATTGTGTTAATGTTTGGATCGTTGTTATGAAGGGCAGTTTTAAGATTAAATCAAGTCCCTCGGTTAATATCTGGGCTCTCAGTGCAAAATGAGGCATGGCATCTGGCATGAACTGCAAAGTTATAACTAGTGTTAACTAGCCATTGATGACAATTGAATCCTTTTTTGGTCAGGTGAACGCCCCAAATCCCATGGGGCCTCTTGTTTTAGTACATTGATAGTATTTTGGTGGTACCTGTATTTAAGAATATTGACCCAACATCGAGGGCCTGTGCAATCACCCCCTCTGTCTAAGTTCAGTACCCGTCATTTTTTTCACTTTTGCCTTCCCTTGCTTATTCCCATACCGTACAGGTGATTTATATGCACTGGTGATCACGACTTGCCCATCAATGAAAGATTGGGCAGAGCATCTCCTTTGGTTTGAAGATAGCAGATACTGCAAACACCCGTTCTTCAGATTTGTTATCCGGATAACATGATCATTCGAAAGCAAACTTCAGGGCAAAGCAGATTCATTGTCAATCAGAAGATGGGTTGTCCTCCTTTGACAGTTGATGACCTCAATAAGCTGCAACAAGCAGATAGAGAGGTATTTGCAAAAGGATATTCATAATTCGGTTCCAAGTTAAGGGAGACAAGACAGTAAAGGGGCTAGTGTTTACAAATACTCAGGTCACTGGTGCAATATAAAATTGATACCGGTGCAGGCATTTCATTTTTGGAACTGGAAGCTGTGAGACGTTCCTAAATTAAAGGGTTCTTCAGCTTAGGGCTAGATAAAGACAGCAGAGGAAAGAGAATCGGAAAATATGATTGTCGTCCTTTCTGGCACGTTCTCGAAGTGGTCAAGTGTAAAGCTATTTAACTTCAGCTGTGAAAACTGAACTCTTGTTTCGTATTCTGATAAAGCCGATGTGATCACCAGAAAACGAAAAAGGAAGATGAAATCTCAATTCTGTATTTTATTTATCTCGCAGTGGATAGAAACAAACCCATAGGGGACACAGGACATTCTAGCACTCAGGCGCCGAAATAAAACGCGTCATTAACATACTGCAGACAAAACACGCAGACTTTGTGAATGCGTCACATCAAATCGAAAAGCGTTACCTGCAGATTGTAAAACTTTTGCGTCATTTTGCCTCCAGTCTTTATCTCTTGAACGAAAGTAATTCTCTTGGAAAGGTAATGGGTTCATTTTGACACTTTATTACATAGTAATGCAACTAAATACAACCAAATGTGAAGCGATCCCACCGTGTTCATGGAATAAACACTGAATACTCCAAGTTTTGATTTTGGTTAGGTTGTGTTGCTAACCATCGCTCTTTTTCGGCTGTCAGAGGATTTCTTTTTTTATCCGTAATCCTTTTGTTTAAATTCTACGAAGGAAGAGTGACGAAATCCAACTTTGTTCAGTCTTTTCCGACCTGTTATTATCCATTTATTTATGTACTGGATTTAAGGGGTCGTCCAACATAACATTGGGCATTTTTGGAAAATTTCCACAATGCCCAAAATACGAATTAAAGGGGTGCATAACCAGTGGCGTAGGGGATGGGCCCGCAGGGCCCGCATTGCGGGGGGAGGGGACGGCTAGAAGGGGGCCCCCGTCTTGAAGGACGTCCCAACCCTGGAAGAAAGAGGGCAAGGGAGAGAGAGAGAGAGCGAGACTGTGTACCAAATACACATAATTTCAAACTCTCACTTCCACACGACGTACTCTTTGTCGTGTATGTATTATTCTTTTAACCCTTTACCTAACGTAAGTGGTCATGGTTTGCCATTGTGCAAAAATATATGACCTTAAACACCAATAAATAAATAACTAAATAAATAAATACCTAACGTAACGGCCAAAACCGGCCAGCGCTATTCTCAAAAATCGCCAATTAATTTTCATTGTTTTTTTTCATTTTTTGTCTCAAAAACATAGGTTATGACCCCTCGTTGGAACGAGCTCGAGCTCGTTCCAACGAGGGGTCATAACCTATGTTTTTGAGACAAAAAAATGAAAAAAATTAGTTATTCAAGAATTATTTTTGCAAGTGTCGTCTGCTTTTCAGTTTAGGTAAAGGGTTAAGTGAACGCTACATCATTGTAACGGATAGGGGTGATACATGAACAATATACATACATGGTGCCTCTCAAGTCACACATGTTGGGCGTGTATGTTTGTATCGTTGGATTGTGGGGGTGAAACTTAAAACATGTAATGAGAAAATCTACAGAGTCCTACTTTTAGAATCGATCCTATAGGCTATACCTTCATCTAATTTATGGCGCATGTACTATGTGAAATCCTGTATGCTGTGCACGGTAACAACACTAAATTTGCTCCCGTTTTAAAGGCAACCACCATTATGAAAGGGCCCCCGTCTCTATCTCGCGGGGGGAGGGGGGGGGGGGCACAAGATTTTTCGCTACGCCACGGTGCATAACGACATATTATATACCAAAATAATGACAAAAGTATACAAAACCGGAATTTATCCACTTTTATAAAAAAAAAAGATGACAAAGAAATTGCCAGCCGCATAATTAACCGACAGGATTAACAAGGAATAGATCGGTAATTAGAATGCCTGAGTTGTAAATAAAAGACTCCACACTCCGTACTCGGAGGAAGCATATTTAGCATTTCATCGCCAACGTGGTGAGAACGCTCAGGGGAAAATGGATGACCACAAACGCTTGATTCTATTCGGGTGACATGTTTGTTATGATCACATGGGTTTTGGGCAAAGTTGGGAAATGATTTGATTCCCCACGATCTGAAATCTTCAACCATTTCACTGCCCTTTTTGAATCTGGGAGGTGATGTAATGTACAACTCACGACACATTCATAGAAACATATTCAACTGACAATGTGATAATTGCGAGATGCAGTCCATAGTAGCGCTGTTGAGACAAGAAACTGTACAATGTGACCGCAAGTGTCAGCAAGGGATTAATACGCCACCAATTCCAACAACTATTATTTGGTTGGTTACCATGATCAAAATATAAAAGTGGAAAATTATATTTGAAAACAAAAATATATTCACATCAACATACAGTACGTGGAGTGTGGATTGTAACTAAATCACCCGCGGAGTGGAGTTATCACCCAAGATATAACTTTCAAATTCTGTACATATCGACAAAAAACACAAGCAATGTTTCAGCCAATGGACCTCCGGGTTTAACCCGGAGATCCATTGGCTGGAACTTTGCTTGTACTGGTTATGCTTTGCAACAAATTTGCAATTATTGCCTGGGTGGAATCTCCACTCTGCGAGTGGTTTAGTGATAATACACTCTCCACGTACTGTACATTACAGTCCTCACAATTGTATATTTACGAAAAAATAATTTTACTGTCGCCGAACTATATTAGTGACGTTAAAAAGGCTTGATGGAGTCTGCTACAAAAAAAGAAGACCAATGTCAAGGAGAAGTATCAGAAAGGTTTCTTCCTGTTCACGTTCACCAAATATAGCGAAATGTCGTACCTTCGTAAAATTAAATATCTCCCTCACATACCGCATTGTGTATAAAACAGATGAACATCGATTTTGAGCACTGTTAGCATCAAAAGGTTCCGAAAAACTATGTGGTTTGAAACTCTGTGGACAGAAATAGAAAAGAATCCGCTAGGCGGACAAAAATTTACACGAATTACCGAAATGAGTCCACAACGTGTCACAGGTGCTTGGTTAAATTAATTTAATAACCAACACAATTCCATTATTGTTCAGGCCGATAACTCTCCGCCTATAAAATCAGTATTGGAAAGCAGATCAGTTATTAATGTTCTTAAATTTCACGCGAAAACACCAGTCATGTCTCCCCAAAGGAAGGCCGATAGTTCCAAAACAAATGAAGCAAACCAGATCATGTACATAAATGAATTGGAATCAAGGATTTCTAACTTTGTGTAGC
Organism: Pictodentalium vernedei; assembly: GCA_031216915.1. Taxonomy (NCBI): domain Eukaryota; kingdom Metazoa; phylum Mollusca; class Scaphopoda; order Dentaliida; family Dentaliidae; genus Pictodentalium; species Pictodentalium vernedei. Next base: position 874,042,868 of record CM062297.1, on the reverse strand, counting down.
CGATTGGTGAACGTATTCTGCACGCAGGACAGGTCATTTTGGATTTTTTGGCCACACTTGAACATTCAAATGACACTCTTGGCAGCTGCCATTGCTCATGCAACCCCAGAAATGGACACATATATTACTAAATGAGGACGTTTGACAGACAGTTTCGGTGTGTTTCCCAGAACAGGAAATGTATAAAAAGTAATGTCAGTATATCGAAATACAGAAGATATCTCGAGTAGACCAGGTAAGGCACAAACGCAAAATGACGTATAATACCGAGGTAAGAAATTTGGGTACAAAAGTGTGAGATGGTTAAAGGCAACTGAATCTGGAAAAATCGCTGGCGAAAATAGACGGCGTTGGAATCACCTTTCCAAACGCATCACACATGCCTCGAAAATAGAAATGTTTACTGATGTTAAGTATATTTAAATACTTAAAATATACTCTATATTTCTGTATTTTGATAAACATGCGTCAAAAACAGGTTATTAGCACATATTGCATTTGACATTTTGTTGAGATTTTCAGTTCCGTGTGTTGAAGACACATTTTCGAAGTAGAAAATGATTCCTCGGGATTTTATTGGTTAAAAATTCAGTACTTATTTTCCCATTCAGTAATGATATCATCGGTGTCACGATAAATGTATGGCAACCCTTGAGGCCGTCATCGACCGAAGAAAAATCATGCAACCAGTGTATTCCGAATTATGCAGTCTTGGGAAGGGTATTAAAGCACTTTGAAATGTTAAATTCTCGCACTCCAAACGCGACGGGAAGGACAAACGCGATTGGAAGGATGTCGTCCAAATGCGGTTGTAAACGTCGTGACGATGAGGGAAAAAAATGTGAAATTATATAAATGTTCAGCTTCAAAATACAGAAAGAAAACCATATCTGCGCTGGTTGGGAATAATCTTTTAAACTCAAGAGCTACTTACGTATGCACAGGTTGTGCTTCTTATTCGGACGAGCACCTATCTTCAGATGTAGACCAATCGACATCAACTTTTCTTCAGTCCAGAATTGATGTAGATGTAATTATAAAAGCAATTAAAGATGGTCAGTTCTCAAACGCACAGCTTGCGAAGTTGGCACTTGCACTTGGTGAGTCTCAGTCACAGAGTATTTACAGAGAATCGGAATAAGGGGCTACTAGAATGGCGGACTCAGAATCGGGAAATCGTGCAAATTGCTCCCCAGGTGACTGGTTATCTAAGCAGAATGGTGTTATAGTAATTTTTTCTGAAAGGATCTACCTCTTTGGGTGCAGCATGACCCAAGAAAACCAATTCGTTGGTACTCTGTGCGGAACAGATATATCACTGCAGAAATTTTAAATACATTGGACCGATGCCATTTATTATAAATTTATTAACATATTTCCTCATAGCGAGCAAGACCATCTGCAACATGAACGGAAGTGTGCATCCTGCAGGGGAATGTACGTCTCTTCTAACCTGGTCATATAGCAATTCTAAGATACCAATACAGTGCCCCTTTGATCATCCCCTACTAGGCGGGTCCTCAGGTGGCGGATAGAGGACGGCCTGCTCAATTGGGCGGGTTTGCTAATTTCTAATTGGCAGGTTTGCTCAATTGAGTTGGTTCGCTGCGAAATACATAAAAACGCAGCCCCGGACCAAAATGATCAATCCTGCTAATACCATCTGGCAGGCACCTTGTTCTCCCGTGAGGTGCATTCCGAAGGCCCCGGAAGAAAGAATCCTGCAGTTGAGGACTCGTGGCCCCGGTTAGGGCAGTCTCCGGGATGGAGCCCTGGTCTCCAATTCGGAGATAATCTTGTTCAACACACTGCTTTGGCCCCAATTTCGGGAGTAGAAGGATGGTCGGATGGTCCGTTCTGGCCAATCGGGAGCCCCCACCCCAAAAAGTACTGGGTGTCACGTCGGGGGGCATTTGGTGGCCATTCAGTCAGTCATTTCTTTTAATCATTTATCATAATTGCCATTGTGTGATGTTTTTAAACTAATTTTTTAACCAAATGCTTATTTCTGCTGCACTGTTTGTTTCAGTTTCACGTGGCAACCGTAATTACAGTGTTTTATAAAGTGATTGGTTGGATGGTCGCCATCTGAAGACCTGGCACTTCCACACACGGGCCAATCAGCCAGTGGCATACTTCGGTATCAACACTGGCTGAGTATACTGCCCCATACCAGGTATGTGGGAATACCGGCAACCCGGTGGGTTCACTGCATGGCAGTAACCCTACCCCTTGTTGGACTCCGCGGTGGGTGGGAGCCGGGGCAGCGAACGTTCAACTAATTAAACATGGCATCCCAAAAACCACAAATCAAACGACCTTTTTTAGATACTGGACTGAGAGACTCTGATTCTGATGAAGAACTAGTAAAATCATTGATTCCACCTGAAGACAACCTACCAAAGTTCATTCTACTTCATTCGACAGATGACAATAAAAAACCTGGTAATGTTAACCCGTTCGCACTTGACAAAGCCATCAAAGGTATAGCGGGAACAGTAAAAGAAATAAAGAAATTACGTTCAGGAGATTTACTAATACAGTGTAACAGACAGATCCAAACATTCAACCTACTACATACAACAAAATTAATTGATATCAACATTCCAGCAAATTACCACAAAACTTTAAACTCCTGCAAAGGCGTAATAAGAACTCCTGAGCTGAGTGATATGACCGAAACTGAAATTACATGTGAATTAAAACCACAAGGAAACACCTCTGTAAAACGAATTGAGATCAACAAACAAGGCAATAAAATTAAAACCAATACTTACATCTGTACTTTTGATGGCACTAAGCCTCCTAAAGCACTTAAAATTGGTTACTTGAATGTCCGAGTGGATTTGTATATCCCAAATCCACTTCGATGTTTCAAGAGCCAAAAGTTTGGACATGGTCAGAATTCTTGTCGTTGAAAACAAATCTGCTTCAAATGTGGTCTGAGCCATGAGGAACCATGGAACATAACTGTTTATAAATGCATCAACTGTCAGGGCAATCACATGTCATCATCTAAGGATTGCCCTGTATGGAAAAAAGAGAAACTCATACAGAAAATTAAATGTGAGAAGCAGATTAGTTTTTAGGAGGCCCGGGAATTTGTTGTAACAATGCCGGGGATGAATTTACCACCATCATCTTATGCAAATGCTATTAAACATACTACTATAACTACAGAATCAGTGCAATGTCAAACAGATCTCACGTGGCTTAATAACACAGAACCCAAATCTATAAATCCATTTAGCATTATACAAACAACAAATACGAATAGCTCATCTACTCAATACTCAAACTAATGCAACAGAAAATAAAAATAAAGGCAAAAAGGTTAGTGAAACGTCAAGTGACCAATCACAATCTAGTCAACGTCAGAGTCAGAGTCAAAATCAAAGTCAAAAAAGTAAAAAAGAAAAAAAGAAAACCCTTTCAGATCGAATTCCTAAATTTTCTAGAGATATTGTCACTAGAAATAGATATCAAGCTTTTGAGGAAATGTCTGTGGACGAATGTCTCATAGAAACATTTTCAAATAATCCCTTCCCCTCATTTCAGGGAAGGTCCCCGCGCAAAACTTCACCAAAAAGAACTACGGGGGCAATTTCACCCATACGACCACCTTCAAAATCACCTTCCAAACATGCATAGTACACCAAAACAAAATATAATACAGTGGAATTGTCGAGGTTTTAGAGCTAATTTTAATGAACTTGGTCTTCTCAGCCAAAAGTATAAACCTGCTGCTTTTTGCCTGCAGGAAACTCTTTTAAAGAAACCCGAGTCTCAAGATCATTCAGCTTTTAAGCATTATACATCGTATAATGCCTGGGCAGATGATAATGATCTTCATATTCGTGGAACGACTGTCTTGGTTTGGAACGACATCATTCACAGTACTGTACCATTACAGACAAATTTACAGGCTGTGGCGGTACGCCTAACTTTAGACAAAACAGTTACACTTTGTTCTATTTACGTTTCACCAAGTAAAGCCTTAGAATTGAATGACCTTGAGCTGCTGGTCCGACAACTCCCAACTCCATACATTTTGTTGGGTGATTTTAACGCACATAGCTCCCTTTGGGGTAATTCCTGCAGTCAAGAAGATGCAAACGGTAAAACTGTGGAAGAGTTCATTACAAAATATGACTTGTGCTTGTTCAGTGATGGGTCAGATACGTACCTGCACCCCGCATCTGGTTCTTACACGTCAATTGATTTAACAATTGCATGCCCTTCTGTCTTTATTGATTTTTCATGGAAAGCAGAAGATGACTTGTGCGGGAGTGACCACTTTCCGATTGTGTTGGAGAGTGTAGTTCCGGCTGATGATGAGAGGGTGCCCCAGTGGAACTTTAAAAAGGCTGACTGGGACATTTTCTCATTGCTTTGTTCTGAACGCCTCACACGGGAGAAATTTCAGGACAGTACTGACCAGATTGAACACTTCACCACAGAGTTGATTGACATTGCAAGCCAAGTCATTCCTAAAACCTAAATCCAAAACGTTTCACTAAACCATGGTATGATACTGAGTGCAAACAGGCTATAAAAGATCGCAAGAAATTTGAGAGGGAATTTAATAAGTCACCAACTACACAAAATTTGGATAGATTACGTATAAATCGGGCAAAAACAAGACGACTTTTAAAACATAAAAAGAAAAGTTCATGGGAAACTTACGTTTCTAAACTAAATCAAAACACTCCCATCACTAAAATTTGGAAAATGATTAAAAAAATTAAAGGAAAAGAAACAAAATCAGCTGTACAACACCTAAAATAAAACAACACACTCATAACATCAAAACAGGAAATTTCAAACAAGTTGGCCTCTACATTTTCTAAACATTCGTCGTCTGAAAATAGTAATCCAGAGTTCCTCAAACTTAAAAAACAACAAGAAGAACACAAGATTAAATTTACATCCAATAACTTAGAGGACTACAACGAACCTTTCTCTATGGAAGAGTTAAGTAACTCTTTGCATAGAGCAAAGGATTCTGCCACTGGACCTGATCAAATACACTATCAACTTTTAAAACATCTGCCTCAAACTTCACTTGCACTTTTATTATCTATTTTTAATGATATTTGGGTGACTGGCCAGTTTCCACCTTCCTGGCGAAAAGCAACTATAATTCCTATTCCTAAGCCTGATAAAGATCACAGCAACCCAAGCAATTACAGGCCTATTGCCTTAACCAGTTGCCTGTGCAAAACCATGGAGAGGATGATCAATGACCGACTTGTCTGGTTTCTGGAATCGAACAATCTGCTTGCGGATGTTCAGTGTGGTTTCAGAAACCAGAGAAGTACTGTGGATCATTTGGTCAGACTTGAAACGTTTATTAGAAATGCCTTTGCTAGAAAAGAACATGTGGTCGCCATCTTCTTTGATCTAGAGAAGGCATATGATACAACGTGGACGTATGGGATTTTAAAAGATCTTTTTAACATGGGGTTGAGAGGGCGTATGCCTCTTTTTATTGAAAACTTTTTAAAGGACCGCCAATTTCAGGTTCGTGTTGGGTCAACGTTATTTGATCCTCACGAGCAGGAATTAGGGGTTCCTCAGGGTAGTATCTTATCTGTTACCCTTTTTTCGGTGAAAATTAATAGCATCATCGAGACAATTGAGAATATGGTAGATTCTTCGTTGTATGTAGATGATTTTTTAATCTGCTACAGCAGCAAGAAAATGAATGCTATAGAGCGCAAACTTCAGCTGTCCCTAAACAAAATTCAAAAATGGTCCACAGAAAACGGTTTCAAATTTTCAAAGATGAAAACAAATTGTGTACATTTTTGTAAGCTTCGGACACATCACCTCGATCCGGAGTTAAAACTTGATGGGAGTCCTATTAAAGTTGTTAAGGAAGTAAAATTCTTAGGTTTGTTGTTTGACAGCAAACTGAATTTCACTTCCCACATAAAACAACTAAAAGTTAAATGTAAGAGAGCTCTGAACCTACTGAAGGTCGTTGGTAGCACTGATTAGGGTGCTGACCGAAAAACTTTGCTCCATCTGTATAGGTCACTTGTTCGATCAAAATTAGATTACGGTTCTATAGTTTACGGTTCTGCAAGGAAGTCATACCTAAAACCACTTGATGCTATTCACAATAGTGGTATTAGAATTAGTCTAGGGGTTTTCGAACATCCCCAATAGACTCGATGCTTGTTGAAGCAGAGGAGCCCTCTCTCGAGAAGCGCAGAATTAAATTGTCTCTCCAATATGTGTCTAAACTTTTGGCCAATCCTTCAAATCCTGCTTTTAATTGTATTTCAGAACCTCAAAATGTTGACTTTTTTAACCGACATCCGAAACATATTCCTCCATTGGGAATTAGAGCTAAACCCCACATGGAGTCTGCAAAAATAGATTCTGAATCTATAAAAGAAAACCGTAAATCACACATTCCTCCTTGGCATCTTAAAAAACCTACAGTTATTTTGGACCTTGCTTCTACCAAAAAATCTGATACCAATTCCTTGCAGTTCAAACAAAAATATGCCGAAATAAAGTCCAAGTATAGTACATATACAAGGATCTATACAGATGGATCTAAAGATGGTGACAAAGTATCATCAGCTGCTGTTACTGGTGATGGTATCACCTCAATCAGAATACCGAATCAGAGTTCTATTTTCACAGCTGAAGTTAAAGCTATACAACTTGCACTTGAACATATCGAAAATGTACAGGAAAAGAAGACGATTATTTTTTCTGACTCTCTTTCCTCTTTGTTGAAGAACCCTCTCATTTTGGAACTTCGTGAGAAGTTAACAACTCTCGTGTCTGACCAATATGATATCGTGTTTTGCTGGTTACCTGGACATGTAGGTATCGCTGGTAACACCAGAGCAGACAGTGCGGCAAAACAGGCTTTAACAAAGCCTCTCACTGATTTTAAGATCCCTTTCAGTGATTTTAAGCCTCATATTAGTTGTTACATCAAATCTATGTGGCAGGCGGAATGGGATGGGGCGACAAATAACAAGCTCCATCGCTTCCGACCAAACATATTTGATCACTACCCATCCAGTAACCTCTGTAGAAAAGATCACGTTATTCTGACACGATGTCGTGTTGGTCACACACGACTTACACATTCCTTTCTGTTGGAGGGTAATATGCGACCAGTATGTGTTCCATGTCAGCAGGTGTTGTCAGTGGAGCACATTCTCTTAAATTGTACTGATTTTAATCTTGTTAGAGGGCAGTACTTCACAGTTGGATCCCTTAGAGATCTATTTTACAATACGAGCCCACACAAAATTGTATCATTTTTGAAAGTAATCAACCTTTTTAACAAATTTTAGAATTATTTTTATTCTTTTAATCTAGACTCATCAAGCTCAGTTCATCAGGTTGATTTAGAATTAGACATCTTTCACTTATCTCATTGCTCATTGTTATTTTAATTATTCTTGTCTTTGACATGTCTATTGTGATTACCCTTTGTTTTTATTCAATCTTTTACTTCATAATATTGACTTTTTACTTTTCTCTGATTTCTCGCCACGATATAGCCTTAGCTGCTGATGTGGCGTTAAGCACCAATAAATGAATAAATACAGTGCCCACGGAATGGCGATATGATAACCTTCTTCGACAACAACCAAATTTTGGCAAGTCGATGGAGAGTAACGTATGACGCCAAATCGCTTCTAAGCGTTATAACCACAGTCGTCCACATCATGCTTTCATTACACGTAAACTTGCAAATAAGCCCCGATCTGTCACCCGCGAATTGGTACGTACCCAGCATGCAAGGGTTTTGAGAATTACTGCAACAAGTACAGTCGTCCACTCATGCCTTCCTTACGCGTAAACTTGCAAATATAGCCCGATCTGTCACCCACGAATTGGTATGTACCCAGCATTGGAGGGTGTGGAGAATTACTGCAACAAGTACAGAAGAATATAAATGAGCATAACAACATATTTCGACTCGAGCGTTCAAAATTCACCAATACAGTTAAAACTAGAAGTCCTGTTACGAACTGTGCGCTTATCTAGGCTTAATTGCGCGTAGGAATTGCGCGCAATTGCCATATCGAATGGCATCCAAAGCACGGCAGGTTCTCCTGGTTACTCATAGCAAACACAGGCAATGTTTCTGCCAATGGATCTCCGGGTTGCCCGGAAGTCCATTGGCTGAAACACTGCTTGTGCACAAGCCATAAGTACAGAATTTGATAGCCTTGCTATGATCATAACGCGTAGATTAACGCGCAGATCGACGTACTGTTTGTGCGCATTTCATGACAGGACTTCTACTTTTAACTGTAGCCGACTGAAAAAAGTTTTATTGAAGTCAACCACGGGGATAATATTACGGACGACATTGATAAATCATCGCCATCGAATCCTACTGTTACATCTTTCAACCAGCAAGTTCTATTCGACACTACATCAAAACCATTATTTCCATCAACAACAGCAACAACAACAACACTGGACCATTATTCATTTGTTGATAGCCATCATCCACAAACACCACCATCAGGATACATGGGAGATCCATATATGCTCAAGCCATGCTCATATTCACCTGTCGCATCAGTTCTATCAAATTTGATTACAGATACAGTCACATCCACAAAGAGAAAATGGACTGCACTGATGGATCGCCATATGTACTTGCTGCACGATTATTGGACAAAAGTATGGAATGCTCAGAGTGTAACACTACAGAAATGGGGAAGGAAGAGCTCCTAAAACACAGACTTCCATGGGAATCCAAACTCTGACATAACATCTCAGGATCGAAAGTAGTAACTAATGTATTTTTGAACCTAGTTCTGAGGGATGGGGTGGGGAAAGTGGTGTATGACGTAATGTAATTAAAATGTTACGTAAGGTAATTAACATGACGTCACGTAATTAATATTTTCATTCACTTTAATTAATAACTGTTGCATAATTAATGTAATTAATAAGTAATGAGTGTAATTAGGGTTGATTATAATAATTAGTATATTAATAAATGAATTAATAATGTTGACGTCGATTAGTACATATTTTTTTTAAAGTCATAATAAATTATATACTTAAAAATAATATTGACGTTCATATATTTCACAGACCGTTAGATATATATATGAATGCTATCAGCTGATTATGAACTGGACACGTGCAAAGGTAAACACTGCATTGTGCCTGTGTTTTATGGGTATAATTAAAAACCAATGAAATCTTGTTAAATCGATTTTTTTCAAACACGAACTACGGCACGCAAGAAACACGAGTGGGGGTAATAAAATCCACTGTAACATTTTCACGACCGGTCATAATCTGTCATAAATATTGTTAGACTGACGCTTCACATCTAAGTGCTATTGAAATTGTAAGAGACCAATCTGTCACCTTATTGATTTTAATAACTAATCCCTATTGTTCCAGAGTTATAGGCGCATGAAGACCTCTTCAAAATTGCGGATCAGCACGCGTCCTTCTTCCAGACTCTGAGATTCAAATTTACAAATTCATTGATTTTTAACAGTTCGATTTCTGTGTTTTGACTGGATCTCTAAAAGTTAATTATCAGTCAATTTTAAAACAACGACAGTCAATCAGAGCTAAATTTGTCATTTGTTTTGCAAACACTTTGTTGGCAAGTTGAGTTTCATTTGCATCGTATCTACTACGTTGCAAGTAATCGAAATGGAAAACAAAACCTTTACCTGTGGAATTTCTGAGAAAGGATTTTCATCCAACGACCACAAAAATCGCCACGAGGGTACTGTACACGGGGGAGGGGTTGTACATGGCTATACTCCGAGACTTTCAAGAGATGGGTTAACGGATCATCTGAAAAGCCACCAAGAAGTTGCGTTGAACTGTCAGGTTTGTGTTTCAATAGCAAATTCAACAAATGAGAAGTAGTGTACATCGTACATACTGTGATGTCAAGGAGTTCCAGTGCACGTTTTGTCTGAAATCCTATACTAGGAAAGATACATTAGAAAACACATGCAGAAATGTCAAATCTCGACATTTAACTGGGCGACTTGCGGGGAGAAGTTCCAACAGCTGATTCAACTTAACCGTCATAATACCACTAGTAGTAGAGATGAACAACTTTATGTTGATTGACCGATGGAGCCGCTCCTCATCAAATAAGGGGGGTCAAATGAGGTTATAAGAAGGAGACAAGTGTGCGGTCATATTTTTAAAAATTCAAATTTTAATAAACTTAATTGCTATGACCTAGTCTCCCTAATAAATAGGGTATATTCATTTAATATAATATATTAATAATTTTCCATAAAGAATCTATAATTCATTTTTATCCCACAAGACACTTCTCGAAAAAAATGGCAGGTCAGTTTGATAGAAATACAAGTATCGATTTATTCAAAGCTGTCTGTCGGTTATCAAAACAGCCCGAGGCTAAACTGTTGTTGCAAACAAGACCAGTTGTAAACAATGGACCGAACAATTATTAATTATATTATTCCTATGCGTTTAAAATTGACAGAATCTCGTTTATTTTTCTGAAAGGTGATGACAATAATCACTTTTAAAAATTAAAAAAAAAAACGCTAAAACTTAGGTGATAAAACGACGGCTTGTGTTTAATCATAAAAAAATCACACCCGCACTATCGTGTTTTACTGGCATGTATGTTTTGTTTTTAAATGTTTACTGAAGAATAACCCACCCATCTAAGTAACAGCATGAAAGAGCTACCATTATCTAATTACCCATGTGTGGGAGGGGTGGGCGGTAGCATTGTGTATTATGGCGTACTACCTTCAGCCAATGATAATCCCTGTGTGGAACTTTGACAGTTGTTCGCCTTTGCACAGTGGTTCTTTCCGGATTGCTCCAACTGCCATCAAATAAATAAATGAAAAACTACAATTCTATAATAACAGGTCAAGTCCCCCCCCCCTCGTTTTACAAGTTGTGTGTGTGTGTGGGGGGGGGGGGGGGATAAGCAGTACCTTGTACCTTGTCCTCTCACTATGACAGTGGCATCAAAGCTGTTACCCGATTAAAAATGGTAAAAGGATATGCGACTCTGTGTTCGCCAACCAAAATTGCCCGACTTGGGAAAATATAACCCACCAAGAGCTGTACCAGCGCTATGTACACTATTCGGACTCCCGCGTTGTGTCCTTGGGCAAGGTAATTAACCCCGATTATCCACATGGGGGCCGATGACGCCGTGTACTATGGTGCACTGAACGTCGATGATATGCATAACTTGGAACAATCTAACCGTACCTGTGTGGTAGTGAAGATTTACGACGTTGGTGAGCTGGCACTTACTCGTCATTGCTCGGTGGTTTTCTTCGGTTATTCCGGTTTTCTCTACCCATCAAATTGTCATGGTTATGATTAGCCATCGTGCATAAGTATATGACCTTAAATACCAATAAATAAATAGATAAATAATAATAATTAGGATTTGAAATCTATTAAGACTTGAATAATTTATGAATCGGCGCATGTTATTTGATTCTAGGAAGTGGATTGACGGTGACTTCTGAACTTTCAGCTAGAGAATTTGTGCATAACTCCGTGTTTATTAAGAAATGTGCAGAAATTTATGGTAGTGCCAAAAACGTAATGTACTACCTCTTCCCTGACTGACAAAAGCATGAGTAAATTGTGAATGTTTAATTTTAACTTGAACGTGATGTCCGGGTGTAATGAAATAACGTATTTTCTGCAGATATTCTGTTAAATTCTGACATAGATTTATTCATGTAAAAACAGTTGGTTTATCTTAATCACTTTATGACATGTCTAAACAAAGGTAGTCTTCAAATTAATCTTTTTTTTTGTATGTATGAACATGTCCTTGTCAACATTTACCTTAGATACACCAACAAAGCACGAAATTTACGTGGGGGAAGGGGAGGGGGAACTCTTTGTTAGTACTCATTGGACGCCTCAGTTTGGAAGTCCCCCAGCTTTGGGCTAGCCTTGAGGGGGCTTTCATGGGAAGGAACAGCCCATGCAAGAACTTTGGTGGGGGAGACATAACCCATATAAGGGCTTTGGTGGGGAGGCACAGCCCACATACAGGGGAAGCCAAAACAATGTGGGGAAGGCCTAAAACATGTTGGGTTGTAAACAGCCTGGGCCTTTTGGGTGGGCTTTGAGGCAGACATGGACTTAGGGAAGGGATAGCCCAAACAATAGGGTACATACAGGGAAGGAAGGGGGAGGGCGCCTAAAAATATAGGCTACGTACAGGGCGGGGGCGGGGAGGTCTATTTGAAGCCGGTCATGGTCGGACCCCGGGGTCCACCAAAAAAGGCTTATCCCATCCCTCTATACTACTGGCCATTTTGCAGAGAACCAGTCTTCAGTCTTTGACCTTGCCACCTGTTGAATCAATATTGATTCATTTTATTCCCGAAAAATGGCGGTTCGAACATTAAAAACTCAAAAGCTTGCGTTTCGTGTCAGAGATCGGAAATTATGAGCCCTGAAATCTGTTACGAAAAGTGCGTGAGTACAGGCAGCATAAAACTTAGAGGATGGAAAATGTTCAAGGATTTCAATTTAAAGACGACGAGAACTGGTCGCTTCACGTTTCATGCTTTCTAAACTGAAACCAAAGTAGAACTCGGGTTGACTGTGCTGTGTGTGCATTGGGCAACTGTTTGTAGGCATCGGCCATTTGTGTTCTGTACCGTAACAAAATTACACACTGGACAAAAGATACATTTTGGGGGGGATTTGATCGTTTATTTTAACTGCCATTGTTTGTGATTCCAATTTCTATTCTGGGAGTACTCTTTGTAAGTTATTTTTCACTATAAAGTTTCTGATTTGAAAATGAAATTTAGGCTAGTCCTTGGGGGGGGGGGGGTTGACGATCCCCTACTAGGTGGGTCCTCAGGTGGAGATTTATTAATACAATGCACAAAGCAAGCCCAGGTACACAATCTCATGCACACAACCAAGATTGTTGATTTTAATATTAAGGCTTTTCATCGCCACGATATAGCCTTAGCTGCTGATGTGGCGTAAAGCACCAATGAATAAATAAATAATATTAAGGCTAATTTTCACAATATTCTAAATTCCAGCAAAGGTGTCATAAGGACTCCAGAATTGGCAGATATGAAAGAACAAGACATTGCATTTGAACTCCAACCTGTAGGAATAACAGCAGTGAAACGTATCGAAATCAAGAAGGGAGCTAAATTGATCAAAAACAACGCATACATATGTACCTTTGATGGCACCAGATCTCAAAAAAATATTAAAATTGGCTACATGAACGTCAGAGTGGATCTGTACATTCCAAATCTACTTCGATGTTTCAGGTGCCAAAAGTTTGGTCATGGGCAGAATACTTGTCGAGGCAAGCAGACATGCCACAAATACAGTAACATTCATGAAGGACAATGTGAAACTACAACATACAAATGTACTAACTGTCAGGACAATCATATGTCATCTTCGAAGGATTGCCCTGTCTGGAAAAAAGAAAACACAATACAAAAAATCAAATGTGAAAAACAAATCAGTTTCAAAGAGGCCAGAGCTATTGTGTCACCCATGCCTGGCATGAATATATCAACCCCTTCATATGCCACAACATTAACAAAAATTAGACACAGTGGACATGGCTCAGCAATAGCGCCATTCCATCTCTATTGCAAGCCTTTACAATACAGCATTCAGACCAAGTAGAACCTAAATCAACACAGACATCATCCGCAACTCAAACAACAACACCACAGGAAAAATGAAAAACAAATCTGCAGAAAAAACAGGAAAAAATTAACGCAGAAGACAAAGTAAAGGAAGCAAAATCCGAACAAAAAAATGACCAAACTAAACCAAAACCTAAATCGGAATCACAAAATCTAAGTCAGAGCCAGAGAAAAAAGCTAGAAAGGAACAAAAATAAAATGGAAAAACAAAAACAGTTCCCAGAGAGAACACCTAAAGCTCTTCAAGACCCTGTGACCCGCAACAGGTTTGAAGGCGTTGAAGAGATGGAGGTCGGTGAATGCATTGATGAAACATTCGAGCTCTTACGCTCGAACCCCGATCAGAATAAGTCTCCAAGGAAAAACTTACCGAAGAAACATACTGGAGCTATATCGCCCATATGTCCACCATCCCAATCTCCAACCAAAACAAATATGGATAACTATTTATTTATTATTTATTGGTGTTTAAGGTCACATATTTCTGCACAATGGCTAATCATGACCATGACAGTTTTACGGGTGGAGGAAGCCGGTGTACCCGGAGAGAACCACCGACCAACGGCGAGCAACTGTCAGCTCCCCAACATACCAACTCCACACAAGCAGGGTTAGCATTGGTTGAAGACAGGTGCACCATCGAAGTGCAGTACGCCTTAGTACACAACGCCACCGTGCCCCCACGTGGGCAATGGGGGTGAAGTGTCTTGCCCAAGGACACAACGCGGTTGCCGCAAATATGGATAACACACAGAACAATAATATAATACAGTAAAATTGTCGAGGTTTTAGAGCCAATTTTAATGAACTTGGTCTTCTACGCCAAAAATATAAACCTGCAGCCTTTCGCCTGCGGGAAACTCTTTTAAAGAAACCCGAAACTCTCGATCATTCAGCTTTTAAACATTATACACCGTATAATGCCTGGGCAGATGAAACTGATCTTCATACTCGTGGAACGTCCGTCTTGGTTAGAAACGACATTATTCACAGTGCTGTATCTTTGCAATCAAATTTACAGGCTGTAGCGGTATGCCTAACCTTAGACAAGACAATCACCGTATGTTCTATTTACGTGTCACCGAGTAAAACGCTACGACTGAGTGATCTTGAGCTACTAGTCCAACAACTCCCAACTCCGTACATTTTGTTGGGTGATTTTAACGTGCATGACCCTATTTGGGGTGATTCCTGCAGTCAGGAAGATGCAAAAGGTAAAACTATAGAAGAGTTCATTACAAAATATGACTTGTGTTTGTTTAATGATGGTTCAGACACTTATCTGCACCCCGCATCTGGTTCGTATACATCAATTGATCTTTCAATTGCATGCTCTTCTATCTTTCTCGATTTTTCTGGGAAGGTAGTAGATGACTTGAGCGGGAGTGACCACTTTCCAATTGTGTTGGAGAGTGTAGTTCCGGCGGACGATGAGAGAATGCCCAAGTGGAACTTTAAAAAAACCGATTTGGACACTTTCTCATCGCTTGTTCTAAACGCCTCACGCGGGAGAAATTTAAAGATAGTGCTGATCAAATAGAACAGTTTACAAACGAGCTGCTTGACATTTCAAACACAGTCATTTCTAAAACCTCGGGAAATCCAAAACGTTTCACCAAACCATGGTTTGATAATGAATATAAAAAGGCTATAAAGGATCGTAAGAAAGCTGAAAGGGAATTTAACAAGTCACCAACCACATATAATTTAGACAAACTTCGTACAAATCGGGCAAAAACAAGGCGACTTATAGAACAAAAAAAAGAAAAGTTCCTGGGAATCTTACGTTTCTAAGATTAACCAAAACATCCCCATCACTAAAATTTAGAAAATGATTAAAAAGATTAAAGGAAAAGAAGCAAAATCAACTGTACAACACCTGAAGGAAAAAAAAACTCCCTAATTACATCAAAAAAAGAAATATTTCAAACAAACTGGCCTCTACATTTTCGAAACGTTCGTCGTCTGATAATTGTAATCCAGAATGTATCAAAATTAAAAAAAACAGCAAGAGAAACAAAAGATCAAATTTACCTCCAACAATCTAGGGGATTACAATGAACCTTTCTCTTTGAAAGACTTACGTAACTCTTTGCATAGAGCAAAGGACACTGCCACTGGTCCCGATGACATTCATTACAAACTTTTAAAGCATCTGCCTCAATCTTCACTAGAACTTTTATTATCATTTTTAATGGCATTTGGGTGACTGGCCAGTTTCCTCCATCCTGGCGTAAAGCAACAATAATTCCTATTCCTGAGCCTGATAAAAGATCACAGCAACCCAAGCAATTACAGACCTTTTGCATTAACCAGTTGTCTGTGCAAAACCAAGGAGAGGATGATCAATGACCGACTTGTCTGCTTTTTGGAAGCTAACAATCTGCTTGCGGATGTTCAGTGTGTTTTCAGAGGCCGGAGAAGTACTGTGGATCATTTGGTCAGACTTGAAACGTTTACTAGAAATGCTTTCGCCAGAATAGAACATGTGGTCGCCATCTTCTTTCATCTGGAGAAGCGATATGATACAACGTGGATGTATGAGATTTTAAAATATCTTTTTAACATGGGGTTGAGAGGGCGTATGCCCCTTGTTGTTGAAAACTTTTTAAAGGACCGCCAATTTCAGGTTCGTGTTGGGTCAACGTTATCTGATCCTCACGTGCAGGAATTGGGGGTTCCTCAGGGTAGTATTTTGTCCGTTACCCTGTTTTCGATAAAACTCAATAGTATCATCGATGTAATTGAGAATATCGTAGATTCTTCATTGTATGTTGATGACTTTTTTAATCTTCTATAGCAGCAAAAACATGAATGCTATAGAGCGCAAACTTCAGCTGTGTTTAAACATAATCCAGATATGGGCTACTGAAAACGGTTTTAAGTTTTCAAAGACCAAAACTAATTGTGTTCATTTCTGTGAGCTCCGGAAGCATCATCTTGATCCAGAGTTCAAAGTGGTTGGAAATACCATTAAAGTTGTAAAGGAAGTGAACTTCGCAGGTTTGTTGTTTGACGGGAAACTGAATTTCACTTCTCACATAGAACAACTGAATGTTAAATGTAAGAGAGCATTAAACCTCCTGAAGGTTGTGGGTAGCACTGATTGGGGTGCTGACCAAAAATCCTTACTTCATCTGTATAGATCACTTGTTCGATCTAAATTAGATTTCTGTTGTGTGGTGTACGAATCTGCAAGGAAGTCGTATCTCATGCCATTTGATGCGATTCATAATTGTGGCATTAAAATTAGTCAAGGTGCATTTCGAACATCACCAATAGATTCATTGCTTGTTGAAGCTGAGGAGCCATCACTTGAGAAGCGTCGAATCTCTCCAATTTGTAACTAAACTTTAGCTAAACAATCAAATCCTGCTTTTAATTGTGTTTCAGAACCTCAAAATGGTGAATTTTTTAATCGCCACAGAAACATATTCCTCCATTGGGAATTAGAATTAAACCCCACATGGAATCTGCCAAAATTGATTCTGATTCTATAAAAGAAAACCGAAAAACTCATTTTCCTCCTTGGCATCTTAAAATACCTACAGTTATTATGGACCTTGCTTCTTCCAAAAATTTTGATACCAATTCCTTGCAGTTTAAACAAAAATATGCCGCAATAAAGTCCAGGTATAGTGCATATTCAAGGATCTATACAGATGGATCTAAAGATGGTGACAAAGTATCTTCAGCTGCTGTTACTGGTGATCATATCACCTCAATCAGAATACCGAATCAGAGTTTTGTTTTCACAGCTGACGTTAAAGCTGTACAACTCGCACTTGAACACATCGAGAATATACAGGAAAAGAAGATAGTTATTTTTTCTGACTCTCTTTCCACTTTACTTGCTTTACTCAACCCCAAGTTGAAGAACCCTCTCATTTTGGAACTTCGTGAGAAGTTATCAATTCTCTTGTCTGACCAATATGATATCGTGTTTTGCTGGTTACCGGGACATGTTGGTGTCGCTGGTAATACCAGAGCAGACAGTGCATCAAAACAGGCTTTATCCAAGCCTCTCACTGATTTTAAGATTCCGTTCAGTGATTTCAAGCCTCATATCAGTAGTTACATCAAATCGACGTGGCAGGCGGAATGGGATGGAGCGACAAATAACAAGCTTCCTGGCTTCCCACCTACTCTTTCAGATAACTACCCGTCTAGTAACCTTTGTAGAAAGGATCTTGCAATGTTGACACGGTGTCGTATTGGTCATACACGACTAACACATTTTTTTTTTGTTGGAGGGTACTGTGCGACCAAAATGTATTCCCTGCCAGCAGGTGTTGTCAGTGGAACACATTATTTTACATTGTACTGATTTTAATCTTAGTAGATGACAGTATTTTATTATTGTGTCTCTTCGATACCTATTTTACAGAACAAATCCTCATAAAGTTCTGTCGTTCTTGAAGGAAAACAACCTTTTTAATAAATTTTAAAATTGTTTTTAATCTTTTAATCAAGACTCTTCAAGTCTCAATTCATCAGGTTGATTTAGAAGTTATTAACTTCTCTCCTTCCATTACCCTCTGTTGTTTTAATCACTTTGGTCTTTGACAGATCTCTTGTAGTTATTTTCTATTTTTATTCAATCTTTTCACTTCGTAACGGAAAATGAGGTTTTACTTTCCACTGTTTTCTGGCCACGATATAGCCTTAGATGCTGATGTGGCGTTTAGTCGTCTATTTATTTCATCTCAAATCCTGATAACCGTTGTTTGAACATTTAAATTACAATATACAAAGAACTAATTACAAAAGATGTAATGTATTTTATTATCTCAATTTATTTCTATTGATAATGTGTATAAAATTGATATATTATAAGTTATCTCCGGCGACATGTATCGTATATGGAGATTTAATACCTGGATATCGTTTTTTAAACACAATAGAAACATAGTGGAAACAAATTTGTGGATACGTTTCTCATGCTCCACAATCATTTGCACGAAACTCGTGAATAACTGTTTTGTTTTTACAAACGCAGAAGGCAACAGAAACAGTTACATCCCTTGGGCCGTTATTGCTAACTCACGAACAGATTTTGTTGACAGATTTACTCTTTGTTATTTTCTCAAGTTGTTTGACTTAATTATTCGACTATTTGATTTTTAACAGAAAAATATGATCGAATTGTCAGCAATCTGATGATATTTGTGACTATTTCAGGTTTTGTGGTTCGATTTGTACATCGAGGTGAGTAGAAGCGAAAAACTTTCATCTAAACCATATACCCCCGATGTTTCGCGTGTCCTTATACCCTGGATGTTTCGCGTGCCCTTATACCCTGGATGTTGCACGCTCTCATATACTTCGGATGTTGGGTGCGGCCTTTGCCATGACTGTTTGTACAAGGCATTCTGACCAATCAAATGACATGATTTATCGGGATATATGAACATATATATATATATATATATATATATATATATATATATATATATATATATATATATATATATATCATAATTCTTTTGGTGTCTAATCCTATTACCATCTCTATCTTAAATTTGGAATTACTTTGAATTTGCAATTAGTAGGTAGTTTGAAAGAATACTGATACAATATGACTAAGGATAGGGCTTTCGAGAACATTTTGTTGGGGATGGGGGCTGATCAATCAAACTGTCCTGAATTTTCAGAATCAAAATGCAGGTCCCCAACTAGGATTTGCCCTGGTCCCGAAATTATAAAAAAAAAATACTCCTCCCTTTGTATAATTTGTTCTGAAAAGACCATACCCTTTCCACGAAAACTGCTAAATTAGCTGGCCGTTTGGGAGGGGGATAAAACTGTAGGATGTCACTCCCCCACCCCATCTCGTCTGATAGTAAGAATACATGTAGATTACATTCGATTTCAGGTTTGTTGGTAGTTAAAACAAAATAACAATATTCTTGTACAAAACTGAAATACTAGCAAACATTCTTTATTTAGTCATTTAAAATGCACCTCAATCTATGCTTGAAAAAATATTGTAAAACTCTCTGTGTTATAGATATCTTAATGATTATTTTTCATGTAAGTTGTCTCATACATTTGACACTATATTGCATCAGGCCACACGTATTTACTACCCCTCCTCTCTATGGTTTCATTCCCACCTTTTTCAAGACAATCAGTAGGACTGGTGAGTGGGTGAAACTTTTTATTTCCCCGGTACAAACTGCAGATTCATTTTAACATTACTACAGTACGCGGAGAGTGTATTGTCACTAAATCACCCACAGAGTGGAGATTCCACCCAAGCAATAATTGCAGATTTGTTGCAAAGCATAACCAGCACAAGCACAAGTAAGATCCCCCCCCCCCAAAAAAAAAAAAAAAGATAACGTTGTGATACCAATACTTAACGCAACAAAACACGGGACTACAAAAGACACACTGCCATTGACTTGTTTTAGAAAAAATGCTGATTCATTAAGGAAGCAGACAAAACACATCAAGGGAACTAACTTGCAAGAGCAAGCAACTGTACTACAACGATCGGGGTGTTTCAGTCTCTCTCTGGGAAAATCTCCGCCCATCTGGAGTTATTTGTAACATTTCCCCATGTATCTGAAGCAATTTTGACGAAAACATTTCTATAACGGAATGTTTAAGCGAGCATTTTTTTTTCTTCAAAAACCAAAGTGCCAGAATCATACCGATCTTGAACTAGTATCCAATTAAATCCGATATTGTGGGCATTACTAACGTTGTGATTCCAACTGTCAGTAACGGCGCTCTTTAACTGAACAAGCTTTCACGAACGCATAAACATACTAATGACACAACTTGGAACAAGTGTTCAAGTCACCAGTTGAATTCAGACGCTATTAGGCCATGGAACAAGTCGGTCCTTAACCCTTTGAACTCAATCAATCAATTTTTCGGTGCAAGACATAATTTCGTCCCGTTTTGTCTTATTATAAGAGATCTATGCACGGGACATTGATGATAAAATAATAAATGCAGCCTGCATCCAGCCGGGCGAAGATTGTAGTTATTATTTTATTCTCCCTGTATATTGATATTGGGCTGACCCATCTCACAGAAGTGTACAGAGAGGCGACACCGTTCCAAGAAAGGAGGGTTGAAAGAGTTAAAAAATCCGTCACCTATTTTTACATTCTATTATGTATCCAAATATAATAGGGTTTACAGTACGAAAATTTCTCCACGTGAAAAGCGGATTGCTTCCCTTTGTACACTTTATGTTGTTGTATACTTTGAATAAGAATCACGTATCTCAATTCAAGCAGCATTCTTCATTTGTTATTAAGAACATAACAAAACTGGCGGCGATATGGGATACAAATGTTGTATTGTAGTTGATGACTGAATCCACGAACTCTTGGTTGAAAACCCACTCGTCTGAACTTGTCTCACGGCTGAATTGGGGTTTTTTGTCATCATCGCCCTGATTATACACTGAAATTGAAAATGGCCGTCGCCGCCTACGGTAAGACTGAAGAATTCGATGTGTACACTGATCAAAATTGGAATGAGTATACTGAAAGGTTGGAACATTATTTTTTCGCCAATGATATTTCTGATGAAAGTAGAAAACGTTCGATTTTACCCACAGTGTGTGGTTCGAACATGTATTCGTTGATTCGAAATTTGACATCCGCTGCTAAGCTAGATGAGAAAACGTATCCTGAACTGAAAACATTGATTTCACATCACCTGAAACCGAAAACTCTCGTCATAGCAGAAAGATTTAACCCTTTACCTAACAAATCGCCCGCATCCGCCCGCGTAATATGCAAATTGAGCAGTTGAAAAAATTAAATTTTTCAAAATATTTCAACAAAACCATATCATGTGACTCCCTCATTGGAACGAGCTCATTGAGCTCGTTCCAATGAGGGGGTCACATGATATGGTTTTGTTGAATTTTTTTGAAAAATTTTAAAAAATGATATTTAAAATAATAAATTTTGATATCGTCTGCGTTGGGTAAGGGGTTAAGTTCCATCAACGTCAACAGAAGGAACGTGAGACTGTAAGTCAGTTTTTGGCAGAAGTGAAGAAGTTGAGTTAACACTGTAATTTTGATAATTTTTTGAATGATGCACTCCGTGACCGGTTTGTTTGCGGTCTTTCTTCTAAACAAATTCAAAAGAAATTATTATCAGAATCTGAACTGACATTGAAAAAATCTCTAAACATCGCGGTAAGTATGGAAACCGCTGAACTTGAGTCAAATAAATTCAAAGAATCATTGGCTGCAGCTACAAGTCAACGTTCTATACCTGAAAAGTCTAACAAAATTACTTCTGAATGTTATTGGTGTGGAAAAAAACACTCACAATCCATCTACATGTTTTCACAAAAACACCACCTGTCATAACTGCAAAGGTTTGGGACACCTGAGCAGAATGTGCAAGAATAGCTCTGGAAAAACTCGTAAAACTACTGATAGGGTTGACCACTATGCGAGGCAGGGTAAGAAGAAAAGTTATGCTAATAACAACAAACTTAAAAGAAATCTTCCAAGTTAAATTTTGTTGACAACAAATCTGAAAATAGTGACTCTTCTGATGCTTCTTGGACAATTTTTAGTATAAATAACAGAGAGAAGAATGAAATTAAAACAGCTGTTAAAATAAATGGGGTTCCTTGTACAATGGAGTTGGATACAGGAGCATCTGTATCACTGATATCCGAGAAGGTATATCGCAGTAACTTCAAGAAATCCAATCAAGTACAGCAGTCAACTGTGGTATTAAAATCATTCACGAATGATATTGTTCCTGTTCTTGTGGAGATAATTGTTGATGTTGAATATAAATCCCAAAAAGTGTCTTTACCTCTAATTGTGGTTAAGGGGAATGGACCTTCTTTGTTTGGAAGAGACTGGCTTTCAAAACTGAATGTAGATTGACAACATATTAAGTTAACCACTATTTTGGAAGAAAATATTCTTTATTTGATGGGAACCTTGGAACTTGTAAAGGGGGTAAGGCTTCACTGAAAGTTAAACCTGGAAGCACCCCAAAGTTTTTCAAACCACGACAGTACCTTATGCTTTAAAAGACAAAATTGCTGTTGAATTAAAACGTTTAGAGCAGGAAGGGATTATCGAAAAAGTTGATTTTTTCTGACTGGGCTACACCAATTGTGCCAATTCTCAAGCCCGATAATAAAATACGTATATGTGATGATTATAAAATTACTATCAACCCAGTATTAAATGTACCAGAGTATCCTCTTCCCAAAGCTGAAGAAATATTTTCAAAACTAAATGGTGGAACAAAATTCTCGATCTATCTCATGCATATGAGCAGATTTTGTAAGATGAAGATTGTAGAAAGTATGTTACAATTAACACACATTTAGAACTGTATCGTTACACCCGATTACCTTTTAGGGATCTCCGCGAGTCCGGCCGTGTTTCAAGAAACTATGGACAAGGTGCTTGAGGGACTTGAAAGTGTAGGTGATATTTTGGATGATATCATTGTGACTGGTCGGAATGAGACTGTACACATAAAAAATTGGAAACAGTTTTAGAACGTTTGGACAGATTTGGTATTAAACTAAAGAAATCAAAATGTTATCTTATGAAAGATGAAGTGGAATATTTTGCTTTTGTTGTGAATAAAGATGGCATTAAACCATCTCCAAAGAAAATTAAAGCCATACTGAATATCCCAGAACCAGAAAATAAAAAAGAGTAACAATCTTGGCTCGGAATCGTGAATAGTTATCGTAAATTTATTCCTGACATGTCCACTGTTGTTAAATATGTGACCTTAAACATCAATAAATAAATAAATACTGTTGTTAAGCCATTAACTGCTCTTCTAGGCAAGAATGTTGATTGGAATTGGTCTGAGGATTGTCAATTGGGCTTTTTGAAAATAAAAGAACTCTTGGTTTCAACAAATGCATTAGTGCATTATCAACCTGATAAGGCAATTGTATTAGCGGTTGATGCATCACCATATGGACACATGTGGACACGGTGCGGTTATTTCGCATCAATGTGAAAACGACAGTGAAAGACCTATAGCATATGCTTCACGTACACTCACATCCGCTGAAATGAATTTCTCTCAAATTGAAAGAGAGGCACTTGGAATAAGTTTTGGAATTACTAAATTTCACCAGTATCTATACGGTAGGAAGTTCACGCTTGTTACTGACAATAAACCATTAGCATTGTTACTTGGTCCAAAGAAAAGTATAACAATATTGGCAGCTTCGCGTCTTCAGCGTTGGGCAATTCAACTGTCTGCATACAATTTTGAAATTAAATGTCGTGCCTCGGCGAAAAATGGAAATGCAGATGCATTATCGCGCCTACCTTTGAAAAACAATGATGACATTTCTGAAAGTGTGTTTTTCCAAGAAGCTGGTGTGATTAATAAACTTCAGATTAGTAGTCTTCCTGTAACTGCTAGGAATATAGCCAAGGCAACTAATTCTGTCCAAGTTTTATCTCGTGTGTTGTTGTTCACACAAAGTGGGTGGCCAAATAAATCAGATATTTCAGCTGAACTTATGTGTTTTTGGAAGGCCTGTGATGAACTTTCAGTAGAAGAGGGTTGTCTTCTTCGTGGAATAAGAGTGATTCTGTTAAGAAGGGGAAGGTTATTATGTATCCAAATATTATAGAGTTTACAGTACGAAGATTTCTCCACGTGAGAAGCGGATTGCTTCCCTTTGTACACTTTATGTTGTCGTATACTTTGAATAAGAATCACGTATCCCAATTCTTCATTTGTTATTAAGAACATAACACATTCAATTGGGTAGAATATTTCTATTGGTCGGTAAAGGGAACATACGATTCGCTTTTCAGAGCAACTGAAATATTTCAGCCAATTTTAAGGGAAAAATAAGATAAACGTTCATTTTCTTGGAATTACCGCGAGGAAAGTTGTTTTTTAGTCTTCATTTGAATGAATCTTTACCAACAGTAAATACACAAAACGACACACGCGTATGAATGCGTAATCGATATGGCACACAAAGTCATACTAAGTGGCTAATTTGTTCGTGTGTGTGTCAGATGATAAATAAAATATGAAATGGGTGTTTTTCTCATATAATATTTATGAAACGAATCTGAGAATTTTCCGTTTTGGCGAGCCCAAACAGAAAATTCGGACGAGTTTCATAAATATTATATGAGGAAAAATACTCATTTCATATTTTATTTATCATATGACACACACACACGCACAAATTAGCCACTTAGTATGACTTTTTAACCCATCACCTAAATTGAGTTGCAGACGGCACTTGGTAAAAGCATCCTCGTATAACTAAACATTTTCATTGTTTGCTTCCAAAACATAAGTTATGACCCCTCATTGGAAAGAGCTCGTCGACCTCGTTCCATTGAGGGGTCATAACCTATGTTTTGGAAGCAAAAAGTGAAAATATAAAAAAACATTGAATAGCGTTTTTGGTGTAGGTAAAAGATTAATACAATATAACCCACCCTAAATAGGACAGATAACGTAAATTCTCCCTACCGAAATTATGCAAATGTGACCCAGTTGTATTTTGTTTAGCCAATCAAATTGTCAAGTTTTGAAATTGACTAATGAAAGCTCCCAACTCTAATTATGCCAATTATGAAAATGTGGCCCACTTGTATTTTGTTTAGCCAATCAAAATGTCTAGTTTTGAAATTGACCAATGAAATTGACGGAAGGCTTTATTTATCAGTGATTAATATGAAAACAAAATATCAAATGTTTTAAAGTGAACAAAACGGACGAGTCATATGATAAAAACAGTTATTAGAAGGACGCACAACAATTCATTTGGAAACTATCAACAAAAAAGAACACTTTTTATCGCCAACCAAATTTGCGAGGTAAACCCGTATTACTACTTCGTCCAATGAGTTTCAATGTAGAACTCAGGGGACGATTTTTAGTTATCGCTACCGATCCAAATTGTAATTGCTCTGCACGATTTGTAGAAAATTGTAGTAAAATTTCGCTTCTTTATAAAAAATAGCCCGCCGTCAAGATATAAGACTCCATCCAACCCAAACCGACTTGGGGTCGCGAGTAGCCCAAGGTGAGTAGTATCTTACTGAAACTAAAAATAACTTACTAATGTTTTACGCTTTTGCTAACAACCCTTCATCCAGTAAATAGTTCGCAACCGCCGCGTTATTCACAAATTGATCAGCTGACAAACACCTAATCTTTCAAAGAAAAAACGTATCATGTGACCCCCTCATTGGAACGAAATCGTTCCAATGAGGGGTCACATGATATGCCTTAGTTGAACTGTTTTGAAACATTTGAGAAAGGTAATTAAAATACAAAAATGATACCGTGTATATTGGGAAATGGGTAAGTCACAGCACAAAGGGTATTCAGCTATTCCCCAGTTAGTTCCAATAGACAGCAGACATAAACAGATAATAACGATATGGTAATGGATATAGATTAAGACCAGCAAGTCTCAAAGTCTTCGTGAAGCTATCCATCATGGGCGCGAGATATCCACAAAGAACAAACCTGAATTTTCTCGCTTCAGACCGTGAAATAAACTGAGCCACCATTTTACACTTCAACATCGCGATTATGAAAAATTAATCGGGAGTCCCTATGAGGAATATACGACTTTTATTACATGACTATTACTTTTCCTCCAGTTCCATATTTATAACTCCGTACGGAACACGTGTTGCATACGGATTTCATTGGATGGGCTATTTCCTTCCTGGCGTCATGGATCCATCAAAAGAACTCAACTCCTGCCTGTTCTCGTAAGTTCAATTCGGAAGAAGCGCTGACAATGTCGAATGTCAATCGGAAATGTTTTTTTTTCAAATCCACTGAAATTACCAAAATTAAATTTATTCTACAAACGGGGAGAGATTTTATAACAATCTTGTTATAACGAAAGCGAATATCCCGGATAACGGTAGCTAATTTCTTAAAAATACTATTAAATAACCATTCTGACAAAATATTATTGGTTATCCTCGTATTTTCCAGGGTATATGGCAATTTACACCGGTTTGGGAACTCATACACCGTGAGGAGAAGCCGAAGGGTGTATGAGTTCCCAGACCGGTGTAAACTCCCATACACCCTGGAAAACACCAGGACAACGGATTTTGTTCCAAGAATGTCGGTACACTTAATACTTTAACCTACATTGTGGCCAAAAACTGACAGAAAATTTGTACTTTGTAAGTTTCTTAATAAAACCAGACAAATGTGGATGTCATTGGAAGTGGCTCAATGAGCCAGTTCCAATGACATCCATATTGTTAATATTTTATTGCACATAAATATTGAATTTGTTGTATTTTTACTTTTATTCTAACATAATCGATCAGAAGATATGAATTAATAATTAAAAATGGGTATTTGTTTAGCAATATAGTCTGTATTCTTGTTTTTACACCGTGGTTATTGATTTATTTGTTTATTGGTGTTTAAGGTCACATATTTCTGCACAATGACCAACCGTGACCGTGACAGTTTTTTACGGGTAGAGGAAGCCGGAGTACCCGGAGAGAACCACCGAGCAACTGTCAGCTCCCCAACCTACCAACTCCACACAAGCAGGGTTAGCATTGGTTGAAGACAGGTGCACCATCGACGCCCAGTACGCCTTAGTACACAGCGTCACCGTGCCCACACGTGGGCAACGCGGGTGAAGTGTGTGGCCCAAGGACACAACGCGGTTGCCGCAGGTGGGATTCGAACCGAGGACCTCTCGACTTGCAGCCTGCACCTCTACCAACTGAGCCACCGCGCCCCCACACTGTGGTTAACCACGGTGTGAAAAGTCCACTGTGGATACAAAGTTACACCGTACCTCACAGACAATCAAAACGCAATATTTTGTTTCATTTGGAAGTAATCATTTATATTTTTCTGTATACGTGTCGATCTGTCAAGCCTGTTTGACAATCATTTCTAGGTTTTGTTTTTATTTCAAGTAGACGTCCGAACTGTGTGTTGTTTGAATTTTTAAAACTGAAGGATTTCTGTGTCATAGAGGTATGTAATAAACATAGAATGCCACGCTGTGTGAATGCATTTGTTCATTCTATCTTCCGCGCTTGCACTCGTGCCGTATTTACGAACGCATTCGCACATCGTGACGTTATGTGTATATATTATATCTCACGTGACTTCCTTGCATTCTGATTGGCTGAAAGATGATACCCTATTTCGTGTAGTTTGAATCCACAGAACTGACCAGGAACTACACCCAGGCACTACACGTTTTCTATTTTTAACACACTACTATATCAGTTTTCTTTTCATACTGGGCGAATAAAACTAATAGACTAAATTTAAATATCGATTCACAGAGGCACAACATCCACAAAACGACCCAAAAAGAAATTATTGTGGAAAAAATGTATCGCTTTTCCATTGTTGAAGTCACATTTTCCTAGGCGTTCATTTTATTCCTTAAGATGATCCATATCTCGTTTCGAAGAGAATGATCCATACCTCGGTACAACTTTCATGAGAACGCGTCCGGATATGAAAAATCGTTTGTTTCGCTGCTCATATTATTTCGCTATTCAATTGTATGTTTTGGGTAGTAAACGAATAAATAATGGAATTCAGTTGAATCTTCGGAGTTTGTATCCCGTGCGGACCCATTCGGTAATGTATATGTGTGACAAATGTGTGGAAATTATCAAACTGCGTTGTCAAATTTCGAAAATTTTAGTTTTTATTCGCGAGTTGCGGGATTCTAGAGTACACAGTTCCGTTTGGGGGAAATGTTTTGTTTACCCTTGCCGACCGATTCAAAATCTGTCTTCTGCTCATATCAATAATCCAAGTTAGCCGTGGTTTGGAAGAAGAAAATGTTTTTTTAAAAAACTACATGGTATTTTTTTCTGTATAACGCTGGTTGGTAGGGCTGCTACCTTGGTAATAGATTGATAAATCGGACAGATGTTTTTCTTGATGGGTGTTCGATATAATATAAGGATTAGTGCATGTCTTGTCGTTGACTATGCCCATATAGTGCCCAGTGAGGTGGTGTAGTTCCCTCCGCTTCGCTACCTTGGTAATAGATTGATAAATCGGACAGATGTTTTTCTTGATGGGTGTTCGATATAATATAAGGATTAGTGCATGTCTTGTCGTTGACTATGCCCATATAGTGCCCAGTGAGGTGGTGTAGTTCCCTCCGCTTCGCGGCGGGAACTACACCACCTCACTGGGCACTATATGGGCGTAGTCAACTCCAAGCCATGCACTATTCCTTAAGTAGTTCATGGGTCAATCCTATAAAAGGTTGATAATTGTAATTTCTCAGAATTTGGTATCCTATTTGTCAACGTAAATGAATGACATTGACCTTCTTTTAAAACATTAACAATTTATTTCAGCAATTCAGAATTATAAAAGAATGGGAAAATACAAGTGTAAAAGATTTGTTTAATTTGGCCCAGGATAGTTTGAAAATCTACATTTTGAGGTTGCTACTTGCCAGTTTCATATCAACCGAAGGTCAAAAGCTGGTGTGAGTGACCGAGGGCTGACATCTCGACCGATGTTACCGGGGGCTGACATCTCCGCTGATATGAAACTAACCTGACATCTCCGCTGATATGAAACTAACCAAGTAATAACCTCTATATTTATTAAACCAAATCAATTAATTACAAAATGTTCTCAAATCTGTTACTGTTACTGTTTCTCATTCTTTGCGCACAGTTCGGAGTTTCCCTTCTCCTGCAGTTCAAACTTGAAGTCCTGTCATGAAATGTGCATAAATAGCACGTCGATCTGCGCGTTAATCTACGAACATAGTAAAGCGATCAAATTCTGTACATATGCCTGTGCACAAGCAATGTTTCAGTCAATGGACCTCCGGGTAAACCGGAGGTCCATTGGCAGAAACATTGCCTGTGTCTGCTATGAGTAACCAGGAGAACCTGCCGTGCTTTGGATACCATTCGATATGGCAATTGCTCGCAGTTTTTACGCGCAATTAAGCCAAGATAAGCACACAATTCGTGACAGGACGTCTAGTTTTAACTGTAGAAGCTATCCGAACTATCTCTTCTATCACTTCGACGAATATGCGTTTACGACTCCGATTCTTGGTTTGCGTTTGAGGTTGTCTACAACTCCCTTCTGTTTTTCTCTTCGTCCACTCTATCCTTACTTATGTCCATGATTTGTGCCTCACCATAACAAACCGCCCCTTTTCGTCTTGTGACGTCCAATTACCGAATGATTGTTTTTGGCGAATAACAGTGAACGATTTTGCTATAAACAACCTGGCTGCGCCCAGAAACGCGTGAATGGATATCCCAAGCTTTAGTTTAAACAATATGTATTTCCAAATGTACAAGCAAGCATAGTGTGAATAGAACAAGCTGGTGGATTCGACTGTAAGCTGAAAGCTTATAACTCGTCGTCTCCACAAAACAAGCAAAGCTACATATAACCTGTTAAAATGGCAAGAATATCAGTATTAATATTAACACAAATGTTTGAGTGTTCCTTCGCCTCTTGCAGTCAATGTTGCATAAGGAAATAAATAGGACGAGAGAGAGAGAGAGAGAGAGAGAGAGAGAGAGACAGATTTATGATTTGTGAATTAATACAACATCTGAATATCCAATGACGTCCCCCACCCCGCGGGAAAAAAAAAACCTGAATCAAGATTGTCGAATTGGTTTTGAACAGTAGCGTCCATAACAAGACAGATTGCCGTCGCCCCTCCCATCCCTCAAACACTACCATGATGATCCATCGCGAGCGTTTCGAAAAGTATATAAAATATTTATGTTACATACAACGTCTATTTTGTCTGTGTTCACTCTGAAGCTGTCGTGTATCAGAACCCCTGATACAGATGGTTGTTTCAGAGGGGCCTGATACAGACACCTTCATTTCAGTGGTTTTTAAAGTGTTGTTTTTTGTTCATCCACACAAATAAATAGTTCGTTTTATATTCGTGAACATTCTTGACTTATTCACAGGATATTGTAATATGAATTGTGCACCACCACCATGAGGATGAACAGAACACGCATCAGGGCCCCGCCACGCCCTCCGAGGTCCTGCCACGACTCATCGTTCTACTCGTCGCGGTCCGCCCCAGAGACCGAAGCACGACCACGAAACACTCCCCACACACCCACTTAATTGTAATAATCCCCACCGACAGCCACAGTTACAGCGATTTGATTTTTCGGGAAGAGCTCCAGTCAGTACCGTCACAGACGATCGACAGTGCAGTCATCCTCGTCTTATTGCAACTGGAGGCCAATACTATAAGGTCTCTAGAAACGTTTCGATAAAAGTATAAAATTATGAACCGCCTTGAAAATTTAGCGATTTGATTCATAAGCGTAAAACTCGGAGCCATACAATAGAATGTCACAGTCAATATTATATGGCAACATTCCCAATGTATCATTACGGACGGTCGTAAAAATTGGGCATTTTAATAAGAAATGGTTTGTAGTTTCGCGGTCGCCGCATGGACATAAGCGAGATTCGACAAGTTTATTCGTATAAAGATGATCATTTAGATGACTATATCTGAGTCGGAGTCGACAGTGGTATATTTGTGTCTCTCTAGACACTGAGTTCAGAAAGTACTGTGGTGGCCTTCGGGCGTCGCGATTTAGATAATTTTTGAAATTTGGGAGGGAGATATTTTCCCTGACGTGCAACGGAATTTCGTTCCATAACTTTGTGGTCGAGGGAATGAACTATGTTTGATGTGCCCGTATGCGACAGAATGGAACAAGAAGGTTCCTGTTAGTGCGAAGACTATTGTCTTGGGTTGCGGAAATAGGACGTGGTAATCTGAGCGATATGTAATCGGGTAGATAGTTGTGATACATTTTAAAAAACTGAGCCAATTTATGTTGTACACGTCGTTTTGATAGGGGCGTCCAACCAGTCTCTGCGTAAAGCACTTCCTAATTCGCACTCAGGGTTGCACCGGTTACAATACGAGCTGCAGCAATTTGTATTTTCTCGAGTTGTTTGGCACAGTTGTCAGAGAAGTTGTCCCATACTGTGCCTGCATACTCAAGGACTGGTCTAATAAAGGCAAAGTAGATTTTTTTCTAAGACTTTACGATCTAGCTTGAATTTAAGCTTCCGAATTAGGTCAAGCCTCGCCCAAGCCTTTGATGCAATACCATCAACGTGGTCATCCCACGTACACTGGCTGTTGAGAACCACACCTAGATGCTTATGAGTAGTCACTTCACTGACTTGTGTGCTCGACATGAAAAGGGGAGGGTGTCTTGTTGGGTCCATTTTACGAGTTATTACCATAGATTCTGTTTTATGTGGATTAAACTCAACTAACCACTTTTGTGCCCAACTATCAATCGTACCAAGATCTGTATTGAGAATTAGTGAAGCCTGTGTTGGATTGTCAATAATCATATATATGGTTGTGTCATCTGCACACGAATTCTACTAGTAAGATCGTTAATAATGTCATTTATGTATATAAGGAACAGCAGAGGACACAAGATAGAGCCCTGCGGAACACCGCTGTTAACAGGTCTCCAAGATGACGTTTCGGAATTTGTTACCACTCTCTGCCTTCGGCCGTTTAGGTATGAATTGAAAAAGGATAGTAGATCTCCCGTTATACTTATCTTTTCCAATTTGTATAAAAGTCCCTTGTGCCATACTCTGCCAAACGCCTTACTAACGTCACAAAATACCACTCTAACTTCCTTACCTTCGTCGAGTGCATTACTAAATGCGTCATATATATCTGTGAGTTGGAGGACCGTAGAATCTCGAGGAGTGAATCCTGATTGCAGTTGATGTTGTTTTCTTCTAAAAATTCCCACATTTTCTTGAATATACACTTTTCAAGTATTTTACCCAAGCAACTAATCAGTGAAATCGGACGGTAATTGGAGACCAGGTGCGGTGGTGTTTTTTAAGTATAGGGGTGACATTGGCTTTTTTCACAGGGTGGGGAAATGAGAATTTGTTAGCAATATGTTAAATAATATGATGAGCGGTTCCGTTAGGGCACATTTACACTCTCTAACAAATCGTGGACTAAATAAGTCAGGTCCTGAGGCTTTCGATACTTATTGTAATTTTAGTGAGTCAAACATCTTTTGTGCTAAGAAATATTGACGTTAATAGTGGTCGGTTAGGAAATTGGGCAACAGGGAGTGTTGCGTGGGAGTCATCAACAGTAGCGATTGAACAAAAATATTCATTGAGGGCATCTGCTATGCCTAGCTTTGTTGGTATCGTTGAGGTCGGCGTCATATCAGCCGAGTTTGAAGTCATATCAGCCGCGATGGATAATAGGAAATTCTGGGAAAGAAAATCATTCTAATAAATAAATTGTTTCATTACTTGTAACAATTACACACGAAATAAATATTCAAATTTAGTTTAGTCTCGAAATTAGTCAAATCATTGGTCAGGGGCAGAATACATCATAATCTTGTAAACACAATTGTACAGAATTGTACATTTTCACTCATTTCTTCACTTGTCTTTTTGTGTTAGCGTCCGGGTGAGGAGACACCTGCGTTCTTGAGATTTTCTTTTTGCGACTAAGTTTCGTTCTGAAACATCGTTTACAGAATAGACAATAACAAGCAACAATCTGAAATAAACAATAACAGTAAGACAATTCAAATCTCATTTAAGAAGCCAACAAATATTTAGACTAGAGCTGTAGGTTTTTTAATTTCTTGTTCGGTTTCGGTTTGGGTTTTTCAGGTTATGTAAAACCTCGGTTCGGTTTTCGGTTTGTTCATGAGGCCAAGTAAAATTCAATAAAACTCATTCTTATGTCCAGAGTCATAACTGAATGGTAGTGAAATTGAGCGAAACTCAATGAATGCCCGAAATAAGCCATAATACATGAAGAATCAGGAAGGCCAATATAATAATTACCTAAATATACAGAACTTTTATTGTGCTTGGCCATTTTTCGAGGTCTGACACCTACACGCAACTTGAGGAAAGCTGCAAACACAACTAAACTGAAATGTCGGAAATTCACAGAATGTAGCCTTCTCTGGGATGGCTACATTCTGTGAATTTCTGCAGCAAGAGCTGGCAAGAGTGTATTTAATAAAAAACGAAAAACCTTAGATTACGGGATGTCGACGGTTTCGGTTTCGGTTTTTTAAAAAAACTAAACTAAAAACCTCGGTTCGGTTTCGGTTAACCTACAGCTCTAATTTAGACATTTAATTAAAACCCTTTGCACCCTGGTGGTATCTTCCATGTCAGTTCAAATGCAGCAATTAGCAGAGTCCAATCAATATTTTCAAAGTGCAGCCTTGACGCTGCACGTTGAAAATATTGATTGGTCTTCCCCACACAATAACTTAGCAGCCATCCTACTTAGTGAAATTACAAAGTATCATGTGCCTGGGACGGAAAAGCGGCCGCTCGTGTTCCAAGGGTTAAAAGCTATGAGCCTACATTCACTTAAGTTTAGTCACTCTTCATTTGTCAAGCTACATGTACATATATAACTTTTGATTGTGTTCTGTTATTCTCGGGCATCTGAATGTAATATTTAGGAGCTGGAAGTGTTTCATGTGTCTGAACAGCCTGTTCTGTGTGTTGAGTGACACCGAGCCGCCTAACGGCGAGGTGTTAATTCACGTAACTGGTTCTTCACAATCATAAAACATCGACTGTGTGATTGGTTTCTAACGTACACCGTGTACTTTGGTTGTATTGTTTTTGTTTTTTGGGTTTTTTTTGGGGGGGAGGGGGTGGGGGGGAGGGGTGGAGTATACAGACATCTTAAACTATCTTATAGAACAATAGACTAAGTGTTCCAGTGACGTCACGGTAGCACAGAGCTATCCTTTTATCTGTACTAACGCATATGACCGCTCCGTGCTATTTTTTTTAATTTTTGCCCCAAAACATAGATCACGAACTCGTTTCAATGAAGGGTCATGAGCTATGTTTTGTGGGAAAAATAAATTTGTGTAATTATTGAAGTATTTTTATTTTTATTGTTTTTTTTTATTTTTATTTTTTTTTTTTATTTCGACAAAATATATTTTATTTGGGATAGAAGTGTGTCTGTTTTGCAAATAGAGGACTGCTTTCGTCAAATGTGTACTCGCACTATTGGTCGGAGACCTAACGTAGATATACTTCATTGAGTTTGCTTCAAACCTCCAACTTGAAAAGTACAAAGACTTAGTGACGTCTCCCAGAAACAGAAATAGTAGTAAGTTTGTTTGGGTCCTAACATTCAGGCGAAGTGACGTTCTCGCAGTAAATTCTCTAAAATAGATTGACGCGTAAAATCGCGGTCAGCGCAGGGGGGTGAGGGAGGGGGGAGGGGGCACCAAGAATTTGAAAGACGTGACGCGGGGGTACGTGGGTCTCTTGAGTGCGCCAAAAATGTGCATTTCCAATTTTTGATTTTTTTAAAAATATATCAATATATCAGGTAATATATACCATCATTTGTGTTTCAAACCTTAAAGATGATGTTGTACATCACACTCTTAACATAAATACAACATCAGGAGGCTTTATATGTGAGAATATTGGGCTTAATCTGGGAAAATGTCACACGTTAGTAGAGGGTGGGTGCCTTGTTCGAAATGTAGAAAATGTGCAGACAATATTTTGGGAACAATTCAAATGAAAATTTGTTCCCGTATATGTACACCTGCTCTGGCCAGGCCTGGTAATGAACAGCTTGTCATTTGTAGATTGGGGCCCACAGCAACCCACAGAGGTTTAAATTGGTGGTACCAATTTAACCCTTTACCTAACATGAAAAGCAGACGACACTTGCCAAAAAGCGATTAATTTTTTTCATTTTTTGTCTCAAAAACATAGGTTATGACCCCTCATTGGAACGAGCTCGACGTGCTCGTTCCAATGAGGGGTCATAACTTATGTTTTTGAGACAAAAAATGAAAAAATAAAAAAAATTGAATGGCGAATTTTGAGAATAGCGCTGGTCGGTTTTGGCCGTTACGTTGGGTAAAGGGTTAAGAACATTATGAAAACCCCCTAAAGACAGCTATGCCTACTAAGTTTATAAGCTTATTTTGGATTTTAATGGGAGAGTGGGGGTGGGCGTCTGAGTACGGTAGTAGAAATTTTGCACGTAGTGGGTGGGTGGGCGGGTGTAAAAAGGAGCCGAATAAAAAATAGGAGGTCACGTCTTGCAAATTTTTAGTGCCCCCACCCCCCCCCCCTTGCATAATCAACATATTTTTGGCAGACAACCAAGTGTATTAGTTAACTCCCTAACATGAAAAGCAGACGGCACTTACAAAAATAAATTCTTGAATAACTTATGTTTTTCATTTTTTGTCTCAAAAACGTAGGTTATGACCCCTCATTGGAACGAGCTCGACTAGCTCGTTCCAACGAGGGCTCATAACATATATGTTTGAGAGAAAAAAAAAATGAAAAAATAATGAAAACTAATTGGCGATTTTTTGAGAATATCGCTGGCCAGTTTTGGCGGTTATGTTGGGTAAAGGGTAAAACATCGATCGCTGGTTGCGATGGATTGGGAAATTGAAAATCTTAAGAGATTTTTTTTTTTTTTTGAGCTTGTTTATAGCACCCCCAACCCCCAGAAATGGCGGCGATTTAATCACTTTTTCTCTTTGTGACAAATGAACATTCAAGCAATTCCGTTAGCAGTCGTACTGTAAATACAATAGAGATCTCCCCACCTCCTTATTAAGGCTGAAACGGTTATGATATTTTCATAACCGGCTAATCATATGGTATAACCACCGTTAACCGGTTAATCGGATATGTAAGGAATTTCAATTATAAAATTGCTATTTTTTACCAAAACTTTTAAGTAATTTTCCAATGAAACTACACAAACATTGATATCATTAGAACCGGCTCGGTGAGCCGGTTCTAATGATATCTATGTTTGT
Organism: Pictodentalium vernedei; assembly: GCA_031216915.1. Taxonomy (NCBI): domain Eukaryota; kingdom Metazoa; phylum Mollusca; class Scaphopoda; order Dentaliida; family Dentaliidae; genus Pictodentalium; species Pictodentalium vernedei. The sequence goes on along the minus strand of CM062297.1, from coordinate 874,006,295 downwards.
ATCCAATGTATGGTCTTACTAAGGCAGTAAAAAATAACCATAGGCCATGGGATGGTTACTTGAGGTTACTTTCTGGTTATTTTGGCCGCTCTGTTGGGAAAGGGGTTAAACTTCTATTTACCATAAAATGCTTTACCATCATGGTTTTTAGAAACATTTGCACTGGATGTATATTTGCATGTGATAAGAACGGTTAACCGGTTATGAGCTTCAAAACCGGTTGTTCCAATAACCGATGGTTAACCGGATAACCAGTTAACTGTTTCAGCCTACACCTTATAACACGTAATATTTACCTGACAGACTATTATCGCAACAGCTGCAGTAAAGATCACAATGAGTGGTACTGAAAGTTTTGAACCTCCCAAATCTGGAGCCGGTGTAGTTGTTAAGTTGTTGGATGCCATATCTACAAAAAATATGAAGACTACTTTTATAAAGTGTAGTCAGAAGGAATATGTAGTGAGACGAATATAGACAATAGTTCACTGCTCCGAGTACGATTTTTGTCCTTGAATGGGGCGCATGGAGGATTATTTATCGAGGCTTTGAGCACATTCTCTTAAATTGTACTGATTTTAATCTTGTTAGAGGGCAGTACTTCACAGATGGATCCCTTAGAGATCTGTTTTATAATACTAGCCCACAGAAAATTGTATCATTTCTGAACGTAATCAACCTTTTTACAAAATTTTAAATTGTTTTTATTCTTTATTTATTTATTGGTGTTTAAGGTCACATATTTATGCACAACGGCTAATCATGACCGTGACAGTTTTACGGGTGGAGGAAGCCGGAGTACCCGTAGAGAACCATCGAGCAACTGTCAGTTCCCCAACATACTAACTCCACACAAGCAGGGTTAGCATGGGTTGAAGACAAGTGCACCATCGACGTGCAGTACGCCTTAGTACACAACGCCACCGTGTCCCCACGTGGGCAATGGAGATGAAGTGTCTTGCCCAAGGACACAACGCGATTGCCGCAGGTGGGATTCGAACAGAGGACCTCTCGGTTTGCAGCCTACACCTCCACCTACAGAGCCGAGCCACCGCGCTCCCATTTTTCTTTTTTTTTCTTTTTTTTTTTAATCTCGACTCATCAAGTCGCAATTCCTCAGGTTCATTTACATGTTATTCACTTATCTTATTATTCTTTGTTGTTCTAATCATTCTTGTCTTTGACATGTCTGTTGTAGTTCCTTTTTATTTTTATTCCATCTTTTAATTCATAATTGATATTGACTTTTTACATACCACTATTTTCTCGCCACGATATACCCTTAGCTGCTGATTTGGCGTTAAGCACCAATAAATAAATAAATAAATCGAGGCGTTGGCCGAGTGAAATAATCCGTTGGCCGAGTGAAATAATCCGCGCTGTCCACGAAAGGATAAAATCGTACTCGAATCTGAGCAGTGAACTGTTGTATTTATTTTATTTTCTCCTTATTTCTTTTCCCAAAACAACCCTTTATAATTGATTCCCCGGTTAGTCCTTGGATGGATGACCGTCTGAGCGATCGATTCGGACTCCCGTGTTGTGTCCTTGGGCAAGACACTTAACCCCGATTGTCCACACGGGGGCACGATGACGCCGTGTATTAAGGCGTACTGCACGTCGATGGTGCGCATGTCTCCATCCAGTCTAACCCTGCCTGTGCTGCAGTGCGGAGTTACGATGTTGGGGAGCTGGCAGCTGCTCATCGCCGCTCGGTGGTTCACTCCGGGTACTCCGGCTTCCTCCACCCGTAAAACTGTCACGGTCATGATTAGACATTGTGCATAAGTATGTGACCTTAAACACCAATAAATAAATAATTAAATATAATTGATTTAACTCAACCGATTTGTAAACAATAAAAAATGTCTTCCCGTCATAGCTGAGAGTGGAATACGATGCTGGGAGTGGAATACGATGCTGGGAGTGGAATACCATTTTCAGTGAGTGGGAGTGGTAATACGATTTGTTTGGGGGAAGAAAAACGAATGAATTAAAATAAAATATAGGAGCTAGGAGTATTTTCTTCAATAGTTGGAAATTACGAGGTCAAAAATCAAATAGTTGGAAATTCAATAAATTAACATTGTTCATGAAAAATATTAAAATTCCAACTAATGATGAGAAATTTTGATCTTTTATTTCCAACTGGAAACTTGAGTTTCAAATTTCCAACTCTAAAATTGACATGGCCTCAAAATTTCGACTCTGACATCAATCCGGTAAATTTTCTGACCCAGACACATTATAAATGCTGCTTTTTCCGTTTCAGGACTAGTGAAAATGTTCAGAAGGGTTCATAACCCTTTACCCAACGCAGACGATTTCAAAATTCATTATTTTAAATACCATTTTTCTTTAAAATGTGATCCCACGAGCTTGTTCCAAAGAGGGTCACATGATATGGTTTTGTTGAAATTTTTCGAAAAATAATATTTTTTCAGCAGCTGTATTTGCATATTATGTGGGCGGATGCGGGCGATTCGTTTGGGTAAAGGGTTAATAGATATCACCCAGCGCTGCCTTGCAACCACCTATCGAAACCACTCACAGTTGTCACCACCCCCCTCCCCCGCCCTCCAGCTGAATCCCTCTAGCCACATCCCTGATTACCGGTAACACCAGGACAGACAGTGCAGAAGCAAACCTGTTAAGATTCCATTCAGTGATTATAAACCACATTTCAGTAAATATATAAACTTGAATGACAGGCTGTGTGGGATGGGACAACAAACAACGCATTCCATCATTCCCGAACAGCTATTTTTTATCAATGCTTGTCCAGGAACCTTTGTAGAAAAGACCATGCAATATGCGATAATACACTTCATAACATCTGTGTTATTATTTATAATTAAAAGTACAGTACGTGGAGAGTGGATTGTAACAAGATTACCCGCGGAGTGGGGTTATCACCCAAAATGTCACTTTAAAATTCTGTACATATGGTCAAACAACACAAGCAATGTTTCAGCCAATGGACCTCCGGGTTTAACCCGGAGGTCCATTGGCTGGAACTTTGCTTGCGCTTTTTATGCTTTCCAACAAATTTGCAATTATTGCTTGGGTGAAATCTCCACTCCGCGGGTGATTTAGTGATAATACACTCTACACGTTCTGTATGTTCGAGAAACCTTTGTAACGAAGACCATGTAATTTTGACACGATTTCATATTGGTAATACAAGACTTATCATATTCCTTTTTATTAGGGGGTAATATACGACCAGGGTATTTCCTTGTCATCACACGTTAACTTTGGAGTACATTCCCTTGAATTGTACTCATTTTAATCATGTCTGACATTCTAATGCCGGGTCTCTTCGCAGCGTACTTCATTACACGATTCCGCTTAAGATGTGGATTCACAAAGAAATCAAACTTTTTATTAAATTTTAAATTGTTTTCATACTCACAAACTATATATTGTTTTTAAATCTTCTCAGTGCAGCAGGTTGAATTGCATGGTATTCACTAAACCAACGTTACATCGGTCCTACTAATTACCGACCAAAACCGTCCAAAACCGACCAAAACATTTACATAGCATTTATTAATACCCAAACTACTCACAGTGGAACACATTCTTTTACATTGTACAGATTTTAATTTTGTCAGACGGCGGTGTTTTAATGTTGCGTCTCTATAAAATTATGTCGTTCCTGAAGGAAATCAATCTTCAACCTTTTTAATAAATCTCAAATTGTTTTCAGTTGTATTCTTTTAACCCCTCAACTATTCAACAGGTTGATTTACACAGCATTCTTTAAAAAACTGGTCTCATGTTTTCATTACTTTTGTTCACTACTAATTTTTATTCCTCATATATCATTCACACGTTTTTACGACATGTTTTTATTTACATCATGGAAAATACTTACATATTTTATAATGCGTAATCTTCATCGTCACGGTATAGCCTTAGCTGCTGATGTGGAGTATAACTCCAATAAATAAATAACCCAAGCTACTAATTTCTTCATCATTCTTGTGTCATTATTTCATCAATCATTTTAATTGCTTCACAACTGCCAATGATCAGTTTTATACCACTTCCGGTTTGTCAACACACTATAACCCTAGATGCCGATATTATGCTGATATGGCGTCAACACCAATGTATAAAAAAGAGGAACTCGATGCCTGAGCAACCCCCCATGCACACACATACACCCAATATCTCTATTTCCCAAGTCCAACAAGGGTCGGAACTCTGACAGAAAGCGTGAACACAACCTGTCCGCCATGAAGATCCTTTCTCCCATGCTGTGTTATCAACGTACCAAAAGCAAACTAAATTCGATTGTCCATACCCGAGCTACATGGCTGATGTATGGATGAACAGAATCACTATTTTGTAAGTCAAATGAGGGCCGCAAGTCGCGATAGAAAGTGCGTACAAAATTCGCCCTGAAACGAAAACAGACCGAAGGCGTGCATACATTTTTTTTTCACGCGAAGTCGCACCGACATTTGCCATTTTCGTAACCATTTGCAAAGGAATTGGGTAAAATTCCACAAACGAGGCGAGGATAAAATATTACAAAGTATTATTCATCATTTTTTATACGGTGTATGATGCATCATTTCTTCGAAACAAATCAGATATATACGGCATATACATGTATCGAAGAGACATTTAGTTGAACATGCACTAAACAAAGCACCTACAGTTAAAACTAAAAGACCTGTCATGAAATGCGCACAAATAGCACGTTGATATGCGCGTTAATGTACGCGTTATGGCCCAAGTAAAGCTATCAAATTCTGTATATATGGCCTGTGCACAAGCAATGTTTCAGCCAATGAACCTCCGGGTAACCCGGAGGTCCATTGGCAGAAACATTGCATGTGTTTGCTCTGAATAACCAGGCGAACCTGCCGTGCTTTGGATGCCGTTCAATATGGCAATTGCGCGCAATTCAAACGCGCAGTTAAGCCTAGAGAACCGCACTATTGGTGACAGGACTTCTAGTTTCAACTGTAGAAGGTTTAATACTTACAAACGTTTGCCATTTTTTAAAAGATAATTTTATTTCCTTCAAAGATGAAATAGGGTTTGGAGACGATGCTAAGGTAATGCGACCCCCCCACCCCACCCAACCCCCCCCCCCACCACCAACACATTCAAATTATAAAACAAGAATTGAAACAGATATAGGTACTGGTACGGAGTGAAGAACGCATTAACTGAAAAATAAATATTTCTAGTTGTTGTACACTAGAAGAATCAAACAATATTAATTGCTGCTGATAATTAAAACATTGGTACGAAGAGGGATTGTCAGAGGGGACATAGGACATTCTAGAACTCAGGCGATGAAACATGGGACAACTCCAAACGTATTAAAAAAATAATGTTACAGAAAGCTTCATTGCGAATAATTAATATTGCTCATTTTGAAGCACATAGTGGTCCTCTATTCAAGAAAGATAAAATACTTAAAATAAACGATCTTTTACAAAGTCTATGAGTGTCTGTGTATTCAAGGTTGGAAAGTAGAAAACGCTGTCTGCGTCTTTTGACACGTTTTTCACGACCACTCATAACTCTTCCCACGCTATCAGAAGACAATCCGACTTAATTAAAATAATATTACACGCACAACATCCTTAGATAAATTACACCTTTTGCACTTTCCAGATTATGGAATGTTTTGGAACAGGAAATAAGAAATATTCAAAGTAGACATATTTTCAAAAAAAACTCTAACGTTGAATTTTTGATCTCCATACTCTAATTATATTCAATGTAATAACCCATTTTGTCCTGAGTGCCAATTCAACGCCCACTAAATAACAAATCACTCACACGTGCCCATCCAGTAAATCTTCATTGGACTCCCACACATTAGTGCTCAAACGACTAGTGAATTACAAAGTCGACTAGTCAATACCCAAAAGTCAAGTCGACTTCGACTAGTCATTGGTGATAACCTATCTCCTTATAACCGTGTTGGTGTTCCGGTGGAGTGCTGAAGGTCCAAATTTGGCTTCACTTGGGCATTCATATACAGCAACTTACTGGAACATTATTCTGTTAATGTGCATCTAATTATACTAAGAGTGAAATTATAGTCTTATTTTTTTTATTTAACTTACCTTGTTGAGATTTATGGGAGTGTGCCTATAGGCACTCTCCCATAAATTGCAACAAGGCAAATTAATAACATATCCTGATAGCCCGAAATAATTCAGCACTCTGCTAGTACCAGTTAAAACAAACTTCTGTCACTACTATTAGATGGCAATAGATGTATACATTGATTGCCCAATATTGCAGTTCAAACTGTCTGACGGTGGCACAGAAGGGATACTATTTACCTAAAAGCTTGAACTCCTCCGACTAGTCGACTGCACAATTGAGAGTCGACTACTGGTTTGCTCAGAGTCGACATTGACTAGTCGACTAATCGTTTGAGTATTACCACACATTGCACAAAAGAAAAAGATTCTACCACACAAAGCAATGAAAACCCTATACTATGCACGGATATACTGAATTCAAATATGGGGCGACTCCAAACATATCAAAAAAACTTTTGTTACAAAAAACGCTCATTGCGAATAATTAATAATGCTCATTTTACCCTTTACCTAACGTAACGGCCAAAACCGGCCAGCGCTATTCTCAAAAATCGCCAATTAATTTTCATTATTTTTTTCATTTTTTGTCTCAAAAGCATAGGTTATGACCCCTCGTTGGAACGAGCTCGTTCCAACGAGGGGTCATAACCTATGTTTTTGAGACAAAAAATGAAAAAAAACAGTTATTCATGAATTATTTTTGCAAGTGTCGTCTGCTTTTCAGGTTAGGTAAAGGGTTAAAACCCATTCTGATCCTCTATTTTAGAAAGACAAAATACTTCTAGTATTTTATGTTTACGCAGTACATGAGTGTCTGTTTTTATGTATATAACAATTTCAACGTTAAACTCTTTTTGAAAAGGTTTCAATTTTTGAATATTTCTTATTTCCAGTTCTAAACCATTCCATAATCTGGGAAGTGCAAAAAGAAGCAGTTTATCTAGGGATGTTGTTCGTGTCGTATTAATTGTAATTAATTCTGATTGTGTCGTGATTACGTGGGAAGAGTTATGGGTTGTCGTGAAAAAACGTGTCAAAAGACGGAAGATTTTTTTTGCTTTCCATGCAATCTTGAATAAACAGACACGCATAGACTTTGTAAAGATCGTTTACTTTTTGTATTTTGTCTTTCTTAAATAGAGGATACTGCCACTGAACCCAATGACATACACTACAAAATTCTAAAACGTCTGTCAAAACCATCACTTGAACGTTTATTGTATTGTCAGTTTTTAATGACATATGGGTTTCGACCTTCCTGGAGAAAGCAACAATTATTTCCATTCCAAAACCTGATAACGATCACAGCAACCGACACAATTATGGACCCATTGCATTAACAAGTTGTCTGTGTAAAAGCATGGAATAGGATGATCAATGGTCGACTTGTCTGGTTTCTGAAATCGAACAATCTGTTTGCGAATGTGCAGTGTCGCTTCAGAAGCTAATATTCAGTGTGGTTTCAGAAGCTAGAGAAGTTCTGTGGATCATATGGTTAGACTTGAAATGTTTGTAAGAAATGACTTTGCCAGAAAAGAACATGTAGTCGCCACTTCTTTGACCTGGAAAAGCCATATGATACAACGTGGATGTATGGGATTTTAAAAGATCTTTTTAACATGGGGTTGAGAGGGCGTATGCATCGTTTTTATAGAAAACTTTTTTTTTCAATTTCAAGTTCGTGTCGGGTGTACATTATCTGATTCACACGAGCAAGAATTGGGAGTTCCCCAGGGTACTATTACATCGGTTACCCTTTTTATGTAAACATTAGTAGCATCATCGACGCAATTGAGAATATGATGGATTCTTTATTGTATGTCGGTGACTTTTTAATCTGCTATAGCTGCAAAAAATATGAATGCTATAGAACGCAAACTTCAGCTGTGCTTAAATGGAATTCAAAAATGGGCCACAGAAAATAATTTTAAGTTCTGGAAAGCAAAAACGAATTCTGTACATTGTTTTGTAAACGTCGGAAACATCACCTCGAACCGGAGTTGGAAATAGATAGGAGTTTGTAACGAACTCTAAGGGTTAAGTTAGTAATGTGTAGTAAAATATGTTGGGTGAAGTATTTAGTTGCCGTCACGCTTGTGTTGTATTGCACGAGAAATTTGTCCGAAAGCAGGTAGTAGTTGGATATACCCGAGATTCAGCGATCGGCTATCAATCAGTCGGTGTTTGAGTGGTGTTAGTAACATGTATGGAAATTAGATGTTAAAATGTGTGTTTTGAAGAACCGACGAATGGTAAACTTGTCAAATGCAGGACAAGGGATTTTCGTCGAGTTGTCAGTTACTCATGTACGTTGAGTTTCGTTGGTTTAGTTTGTTTTCGATCATGTCGCTTAAAACGTAAATAAAAATAAATTCGATTAGTAACTTCGTTAGAGGGTTAACTTATCACGGGGTAAGACGGGGTTGTTCCTGTATATTTCAGGGGTTTCCTGGTTGAAGATTATCCGTACATGGTTTCCTAAGTGTTATAGTATATGGCCCATAACGGCTGGATATTCCAGATTTTTGGTGGAGATATTTAAGGTCTAAGTGAAGTGACGTAGGTCGACGGCCATATGGGAGTACACCGTGGATGGATGGTGATTGCGCTATGTGGTATCGTTGTAAAATAACTGTCTGATTTATGGAAATAGTCTGTTGCAGTTGTGAGCTAAAATACTAACTTTTAAGATTTAGTACTACTGGATGTCAATCGTGGAGTATTACTTTAGTTTGACAGAGACTTTTTGATTCCATGTGTCCAATAAATTATCTGCAGCGCAGGATGTACAGCGCATGCTAAACTGAGGATGTTTCGTGTGTTGTGGTAGGAAAGCGAGGGCAGAGTTGTTGTGTAATACCAGAAAATGACTTCGGCGTTGAATTACAAAAACTTTGGCTTTTGAAATAGATGAACATACACTTTTTCAGTATTAATAATTAAATCCATAAATCCAATGATGGCGCTAACCGTTTTCAGTGCGAAACACTGACTGAGAAAATCATTGACTGCCTCATATAGACTGCCTGACCATTCACATGACAGACTGATGAAATCATTTTATTCACCTTTGTAAGATAAATCATCCTTTTCTTTTGTATTTGATATTTGTATTTCTGGGGAAAATATACCTGGAAAGAAATATCTGAGTGATTTATTTTTTTGTGTGTGTGCGAGCTTTGACCAAAGGCAATCCAAAAGTAAACAAAACATTACAGAGTTCCAATAAAGTTGTTAAGGAAGTACAATTCTCCCCCCCCCCCCCCCCACTGCATGTGTAACATACGTCTGTCCAGGGTGAGATAGCAGGGAGAGACAGATATATCCCACCCCATCCACGTGACGTTATACATTTACAACGTTATTATGACGTTATGCATATCATATCAGTTTCTTGCTACCAACTAATTCGTATTGGCGTCATGAGAATGCCGTGTGATCAAAGTTTGATGCTCTAAAACTCTTTAAACCCCAAGATGCCACCGTTCCTAATTGATTTCGTGGTATATACCTTTGGTATATACATAACTTTTGCATGCTCTTTCCGATGGTGTCATTAGTTTTTCAAAACAACGAATACCAAATGAATTGATTATATCAGCACGTGACCGCCGATTACTTCTGGCTAACGTTACCGCTGTATGGTGGGGGAAGAAAAATAATCCCTGATGGGTACGGGTGTGGGATGGGAAAATCTCACCCTCGGGACAAGATATTTGGTCCAGACACTCGGCAAGCTTCGTGTCTGGCCCAAATATCTTGCCCTCGGGTGAGATTCTCCCATCCCACACCCGTACCCATCAGGGATTATAATATTCTTAGTATAGGTTACAGCATAGAAAACGAGTGATATTGAATATACAATCGCGAGAGTTAGTTAACGAGGACTTGTCCGAGTAACTAGCTCGAGCGATTGTATGTTCAATATCACGAGTTTTTGTGCTGTAACCGACTTGTCACATTGATGTTTGCACAAACAATCAAAAAACGAACAATCAAACACTCCACTGAACCCTTGTCTGGCACGTGTCCATTCCCGTTTAATTAGTTAATTTCTTAAGCCAAACTTGCAAGACACATGAAGATTGATGGAAAGCAAGTGATATTACTTCATTTTTTCCGTTTCGTCATTGCGCTCAAAAGGTTGAGCGAGAAATTAAACGTTCCATTTATCATTTACACTCGGGTGTGGATTTCTTTCTTTAACTCTTTCAATAAAATCAAAAGTCAGGTAAATTCTCGTTTCTCTGTTCAAAACATTTTAGCACAGGTGCCCTTAATCTTTCCTCTCGGCTGTGTTTGTATTAGAACTTACAGGTTACACAATCACTGTCTATTGTTCCTTGATTGGTAAAAGTGTGGCGATATATGTTGAATATCACACATGCTCTAACCAACTCTTCGAAATATATCACACACTTTTAACAAAGGCGTGACGTCATAACTATGTGACAAGGTTTGTTGTTTGACCACAAACTGAATTTCACTTCTCATAAAAAAACTAAGAGTGAGATGTAAAAAGACGCTGAATCTCATCAAAGTGTTGGTAGCACTGATTGGGGTGCTGACCAAAAAACATCACACTATCTGTGCAGATCACTTGTCAGATCGAAATTAGATTACAGCTGTATGGTTTACATTCTGCAAGAAAGCCGTACCGCAAACCACTTGATACAGTTAATACTAGTGGGACTATAAGTAACTTTGGAGCCTTTAGGGCATCATCAATCGATTCAATGTTTGTAGAAGCAGAGGAGCCTTCTTTTGAGAAGTGCAGAATTAAACAATCACTCCAGTACGTTTCTAAACTGTTAGCCAATCCATCAAACCCTGTTAATATCTGTGTCTCAATATGTTTCTAAACTGTTAGCCAATCCATCAAACCCTGTTAATATCTGTGTCTCAATATGTTTCTAAACTGCTAGCCAATCCACATCGAACCCTGCTAATATCTGTGTTTCACTATGTTTCTAAACTTTTAGCCAATCAATCGAACCCTGCTAATATCTGTCTCAATATGTTTCTAAACTGTCAGCCAATCCATCCAACCCTACTAATATCCGTATCGCAATATGTTTCTAAACTCTTAACCAATCCATCAAACCCTGCTAATATCTGCGTCTTCGTATGTTTCTAAACTGTTAGCCAATCAATCGATCCCTGCTAACATCTGTGTCTCCAAATGTGTCTAAACTGTTAGCCAATCCATCGATCCCTGCTAATATCCGTGTTTCAATATGTTTCTAAACTGTTAGACAATTCATCGAACCCTGCTAATATCCGTGTCTCAATATGTTTCTAAACTGTTAGCCAATCAATCGATCCCTGCTAATATCTGTGTCTCCATATGTTTCTAAACTGTTGGCCAATCCATCAAACCCTGCTAATATCCGCGTCTCAATATGTTTCTAAATTGTTAGCCAATCCATCGAACCATGCTAATATCCGTGCCTCAATATGTCTCTAAACTGTTAGCCAATCCATCGAACCCTGCTAATATCTGTGTCTCAATATGTTTCTAAACTGTTAGCCAATCCATCAAACCCTGTTAATATCTGTGTCTCAATATGTTTCTAAACTGTTAGTCAATCAATCGAACCCTGCTAATATCTGTGTCTCAATGTGTTTCTAAACTGTTAGCCAATCCATCGAACCCTGCTAATATCTGTGTCTCAATATGTTTCTAAACTGTTAGCCAATCACCGAACCCTGCTAATATCTGTGTCTCACTTTTTTTTCTAAACAATCCATCGAACCCTTCTAATATCAGATTGTCTCAATATATTTTCAAACTGTTAGCCAATCCATCAAACCCTGCTAATATCTGTGTCTCCGTATTTCTAGATTGTTAGCCAATCCATCGATCCCTGCTAATGTCTGTGTCTCAATATGTTTCTAAACTGTTAGCCAATCCATCGAACCCTGCTAATATCTGTGTCTCAATATGTTTCTAAACTGTTAGCCAATCACCGAACCCTGCTAATATCTGTGTCTCATTTTTTTTTCTAAACTGTTAGCCAATCCATCAAACCCTGCTAATATCTGTGTCTCAATATGTTTCTAAACTTAGCCAATCCATCGAATGCCACTAATATCTGTGTCTCAATATGTTCCTAAACTGTTAGCCAATCCATCGTATGCCACTAATATCTGTGTCTCAATATGTTTATAAATTGTAAGCCAATCCACCGAACCCTGCTAATATCGGTCTCAAACCCTACAAATGTTGATTTTTTTACCGCCTCTAGAAACATATTCCTCCATTGGGGATTAGAATTAAACCACATATGGAGTCCGTCCTAATTGCATCTGATAAGATGAAAAAAAAACACGAACCACACTTTCCTCCTTGGCATCTTAAAAACCTAAAGTTATTTTGGACCTTACTTCTGCTAAAACGTCTGGAACAAATTCTTGGCTGTTTTAGCAGAAGTATGTTGAGATAACATCCAAGTATAGTGCGTATACAATGATCTGTACAGATGGCTCTAAAGATGGTGCGAAGTATCATCAGCTGTTGTTAATGGTGATCAGGTCTGCTCAATCAGAATACCTAATAAAAGTTTTATTTTCACAGCTGAAGTTAAAGCATTACAACTAGCGACTGGACACCCCGAGAACGTACAGGAAGGGGAGTCGATATCATTGTCAAACTCTATTTCCTCATTGCTTGCTTTATTCAACCCCAAGTTGAAGAACCCTCTTATTTGGAACTTCGTGATAAGTTGAATATATCTCCTGTCTGACCAATATGATATCGCGTTTTGCTGGTGTTTTGCTGGCTACCTGGACATGTAGGTATCTCCGGTAACACCAGAGCAGACAGTGCAGCAAAACAGGCTTTAACCATGCCTCTCACTGATTTCGCGATTTCATTCAGTGATTATAAACCGCATATCAGTAAGTACATCAACTCTGTGTGGAAGGCGAAATGAGATGGGGCGACCAATAAACAAACTCCATGTCTTCAAACCAAATATTTGTGATCACTTCTCGTCTAAATCCTTTGTAGAAAAGATCATGTAGTTTTGACACGATGTCATATTGCTCATGCAAGACTAACACATTTCTTTTTGTAAGAGAGTAGTATGCGACCAGAGTGTGTTCCTTGCCAGCAAGCGCTGTCAGTGGAGCACATTTTTTTATATCGCACTGATTTTAATCCTGTCCGAGGGGACTATTTCACAGTTGGATCTCTAGGAGACCATATCCGGTTAAATTAAATTTCGGGTGATTATTCCTATAATAGTGTTCGAAATCTAAAATTGCTGCGTCCGTGGAAATACTTTCCACGCATGGAAAGTGACCAATCCACAGCGGCGTTGTTGTGAGATGGGGGAGTCAATACCCAGTTCAGGAACCGGCAGCACCCCAAAGACTTGCTTTTCTAGATTTTAAGAAATGGGTGAATGTTTTCTTAAGATTGTGTGCTCCAATCCCAGTGCATTCCATCACTGTCGCTTTGGATCAGACCCGCTTCTATAACAGGCGTATCGTGTCATTCTATTTTTCTCGCCTTCTCAGCAAAATAGGCCCTCAGAGCACAGTTATTTCTCATATCCTGTAAACAACACAATTGTTTCTAACTTTCAAGGGTATTACATTTTATTCGGGTTTAACGACACATTCGACAGTCTGGGCCACCTCGTATCGGACAGTTTTACGGGTTTTAGGAAGTCGTAATACCCACGGAGAACCACCGAGCAACGGCGAGCAACTGTCAGGCCCCCGAACGTACTAACTCAGCAGAGACAAGGTTTGCGTTAGTTGAAGACAAGCCTATCATCGACGTGCAGTACTCCTCAGTACACAGCATCACATTGCCCCCACACAGGCAATCGGCATTAAGTGCCTTGACCAAGGACACAAATCGGTTACTCCTGTTGGGGATTGAACCGAAGACCTTTCGTGTGAAGTCCAATTCCTTAACCACTGAGCGACCGCGCTCCCTTCTTTAACCCTTTACCTAACATGAAAAGCAGACGACACTCGCAACAAAAAATCTTGAATAACTATTTTTTTTCATTTTTTGTCTCAAAAACATAGGTTATGACCCCTCGTTGGAACGAGCTCGACGAGCTCGTTCCAACGAGGGGTCATAACCTATGTTTTTGAGACAAAAAATGAAAAAAATAATGAACATTAATTGGCGATTTTTGAGAATAGCGCTGGCCGGTTTTGGCCGTTACGTTAGGTAAAGGGTTAAGAGTATACAAACTGTACTGCATTTTAACCCTTTACCAAACGAATCAGCTGGGAAATATGCAAATTCAGCAGTTGATAAAAAAAAATTAAAAAGATTTCAGCAAAACCATATCATGTTACCTCATTGATTGGCCACATGATTCGCCTTTGATGAAATGTTTTGAAAAATTTGAAAAAATAGCATTTAAAATAATGAATTTTGATATCGTCTACATTGGGTCAAGGATTAGAGGAATATTTTCACTAAATACGAATGTTGCGATAAAGTAACAAATATCAAATTGTCATCTCATTTTTTTTTATTTCATATCTATATTAGCCCTTTACCTTACATGAAAAGCAGACGACACTTGCAAAACAAAATTCTTGAATGACTAATGTTTTTTTTTATTTTTTTGTCTCAAAAATATAGGTTAAGACCCCTCGTTGGAACGAGAAAAACAATGAAAATTAATTGGCGATTTTTGAGAATAGCTCTAGCCGAGTTTGGCCGTTACGTTGGGTAAAGGGTTCAGTTGATTGTTATCTTTGCTCCATAACAAATAAAAACAAAATCAAAGCCATCATATTCAGCGGAAATCTTTGGTTATTATAAGTCTGCTGTTCTGTAAAATCGATAAAAAATAATAGCTACTTTTAATAATCTGACGGTCATGGTTTAAATAAAATATACCCAAAGTAGCTTGGTGTACCAAAAGGCTCGCGGTTAACACCACGAGTGTCGAACATTTGGTACTCCAAGCTACTATGTATAGTATATTCTATATATAATATATCCAGAAATAAATTTCAAAGAAGTCTTGAACTATAATCCAAACTGTCGATATCCCAACTACATCATTAAGGCGTGCGTTTAACATGATGTAGTTGAAATATTCGATCAGACTTTAGCCATCACAGTCGGGACAAATCAGCTTCACCCCCCCCCCCCCCTCTCTTCCCATCCTTAAGTTGTCATCGACGTTTTTTGTTGCTATCTCGCTGCAAAAAATGAGGTATCTAGAAATTCTGAACGCAACGATCGCATCTCACCTGAACCTGACCACTGAATTTTTTTTGTTTTTTAGATTTTCTAGGACAATGAATCTCCACTTTTAGAAGTGCGAACCATTATGTTTATTTATTTAATTACTGGGGTTTAACGACGCTCGACAGCTAGCATCATCTAGTGTTGGATAGTTTTACGGATAGAGGAAGACGGAGAGGACCACCAACACTCAGCAGCTGTCAGAGTTCCCAACCTACTACTCCACACAAGCAGGGTTAGCATTGGTTGAAGACAAGTACAGTATTGACGTGCAGCATGCCTTGGTACAAAGCGCCATCGTATCCTTCACGTGAGCAATCGAAATAAAGTGCCTCACCAAAGGACACTACGCAGTTCCTCCTGACGGGAATCGAACTGAACACCTTTCGGTTTGAAGTGAGCCACTACGCTCCCGAACCATTGTGTAAAAAATTAATTGAAAGCCTTCATTCCACGAAAGTCTTACAAAAGATGTAGGTATTGAAAAGACGAGCACTCATCCATATTTAATAACATATCAAGTGTACTCACTAGCGAGAAGAAATAATTAGTATTCCAACAGTTCATCGGCAGGAGATTTCAATAGTGTTAACGGGTGCGTTTTGGCCTTAACTCATTAATATAATGCCAATTTTTACCCGAATGATATACCAAGTTTGATTGGAACAGAATAGTAGTCGCCACAGAAGTTTCTTTCTCCACTTGCTCGCATCGGGTCGAAAATTTTATAAATATTTTCTTTTCCAAATGAAGACCGAATCGAAGGAAACAAACCAAGCTAACAATTGAGATTGACAAGGACAATTTTGTTACAACTGGCCGGCCGACTTCGAGAAAAAGGTGATATTCTACTTCCATTGACATCACATTTCATTCTTATTGGTTATAATAATAATAATAATAATAAGCGTCCCTGTCCACAAGAACACTCCCTCGGTCTTCTAACTCTCCGATATAAAAAAGTTCATTTATTCATGCAAAGTGAGAAAGTGTCAACCGAGCTTCCAGGCTTTTATTGAAGTCCTTCGTCAATATCTTGAAGTTGAGGGGGGCGCGGTGGCTCAGTTGGTAGAGGTGCAGGCTGCAAGCCGAGAGGTCCTCGGTTCGAATCCCACCTGCGGCAACCGCGTTGTGTCCTTGGGCAAGACACTTCACCCCGATTGCCTACATGGGGGCACGATGACGCTGTGTACTGAGGCGTACTGCACGTCGATGGTGCGCATGTCTTCAACCAATCTAACCCTGCCTGTGCTGCGGTGCAGAGTTCAGAGTTACGATGTTGGGGAGCTGACAGCTGCTCGTCGTTGCTCGGTGGTTCTCTCCGGGTACTCCGGCTTCCTCCACCCATAAAACTGTCACGGTCACGATTAGCCATTGTGCATAAGTATGTGACCTTAAACACCAATAAATAAATAAATATAAATCTTGAAGTTGAGCTATATTCACTTCATATGTACTCCGAAAAGAAGAAAAAATCGATAAAGACCAGATGGGAATCTCTGCAAGCCCTGATCTATCAGCCTATTCAGTAATTTCCTTGTACTCACGGTACAACACCCCTCGACACTACAAGTATTTTCCTTTTTTTTCATGAAAAGCACATACTTCCTTATGCAACACTACCCTGATTGGTAAACTACTGTTTCTATGTAATTCTTGAAGTAGAAAATACTTCTGCTCTTAAATTTGCACGTCAGTAGATAACTGCATTTAACATTCATTCTGTATCATTTTTTGTTACTTAGAGATGTATACAACATTTAATCTGAATAAAAGTATTAAAAAAAAAACAAAAAAAACCAATTGAGATTCCATGTTTACAATGCCAATGATTCACTTTAATCAGTTATACGAATAGCGAGAAAATACAGTTCTAGAAAACACAATTATAAAAGTTTATAGTAATGGATTGAAATGAACCATTAGCATTTTCAAAGATGTGGCAATTTGACAAATCTTTTAAAATGCTAATGATTCATTTTAGTCAGTCATATTAATTGACAAAAAATACAATTCTAGAAAATGCAGTTGTAAAGGTTTTATATAATTGGCTCCTTATGGCGATCCTGTCGAAATTCATCGCCCGCTTTTGTGACCAAAGTACTGTTGCTTATCTAAAGAGATGGCCAAATCGTGGCGAAATAATATTATTAAAGATTGAGTAATATTTTCATTATTTTGTACAACTATACTTCACCAATTCGTTATCTGGACGGTTCTATCAACATTTTTGTCTTGCTATCTGGTTCAAAGCAAAAATAATTCTTTATGTGTCGGGTCCTATATCTTGTTAAACTTAAATTTTTCAATTATTTGGAATTTGTATTTAGTAAGTAGTTTTAAAGCGGACTAATAGAATATAGCTAATGATAGGCTTTTGGAGGACATTTTCTTGGGGATCATCCCGGATGGGGGCTGACCAATCAAACTGACCTGAACCTTTGTTTCAAAATCAGATTGCAGGTCCTTACCTCGAATTTGCCCTGGTAGCCCATGTAAATGCTCTGCCCACTGCCCTAATATTTGCCAAAAATAAAAAAAAATATCCTTCCCTCTGAACAATTTGTTCTGAAAATACCAATCAATCTCTTGCCATGAAACCTGCAAAATTAGCAGGTTGTTGGTGGAGGGGGGTGAGAGTGCAGAACACCCCCCCCCCCCCCCCCTTCCCCATATAGGCGGCATTTGATTTAAGTTTTGACGCTGAGAGTTAAAGCAAAAGTAATATGCTTGTACAAAACAGAAACACCAGAAAGGATTCTAAATTGGTCACTTAAAAATGTTTGGTAAATATTGTCATACTGTCTACGTTTTAAATGTTTTAATTATTATTTTTCACGGAAGTCGTCTCATAAAATTGACAGTATGTTGGATCAGACCGCATGTATTTACAGTACGTGGAGAGTGGATTGTAACTAAAAATCACCCGCGGAGTGGAGTTATCACCCAAACTATAACTTTCAAATTTTGTATATATCGACTAAAAACACAAACAGTGTTTCCGCCAATGGACCTCCGGGTTTAACCCGGAGGTCCATTGGCTGAAACTTTGCTTGTGCTTGTTATGATTTGCAAAGAAATTGCAATTGTTGCTTTGGTGGGGTCTCCACTCTACGGGTGATTTAGTGATAATACACTCTCCACGTACTGTACCTCTCCTCTCCTCTTCAAGACTATCCAGTAGTGTGTTGGTGGTAACAGTTTTTTTCCAGTACAAACTACAGAAAGTCATATTTCAGCATTACTACATTAGCAACCCTCTCCCCCGCAAAAGCCCTCGCCCCCCCCCCCCCCCCCATCATTAGTTCTACAAATGTAAACTACTGAATTTTTATTAAACCGGTCTTTTCATTCTTCCACATTATTTTCTTTTTTCAACTAGTGTGACTGTGGATGGGGTGGGGGGGGGGGGGGGGGGGTAACCCAGTAAGGCCTACTACTACTAGTAAGGTGGAATGGGTGATAGTTAATCAGTAACTGCATGTACTAACTGTCAGACATCTTCAAAGTATGTATGTTGTGTTGGCAGACGTGCTGCTTCATTGCCGACGTGTGAATCCAACAGTATTACACAGTGAGCCTCGTATTGACTCGTCGACTGCACGCGGCGCTGAGGGTAACAATGTTTCAAAATTATATAAGAACTGTACCAGTGCCTGACGCCAATATCGAACCCAAATTGGACATTTTTGCTCCAAATTAATTAAGTTTTTCACGGTGTTCAATAACGTAACCAAAGATGGAGTTTCAGTGTTCATTTTCCTGATTGAAATCATGTATCTAGGATGACTATTGATAGTTTGTAGCAAAGTTGTGCATCAAACATTTTGGAATGAGAATCTGTAATTCCGACAGATAAATATAGCTGATGGTTCTCATTGGTTATTTTCAACAAACGCTGCAAACTATAAGAATCAGTCTAACGAGAGAACTTGTGCACGTGAAGGGTACTTTTTATCGGATCGCACTAGAGCCTTTTGATTAAAATTACCGCATGCACCTAAAATCCATGTGATCGCGAGAAATACAGTATTGGGTGTGTAATCAATTTTATTATTTTTTTTCAACTTTTGACTTGAAAACATAGCTTACGTCCACTTACTGTTTCGGAGCAAAACTGAAATGGTTTCTGCAAATGTCGCCTGCTATTTGTATTAGGTAAACAGTTAAATTAAATATAAGTAGATATTAATTCTGTTCTACTACCGAAACCAAACATGCAATGTTACCAGCGCCGACGTTGACATCTAAAGACGTTATTGTATGGAACGTGTTGTGAACGATATATTCCGTAATGATGTATTTTGGAGGTGATCAAGTGATAGAAACTGGATGGATGCAATATTACAAAGCGAATCCCCACATGCCATTCATCGACGCAGGGTCAACGTCGATTTGCTCCACTGCAATGGGAATGTGTCCCGATCATTAAGACAAAACTGTCACTGATGATCACCTAAATAGGTAATTTTGATATTTTTCGGCGTTCGGACTTATAACATCGCATTGAAATGTTCAATGTGGAAAGGAAATTGATGTTGAATCAATTCAAGTCTTCTTGTAGGTGTATGTAAAACAGGAAAGCGATAGACAGTACGTGGAGAGTGTATTATCACTAAATCACCCGCAGAGTAGAGATTCCACCCAATCAATAATTGCAAATGTGTTGCAAATCATAACAAGCACAAGCAAAGTTTCAGCCAGTGGACTTCCCGGTTAAACCCGGAGGTCCATTGGCTGAAACATTGCTTGTGTTCTTAGTCAATATATATATAATTTGAAAGTTATAGTTCGGATACCTCCACTCTGCGGGTGATTTAGTTACAATCCACCCTCCACGTACTGTATCTTGCAGTTTCTTGGGTTTGGCTGTCATAAACTGGGAGGGTATGTAGTGTAACAAGTTAAAACATAAACTGGGAGGGTATGCAGGGTAACAAGTTAAAACATAAACTAGGAGGGTATGCATGGTAACAAGTTAAAACATAAACTGGGAGGGTATGTAGGGTAACAAGTTAAAACATAAACTAGGAGGGTATGTAGGGTAACAAGTTAAAACATAAACTGGGAGGGTATGTAGGGTAACAAGTTAATACATAAACTGGGAGTGTATGTAGGGTAACAAGTTAAAACATAAACTAGGAGGGTATGTAGGGTAACAAGTTAAAACATAAACTGGGAAGGTATGTAGGGTAACAAGTTAATACATAAACTGGGAGTGTATGTAGGGCAACAAGTTAAACATAAACTAGGAGGGTATGTAGGGTAACAAGTTAAAACATAAACTGGGAGGGTATTGCATGGTAACAAGTTAATACATAAACTGGGAGTGTATGCATGGTAACAAGTTAAAACATAAACTGGGAGGGTATGTAGGGTAACAAGTTAAAACATAAACTGGGCGGGTATTGCATGGTAACAAGGTAAAACATAAACTGGAAGGGTATTGCATGGTAACAAGTTAAAACATAAAGTGGGAGGATATGTAGGGTAACACGTTAAAACATAAACTAGGAGGGTATATGTTTATGTTTTAACTTGTTACCATGCAATACCCTCCCAGTTTATGTTTTAACTTGTTACCCTGCAATACCCTCCCAGTTTATGTTTTAACTTGTTACCCTACATACCCTCCCAGTTTATGTTTTAACTTGTTACCCTACATACCCTCCCAGTTTATGTTTTAACTTGCTACCCTGCAATACCCTCCCAGTTTATGTTTTAGCTTGTTACCCTACATACCCTCCTAGTTTATGTATTAACTTGTTACCCTACATGCCCTCCCAGTTTATGTATTAAATTGTTACCCTACATGCCCTCCCAGCTTGTGTTTTAACTTGTTACCCTACATACCCTCCCAGTTTATGTATTAACTTGTTACCCTACATTCCCTCCCAGCTTATGTTTTAACTTGTTACCCTACATACCCTCCCAGTTTATGTATTAACTTGTTACCCTAAATGCCCTCCCAGCTTATGTTTTAACTTGTTACCCTACATACCCTCCCAGTTTATGTATTATTTTGTTACCCTACATGCCCTCCCAGCTTATGTTTTAACTTGTTACCCTACATACCCTCCCAGTTTATGTATTAACTTGTTACCCTACATGCCCTCCCAGCTTATGTTTTAACTTGTTACCCTACATACCTTCCCAGTTTATGTATTAACTTGTTACCCTACATGCCCTCCCAGCTTATGTTTTATCTTGTTACCCTACATACCCTCCCAGTTTATGTATTAACTTGTTACCCTACATGCCCTCCCAGCTTATGTTTTAACTTTTTACCCTGCAATGCCCTCCCAGTTTATGTTCAACTTGTTACCCTACATACACCCCCAGTTTGTGTTTTAACTAGTTACCCTACACACCCTCCCAGTTTAGGTATTAACTTGTTACCCTACATACACTCCCAGTTTTTGTTTTTACTTGTTACCCTACATACCATCCCAGTTTATGTTTTAACTTGTTACCCAGCATACCGTCCCAGTTTATGTTTTAACTTGTTACCCAACATACCCTCCCAGTTTATGTTTTATCTTGTTACACTAAATGCCCTCCCACTTTATGTTTTAACTAGTTACCCTCCTAGTTTATGTTTTAACTTGTTACCCAGCATACCGTCCCAGTTTATGTTTTAACTTGTTACCCAACATACCCTCCCAGTTTATGTTTTATCTTGTTACACTAAATGCCCTCCCACTTTATGTTTTAACTAGTTACCCTCCTAGTTTATGTTTTAACTTGTTGCCCTACATACCCTCCCAGTTTATGTATAAACTTGTTACCCTACATACCCTCCCAGGTTATGTTTTAACTTGTGTCCATGCATACCTTCCCAGTTTATGTATTAACTTTTTACCCTACATACCCTCCCAGGATATGTTTTAACTTGTTACCCTACATAGCCTCCCAGTTTGTGTTTTAAGATGTTACCTTGCATACCCTCCCAGTTTAAGTTTTAACTTGTTACCCTGCAATACCCTCACAGGATATGTTTTAACTTGTTACCCTACATTCCCTCTCAGTTTATGTAAAAACTTGTTACCTACATACCCTCCCAGTTTATGTATTAAATTGTTACCCTACATACCCTCCCATTTTATGTATTAACTTGTTACCCTACATACCCTCCCAAGTTATGTTTTAACTTGTTACCATGCATACCCTCCCAGTTCATGCTTTAACATATTACCCTACATACCCTCCCAGTTTATGTATTAACTTGTTACCCTACATACCCTCCCATTTTATGTAGTAACTTGTTACCCTACATACCCTCCCAAGTTAGGTTTTAACTTGTTTCCATGCATACCCTCCCAGTTCATGTTACCCTGCATAACCTCCCAGTTTAGTTTTCAACTTGTTACCCTACATACCCTCCCAGTTTATGTTTTAACTTGTTACCCTGTATACCCTCCCAGTTTATGTATTAACGTGTTACCCTACATACCCTCCTAGTTTATGTTTTAACTTGTTACCCTGCCATACCCTCACAGTTTATGTTTTAACTTGCTACCCTACACAACCTCCCATTTTATGTTTTAAATTGTTACCCTACATGCTTTCCCAGTTTATGCTTTAACTTGTTACCCTGCATACGCTCCCAGTTTATGTTTCAACTTGTTACCCTACATACTCTCCCAGTTTATATTTTAAATTGTTACCCTGCAATACACTCCCAGTTTATGTTTTAACGTGTTACCCCGCATACCCTTTCAGTTTATGTTTTAACTTGTTACCTTCTATACCCTACCAGTTTCTGTTTTATCTTGTTACCCTGCAATACACTCTCAGTTTGTATTTATTTTCAATTTGTAATGACTTTTGGGTGACTGGCCATTTTCGTGGCAAAAATCTTCAATAATTCCCATTCCAAAGCCCGATAAAGCAAACCAAGTAATTACAGGCCTATCGCTTTAACAAGTTGTCTGTGTAAAACCATGGAACGGATGATCAATGATCGACTTGTCTGGTTTCTGGAATCGAATGTTCAATGTGGTACTGTGGATCATTTGATCAGACTAGAAACGTTTATAATAAACGCCTTTGCCAGAAACGAACATGTGGTCGCAATTTTCATTGACCTGGAAGAGGCATATGATACAACGTGGAGGTATGGGATTTGGAAAGATCTTTTAAACATGGGATTGAGAGAGCTTATGCCTTTTTCATTGGAATTTTTTTTAAAGGACCGCCAATTCTAGGTTCGTTCTTGGATCAAAGTTATCCGATCCGTTCGAACAGGAATTGGGAGTTCCTCAGGGTAGCATCTTATCCGTTACCCTTTTTTCGATGAATATTAATAGCATCATCGAAGCAATTGTGAATATGGTAGATTCTTCATTGTATGTAGATGATTTTTTAATCTGCTATAGTAGCAAAAAGATGAACGTTATAGAGCGCAAACTTCAGCTGTGCTTAAACAGAACTCAAAAATAGGCCACGGAAAACGGTTGTAAGTTTTCAAAGATGAAAACAAACTGTGTTCATTTTTGTAAGCTTCGGAAACATCACCTCGATCAGGACTTAAAAATTGATGCGAGTCCTATTAAAGTTGTTAGGGAATTGAAATTCTTGGGTTTGTTGTTTGACAACAAATTGAATTTCACTTTTCACATAAAAGAACTAGAAGTTAAATGTACGAGAGCACTGGACGTACTACAGGTTGTTGGTAGCACTGATTAGGGTGCTGACCAAAAAACAGTACTCCATCTATATAGATCACTTGTTCGATCAAATTAGATTATGGTTGTTTAGTTTACGGTTCTGCAAGGAAGTCTTGTCTCAAACCACTTTGTGCAATTCATAATAATGGTAATAGAATCAGTCTAGGTGCTTTTCGAACATCACCAATAGATTCAATGCTTGTTGAAGCGGAGGAGCCTTCTCTGGAGAAGCGCAGAAATAAATTGTCTCTACAATATGTATCTAAATTTTTGGCTAATCCATCAAGTCAGAACCTCAAGATGCTGAATTTCTTAACCGACATCAGAAACATATTCCTCCATTGGGAATTAAAATTAAACCCTACTTGGAGTCAGCCAAAATTGATTCTACAAAAGAAAACCGTAAATCACATATTCCCCCTTGGCATCTTAAAAAAACCTACAGTTATTTTAGATGTTGCTTCTACCAAAAAATCTTATACAAATTCTTTGCAGTTTAAACAAAAATATGCCGAAATAAAGTCCATGTATAGTACATATACAAGGATCTATACAGATGGATCTAAAGGGAGTGACAAAGTATCACCAGCTGCTGTTACTGGTGATCATATCACCTCAATCGGAATACCGAATCAGAGTTCTATTTCACAGCTGAAGTTAAAGCTACACAACTCGCGCTTGAACACATCAAGAATGTACAAGAAAAGAAGTCAATTATCTTTTTCGACTCTCTTTCCTCTTTACTTGCTTTACTCAACCCCAAGATGAAGAACCCTCTCATTTTGGAACTTCGTGAGAAGTTAACAACTCTTTCGTCTGACCAATGTGATATCGTGTTTTGCTGGTTACCCGGACATGTAGGTATCGCTGGTAACACCAGAGCGGACAGTGCAGCAAAACAGGCTTTAACAAAGCCTCTTGGTGATTTTAACATTCCTTCCATTGACTGCAAACTACATTTCAGTAACTGCATCAAACCTGTATGACAGGCAGATTGGGATGGAGCGACAAATAACAAACTCCATAGCTTTCGAGCAACTCTTTCTGATCACTACCAGTCTAGTAACCTTTGTTGAAAGGATCTTGCAGGTTTACCGCGATGTTATATTGGTCATACACGATTTACACATTCCATTTCGTTAAAAGGTAATATGCGACCAGAGTGTGTTCCTTGTCAGCAGGACCTGGTGCTGTCAGTGGAACACATTCATTTCATTGTACTGACTTTAATCTCGTTAGATGTACTTTAATGCTGTGTCTCTTCGAGGCCTATGTTACCAGGGACCGACCTGGGCATGCGCCAATGCGTATTTGGTTCTGAAACATCGGGACCTGGCTCTTAAATCTCAGAAATAGGCTTCTCAGTTGGCGCGTAACTTCTCAGATCATATTTTGATATTCTTTCGATGGATAAGCGAGAGAGACACTCTTACATGTATTATATATATGATTATCATTTATCATTGTTGTAGAGTGCTTAAGTTAATACTTCAAGTCTTAATTACCAAGCATTAATCTTCACTGTGGTTTCTGATCAAATCTTGGCTGCCTAAATAGGCAGCCAAGACTTGATCAGAAACCACAGTGAAGATTAATGTTTGCTATAGCGTACTGAATGAAAATGATGAGAGCTATTACATACTTGCAGAGTGTGTTACAAACAGCAGTGTGACTCCGTAAATTGAAATCTGGCGCATGAATTGAAAAAATAGGCTCCGAGGCTAGAGCGTATTTTAAATAGTCCTGATCTGTCCCTGTGTTACTGTATATACAAATCAACATAGAGTTCTGTCGTTCTTGAAGGAAATCAACCTTTTCAATAAATTTTAAAATTGTTTTTATTCTTTTTATCTAGACTATTGATCTCAATTCATCAGTTTGTTTCACTTCTCTTATCTCATTACTCATTGTTCTTCAATTCACTCCTGTCTTTGATAGATCTATTGTACTTATTTTCTATCTTTATTCAATCTTTTTACTTCATAACTGATAATGACGTTTTACTTTTCACCGTTTTCTCGCCACGATATAGTCTTAGCTGATGCAGTGGCGTTGAGCACCAATAAATAATTAAATACATTGTCCAGGCTCTAAGGTTAAACGTTCAGTTGGTTTCAACTTTATGAAGTGAAATGTATTTGCCATGAACATTCTTGGCCTTCAACGTCACATAAACGGAAGACAGTTTGTGCTGTTCAAAGCTGTCATGTTTCACTACGGAGCAGCTGTGCCTTTCAAAACATTGACCCTTTCAATGAAAACAGCTCGAAATAGTCTAAAAGATGAAGAAGTAACATTGGCTGGAACTCGGTGATGAGGGCATTGGAGTTCAAACAGGAAGATCCTCGATTCGACCCTACGTTATGTCCTTTGGCTATACACTAGAATCCCGACTGTTCACGCGGGGGCACGTTGGCGCTTTGTACTCGGGCGTACTGATCGTTCATGATGCATTTGCATTCAATCAATGCTAATCTTGCCTGTGCAGAGTTGGTACGCTGGGTAGTTTTAGAGTTCGGTGGTTCTCTCCCCTTCTCTATCCGTTAAACTGCCCGGCATGAGGTGCTCTTGATTGCTGAAAGGGTCGATAAACCCTCCAAAATAAATAATGACGCCTGACGATATTTGAACTTATTTAATTTTTGTTTAATTTGTGACATTTGTTGTACATTTCGCCGAATTAACGTGATAGCGTTATATATTTTCTGACATTCTAGATTGAAATATAAGAGAACAACACTTCAACTATTCATTTACCTACTTGAGAACGGCTTTGTGGGGAATTGCCTGCCATTGGTAGAGTTTGGATGCTCAGAAAATGAGATGGTGGATTAGAAAACTTGAACTAACGTGGAATATACACAATAGCGTCATGTCACGGAGCACCACTTCAACAATCATTTAGTGCATATTTGGCACCGGGAATGTGTGGCAGAGTGAGATTTGGCTGCTCACAAAACATCAAAAAAGATCTAAAATAAAACACCCAATACATTCCGGCTTTATTTCAACCTGTACAAATACTAACATTTTATGAAAATCCGACGAACTTTAATTGTTTCGACATTCTTCCACCATTATGACGTCACGAGTCTATTCCACCATTACCGTTGAGCATTTCACAGAACGGCAATCCATTTTAGATGTTTTTTTTTCCTGGCGATTATATTTCAACACATACAAGGATAGCTCTAAAGAGTGTCTTGGAATCAAAAATTTTATTAAAAAAAATTTAAACCTGAAAATTTGACATTGTTTTTATTGATAGCCGAAACTCTAAAAGATATACACGAAAGTTCTTGAGTGTTCGTCAACGCCAAAGCACACTGAACACAACAATGAATATAAAAATAAAAGAAAAAAGAGGCTTACAATATCAATATAAAATTCCAACTTCTTAGAATGATATAAAGAGGCCGACGATTTCATTTTATCATTTCAATTTTCTTGAATGATATAATAACATAAAGCAAAGGACAATCGGCGCAGAGTGTCTTTGTTTTGTGTCAAAGTATCTAGAAGCATACGCCGATTCAGAAATAACGATCTTAGTGTAGACAAATATATAGCATAAACATATAGTGTTTTCAAGTAAAACATTTATTCTACGAGTAGGATTAAGAATGAAACCGACGAGCCTCTGGCGAGTCGGTTTCATTCTTAATTCTACGAGTAGAATATTTTTTTTTACTTCAAAACACTATACGTTTATTTTGTTTACCCCATAAATCTTCCAAGGGCAGTTGCGGCAAAATCGTGCTATAATTTGTTACAAAACACAGCGAGAAGTGTGGAGCACATTGGTCCAATTCAATCGACCATCACAACTGGCAAAAATAAACAAGGCGCAGTAATACATTTCTGTCTAAAAATAATTCCCCTACAAACTTGAGATAAACTTACAAAAATACTTTATTATATGAGTAGTCATGAGGGTGATGTTTTTTACTGGCATTGTGTAATACTTTCAAAAAGATTTAAAGAAATCAACAATCGAACTATTAATTATGCCAGACAAATGTAGTAGAGGCCAGGGGTCAACAAGTCCGTCGCTACTAGGGGAATAAATTCTTTCAGTGTTAAACCTATGGGGGAAATTTATCACCCTATTAGGTGAATAAAGCAAAAATTTATCCAAGGCCTTTATTGTTCAAATAAACGGCCATTTATGGGATACACTGTTGTAACAAACGTCTACATTCAGAATAAATGAAACTTACTTTACTTGTAACTCTAATTTTTCATTTTTCTCAAAGTGTGTTGTTCAGCTAATTCCAAGTGATGGTCGTATTATTGTTGATATAATTCCCGTACGCCAACCGTAATCTCTAATATAAATACTCCGTTTCCACTGATTGTTGTAAAATACCTCCAGCTAGATATCATAAACAGCAGCTTCCACTTGGCATTCGATTTTCGGTTTTGAGAAGTGAACAGTACTCCGCTAAATAAAATAAATCATACGTATCAAGATTTATCATATGACTCGTCCGTTTTGTTCACTTTAAAACATTTGATATTTTGTTTTCATATTAATCAGTGATAAATAAAGCCTTCCGTCAATTTCATTGGTCAATTTCAAAACTAGGCAATTTGATTGGCTGAACAAAATAAAACTGGGCCACATTTTCATAATTTGCATAATTAGATTTGGGAGCTGTCATTGGTTAATTTCAAAACTGGACAATTTGATTGGCTAAACAAAATACAACTGGGTTACAATTGCATAATTTCAGTAGGGGGAATTTACGTTATCTGTCCTATTTAGGGTGGGTTATATTGTATTAATCTTTTACCTACAAGAAAAACGCTTTCATTTATTTTTCTATTTTCGCTTTTTGCTTCCAAAATATAGGTTATGACCCCTCATTGGAACGAGCTCGACGAGCTCGTTCCAATGAGGGGTCATAACATATGTTTTGGAAGCAAAAAATGAACATTTTTAGTTATACGAGGATGTTTTTTCCAAGTGCCGTCTGCAACTCTAGTTAGGCGATGGGTTAAAAAGTCATACTAAGTGGCTAATTTGTGCGTGTGTGTGTCATATGATAAATAGAATGTGAAATGAGTGTTTTTCTCATATTATATTTATAAAACTCGTCCGAATTTGTCGTTTGGGCTCGCCAAAATGGAAAATTCTTAGACTCGTTTCATAAATATTATATGAGAAAAAGACTCATTCCATATCCCCTATTTCCAGAATTCCGCTAAATAAAATAAACCATACGTATCAAGATATATCAGATATTACATTTTAGAGAGACGAACGTTTAGAGAATAAACTATAATAAATAAGTAATAAACACAGAACGTCACGATATGTGAATGCGATCATCAGTACGGCCTCGCGTTCTATCCCTCCGTGATGGATTGAGTTCCGGTCTGCAGCGGACATAGGGTATATGAGACATAGTACCTGCGTACCTACCTTATCGTGACATGTTGAACATGGTGCCCCTTAAAGCATCCCTGTTTTCGTCTAATTTTCTTCTCCCAAGGATGTTTGAGCGAGGGGTGTCCCATTTCAAACTAACGTTTAAATTATTGGATTATAGGTAACGATAAAGCATCTCCAGGTAGTGATCAATTTAGGGAGAATAATTTGAAATCGAGTAGAGGTACATTGGGGGTCTCTACAGTCTTGTGGCTCACCATATCGTCGGTTGGGGGCTAGAGTGTTCTATGTCACAGTTGGACATCGATCACTCTAGTGACCAAGCGATGCTATGTCGAGAAGTGAAATGCTAAATAGCTACTCGCGGACGAGGTCGTGCCACTGGAGTCGACGCAGTGAGTAGACTCCTGCGACATCCTGCAACTGTGGTTTCAGGCTGGAAGAGGTTTCAGTTTCTGGAGACGTTCTGATACTTTATCGATTTCTGTTGGAGTGGGTTTTATACTGGGGATGGGTCTTGCTGCCTGTTGGCATATCCTACTTCTATTTATACTTAGTAATATGTAACAGTTTATACTGACTGCTATACAATATACTTTAATGCACACATATATATATATACCTCTCACACCACTTACGTGGTCAAGGAGAGTGAATAAAGATTTGATTTGATTTGATTTGATTATTGACAAACGTCTTCACTCTTGGAGTTCTGTGTTTATTACACGCCACTATGACATATAGAATCCATTAATTTAAAAATACAAACATCACAC
Source organism: Pictodentalium vernedei (assembly GCA_031216915.1). Classification (NCBI taxonomy): domain Eukaryota; kingdom Metazoa; phylum Mollusca; class Scaphopoda; order Dentaliida; family Dentaliidae; genus Pictodentalium; species Pictodentalium vernedei. The sequence continues at coordinate 873,976,137 of CM062297.1, read as the reverse complement.
ACAGAAAATTTCAAACTTCGAAACATATTTTTCCAATTGGCATTCGATTTATCGGCTATCACAGCAGCCTCCGAATTGATTCGAGTCAGAATGCGACGTTTCCATTTGCCAACTACGAAAATGGTTGGACTGTAGTTCTTTTGATGGATCCATGGCGCCAGATGGAAAATCCGTATTGGACACGTGTCCTGTAAAGATTTTTACATATGAAATTGGAGGAAAAGTACTAGGCGTGTAATAAATAGAGAGAACGCGATGTGTGTTTGAATTGGTAGGTGCTTTACATAACGAGTTGGAATAGCGCAGTCATATTTCGCTCGAGCACACGGCTCTCGCGAACTATGGCTAAACCATTCCAACTCATTATGTAAAACACCCATCAATTCAAACATACATCGCGTTCTGTGTTTATTACACATCCTCATGTATTACAATTCATTTAAATAAACAAATTTTAATCCCGATGTTTAAACTTAAAGGTGAAGAGTCCGTTATTTTTGTTTGAAGCGGTACTGATCAAATGGATCGAAAACAAATCAAAACAACCTTTAGGGATTACATTCGATATCTTTTCTATTTGGCGTGTTTCTTGAAATTCGTATTGTTGTGTCTCTTCGGCTAGTGTCCATTCGTGCCTAGCCATTTGGTAGCTGATACTGATAGTAAACATATAAGTACAAATTTAGGCGGATTTGCAAAACAGCTGGGAGAAACCCAGACAATCGATAGTGGCATAACGAAATTTGGAAACTTTTCGAAGCGTAACTAGTCGAAACGGTGCAGAAAAAAAGTTTTCACCGGTACATCACCAGTTAAATACAAAAACATTTATGTCATATCGGCGATTCCGTTATTTACAAGGTTTTAAAGTTAAATGGGTGTGTAATAAATATTATTATTACACATTAACCACACATCGTGTGGAAAATCCATTCCGGAAACAACTCACGGTCTAGACAAAAAGTATGAAAAATATAATGGACCTTACCCCGATGCCCACTGACTTAAGCGTTGGTTGTCCTCTTTTTTCTCTCTTTACTTGAGATTTTTTAACTGGCTGGTAAAGGTGTTTAAAGAAAAAACAATTCACGTACCGTTTACCTCATTGGTTTCCAAGCCTTTGAAGACCGCATAAATGACCAGCTAATTATATGCTTCTTTATGATCACATTAGTTTCCAGAATGATGGAGGTGCGGATACATCAAATGACCGCTTGGTCTGTAGACTTTCTTAACTTCATATATTTTTCATCTTTACAGTTCATGTCCTTCAATATCGACCAAAACATAGTTTTCTTTTGTACTGTGGAACTAATGGTTGCTTATGACATCCAAGACTGTAAGCTATTGTACTTCCAACTGTCTGATCATCGTTAACGAGACAAAAAAACACTTACACTACATTTGTTCTCTACAAAAATCAATGAAGTCCCGCACTCAGCTGCCAGTATGTTTTTTCCTCTTCATGCCAAGATTGTCTAACCCTTTATCTTACACAAGTAGAGGGCGCCACTTGCACACAAATATTATTATTATTATTATTATTATTGTCTAAGCTTTTTTCTGATTTTTCTGCACCAAAATACAGGTGGGGCGCGAGGATTTCCCGACAAGTAGGGTTAGGGAGTCCACGGATCCACCAAATCGACCATGGGTCGGTTCTGTGGGAGAAATATGTGTTCTAGTTGAGAACAAGTCGCAATATCCGTTGCTCTAGATGCTTTGAAATCCCAGTCTACAGTCAGTTGGGTTAAAAGTGAACCTAATTCAACCGGGTTGGTGAATATGAACCGAACAGGGAACACGTTCACTCAATTCATTTGATTTGGGTTAATGTTTAGATCAACTGGTTTTAGACTGGGGAGTTAAAACGAACGGAAAAATATCGCGATATTTGTATCAAAATGAAATGTTATGTTAATTACGGGCACACAGGTTATAATATACACAGAACGACACGCGTGTGTGAATGGGTTAACCAATATGGCACGAGTGCCAGCGTGGAAGGATAAAACTCGAGGCCTGCGTGTGAATGGGTTAATCGATATGGAACGAATGCCAGCACGGAAGGCTAAAACGAGAGGCCACAGACCTCGTGTTTTATCCCTCCGCGCTGGCACTCGTGCCATATCGCTTAACCCGTTCACAAGGGGCTCGGTGGCTCAGTAGGTAGAGATGCAGGTTGCAAGTCGAGAGGTCCTCGGTTCGAATCCCACCTGCTGCAACCACGTTGTGTCCTTGGGCAAGACACTTCACCCCCACTGCTCACGTTGGGGCACGGTGGCGTTGTGTACTGAGACGCAGGGCACGTCGATGGTGCATCTGTCTTTAATCAATGCTAAACCTGCATGTGTGGAGTCATTATGTTGGGGAGCTGACAGTTGATCGCCGTTGCTTGTTGGTTCTCGCCGGGTACACCGGCTTCCTCCACCCATAGAACTGTCGTGGTTATGATTAGCCATTGTGCAGAAGTATGTGACCTTAAACACCAAAAATAATAAATAATAACCCATTCACACACGTGTGTCGTTCTGTGTTTATTATACGCATTCACGTCTATAAAAGCCATAATTAAAAGGACACAAAGCAATTCATTTGACGACTATCAACAAAAAGAACACGTTTTATCGCCAACCAAATTTGCGACGGGAGCCCGTGTTAATATTTCGTCCCCTGAATTCTAATGCGTCATATGTGCCTAGTGGCATGCCTAGTGGCACATAGAACACATTGGAACTCCGGGACGATTTTAGCTATCGCCAGCGATTCAGATTGTAATTGCGGTGCACGATTTGTAGAAAATTCCAATGAACTTTCGCTTCTTTATAGAAATAGTCCGTCAACGATTTCCGTTCCGCACTTATGTGCGGAACAGATTTTCATTTTCCGAATGGTTTAGTGTTGCTGTAGATGGGGATTTCGTAGAACAGGCGTGTAATAAAAACTAAAATATCTGAAGATATCTTCATAGATTTTTTATATGTATATGTAGTGATTATATGCCCATCAGTTTATTCCTATTGTGCACGTGTTTAGGGTCTTCTGGGTAGAGCTGTAGGTTAACCGAAACCGAACCGAGGTTTTTTGTATTTTTTTTAAAAAACCGAAACCGTCGACATCCCGTAATCCAAGGTTTTTCGTTTTTTATTAAATACTCTCTTGCCAGCTCTTGCTGCAGAAATTCACAGAATGTAGCCATCACAGAGTAGTGAGAGTACACAGACACTGCCAATGGCAGTGTCTGGGTACTCTCACCACTCTGGGAAGGCTACATTCTGTGAATTTCCGACATTTCAGTTTAGTTGCGTTTGAAGCTTTCCTCAAGTTGCGTGTAGGTGTCAGACCTCGAAAAATGGCCAAGCACAATAAAAGTTCTGTATATTTAGGTAATTATTATATTGACCTTCATGATTCTTCGTGTATTATAGCTTATTTCGGGCATTCATTGAGTTTCATTCAATTTCACTACCATTCAGTTATGATTCCGGACATAAGAATGAGTTTTATTGAATTTTATTTGGCCTCATGAACAAACCGAAAACCGAACCGAACCGAGGTTTTACATAACCTGAAAAACCAAAACCGAAACCGAACAAGAAATTTAAAAACCTACAGGTCTACTTCTGTGGTGTTATCGCTATCTTTATGGTGTTAGCATAATTTTACCTCCCTGTCGAATTAGGTCGGTTTCCTCGACGGTGGAAGGGGGTGTAGTTCTCTACTGGGAGTGTGTGTGGGGGGTAACATCCTTGCCAAAACATAGGTAATGACCCCTTATTAGAACGATTTAACTCGTTCGAATGTGGGTCATAAGCTAAAGTTATGAAGCAGAAATTGAACTGATAATAAAATTTGAAACGCGAATTGTGAATATAATACTGGCATTTTGTTTTGACGTTATGTAAGGTAAAGTGTTAATGTTGTGAAACAAATCGATTGATTGTGTGGCCTAATGATACTTTCTCCGGATCAACCTCCTTTCCTGTGTTGAGCTTTTATTTTACAAATGCAAAGAACCGTTGTATGGAAAGTCTGTTATCGAAATATTCTCAGCAAGTTCGTTAGGTGTGGCGTTTTACTCTGAATTGTGAGTGCGTTGTCGAATTATTTGGTACATCTAGGAATCATGTATTAAGTTCTGAAACATTCATTTGTTAGCCAGATAATTCTGCTCTGCATAATATCCCTGGCTTGACTAGAAAACACAATACGTGACAATAAGCCTATACTTTACTACTCACAGATTGCTTAGGAGAATTGCTACCAATCTGCATATTTGATACAATACCTAAAAGGCCAAATGACGACACTTACAACCAAATTTCTTGAATAACTGATTTTTTTCACTTTTTTGTCTCAAAAACATAGGTTATGAGCTCGGTCCAAAGAGGGGTCATAACCTATGTTTCTGAGACAAAAAAAAAATGAAAAAAATAATGAAATAATTGGTGATCTTTGAGAATAAGGCTGGCCGGTTTTTGGCCGTTTGAGTAAAGTGTTAAATTTATTTATTTGTTCATTAGTGTTTAACGGTATTTTCAACAGCTTGGTCCATAGCATGTTGGCAAATTTTACGGGTGGAGGGAGTCGGAGTACCCGGAGAGAACTATTGATTAATGTTGAGTAACTTTCGGGCTCTCTAATAAGCCTGGGACGAGCAGTTAGCATAGGTTGATGGTGTGTTACCTTGACAGGTTGAACATTTATGATATCCCTACGTTCACTTTTATTCAGCCAATGCTAGGATGATAAATTAGTTACTCAGACTGTTAAAAGTGTCATTGGGATGGGGGCTGAGGGGGATCCTTAGCAAAATATGAGTAGTATATGTAGTGTTCATTTGATTATCCAAAACGCCCACTGAAAGGATTACCGGTTATTTGAACTCACAATCAGCCGATTCCAATGTCGATTACGATTGTAATGCCGTGCAATACCAGACAAGTCGGGGTCCGCAAAGAACTACATTGAATTCAACACATTTTACAGTGTTTGCAGACTAAAAATTGAGCATTCGTGTGGCAATCGCCTAGAGCCTGGTGTACCGCTTAAGGGCGCGACTGGTAATTTTACTGCGACCTGATTCATTGGAGTACAAATTTCACATTTCCGGTATGAACTTACGATTGCCACAAGTACTCTCACTTGTAAGCCTTACGTGTCACTTGTATATCCCGTAAAGGGGCATCTAGAGAGATTACGAATACACATTTTGGTTGTTTCTCAATTTTATATTGAATGGTATCATCAATATCATTTTTTATTACATTCCTCAGTTCGTTTTGCATTGAATTTAATGTTGATTAAAAAGTGGTAATGTCACGAGTGAATTATGTCTCTTCAATAGTAACTTTGGAACGACTGACGCATATAACCCACGCCCCCACCGATTTGTTGATGTTTTGTTTTCCAGTTCCACATCAGTTAATTAAAATGAATTTTCCTTCTGAATATTTTTAAAAATCCTTTCTTTCCTCTATGAACAGATTCGTTAGCACAGATGACAAAATCCAAATAGAAATGTTTTATCTTATGGCTGAATGCCATTCCCCAAATGCGACTGGAACGCCACATAAAATAATAAAATATCGAACGAAAGTCACAAAAATAAAACTGGGCCATTTCCAATCGAAGATTAGACACAGAAAGTGATGTATTCATACGCGCTAATTTCAGAAGTATTTCAGAGTTGCATTTGCGATTATTTTGTGTTGAATTATTTTTAATGAAAGACATTTTGGTCTAAAATGTCATTTACTAAAGAGAGTGACCCATTCTTACGGCAAGTTACGGTATATAATTCGCCTCGAGACTGGACTATTTCGTATTTTCTTCCTGCTAATTTTAGAAATGTTTCCGTGTATACACTAAATTGGATTATACCTGACAATAGTTCGGGTTGAATTATTATAGTAAAAGACCTCTTTATTCTAAATGCCATGTACTAAACAGAGTAATCAATTTGTTTTGAGCGTTACGGTAAATATATTCATCTCGAGACGGGACTGTTTCGTAAATCACTCGGGCTACGCCCTCGTGATTTACTCACGTCCCGTCTCACAATGAATTATTTACCGTAACGCTCAAAAACAAATTGATTACTCTCTATACATTAACAACAGAACAATTGCAGTACATAATAAAATGTGGTTCGTGAATCATTACAAAAAGCTGGTTGAACCGATGTTACAGGAGCCGTTGCCGTTGTAATCTAATTGCCCACAATCGACCGATTGTGGTGGCCGGTTCCAATCATCGGTTGACCACTAAGTATATTACTACACCAACCAGACTGATTTATCAATGAAGGTTCATAACTAGTGACCGACCATCGATTCCGACCAAATATTTGTGATCACTACCCGTCTACAGTTAAAACTAGAAGTCCTGTCACGAACAGTGCGCTTTTCTAGTCTTAATTACGCGTAGGAATTGCGCGCAATGGCCATATCGAATGGCATCCAAAGCACGGCAGGTTCTCCTGGTTACTCATGGCAAACACAGGCACTGTTTCTGCCAATGGACCTCCGGGTTACCCGGAGGTCCATTGGCTGAGACATTGAGGCCATATTTACAGAATTTGATAGCCTTACTATGGTCATAACGCGTAGACTCATGCGCAGATCAACGTGCTATTTGTGCACATTACGTGACAGGACTTCTAGTTTTAACCGTAGTTACCTTTGTAGAAAGGATCTTGCAGTTTTGACATGATGTCATATTGGCCATACACGACTTACACATTCCTTTGTGTTAGAGGGTAATATGCGACCAGAGTGTGTTCCCTGCCAGCACGTGTTGACAGTGGAACACATTCCTTTGCACTGTACAGATTTTAATCTAGTTAGTCAACAGTATTTTAATGTTGCGACTCTTCGAGACCTGTTTTACAAGACACGCTCTCATAAAGTTTTGTCGTTCTTGAAGGAAATCAACCTTTTTAATAAAGTTTAAATTGCTTTTATTCTTTTAATCTAGACTCTTCAAGTCTCAATTCATTAGGTTGATTTATAAGTTATTCACTTCTCCTATCTCATTACCCATTGTTGTTTAAATCACTCTGGTCTTTGACAGGTCTATTGTAGTTATTTTTATTTTATATTTTTAGTCAATCTTTTTATTTCATGACTGATATTGACTTTTTACTTTCCATTTTTTTCTCGCCACGATATAGCCTTAGCTGTTGATGTGGCGTTAAGCACCGATAAATAAATAAATAACTAGTGACCGAGGATTAAATAATACACTGGCTTCAACGGTCTACAGTAACCCCATAGTAATCCAACACACCGGCACTGGCGGCATTGGCCGTATATTAATTTTCATAGTCCACCATTTTATTTATATTGCGAAAATCGCAGTCTAAATTCGCATGTTGGTTTGGAGTGCGAAGCGTCGAGTAGCAAGCACAATTGTAAATTCGCCCCAAAATAACGAGGTAATTAATTGAAAATTTCTTCACAATCAATGACTACTCGCTTATGTAAACAAATAGATGTCGATAGGAAAATTTAACGAAAACATGATGCGATTGCAAACACAGCTGATGGTGAAATATGTTCGTGAAACAAAGGTGGTATAATAAGTACGTTACGGGACGTTTAGATTGCAGATGCGGTGTGACAGGCCTTTAAATACATTTTGAATAACCTAAAAAAAACTGGCATAAACTTTTGTTCTCTGACGAAATGTCTAATAACAGAAATTGTTTCAACTGTTTAACACTCTGTACTTCTGTTATACTTTTGTAATAATTTGATGAAAAATTATAAATCTGTTCAATTTATTTAGAAGCATTTATTTCATCTCCCAGAATCATAGATCAACCACTAAGCCACCGTGATCTCTTTAAAACTGAATATAATACCTGAATTGTAAACAAAAAGTAACAAACGGATGTTTGTCCTGAGCATTCAGCGACCCGGTACACGAGTTTTTATTTCACGTTTGTAAAATTGTCGCCTCAAAAATCGCCGAATGTCTATGACCTCGCGAGAGGTTCGTCTGCGACAGGTACAATACGCAGAGAGTACATTGTAACTAAATCATCCGTGGAGTGGAGTTATCACCAAAGTATCACTTTCAAATTATGTACATGTGAACAAAAAACACAACCAATGTTTCAGCCAATGGACCCCCGGGTTTAACCTGGAGGTCCATTGGCTGGATCTTTGCTAGTGCTTGTTATGCTTTGCAACAAATTTACAATTATTGCTTGGGTGAAATCTCCACTCTACGGGAGATTTAGTGATAATACACTCGCCACGTACTGTATGATGCGGCTTTGAAAACGTTTAGAAACTGGTTTCTGGAAAGCAAGCCAGAATTGTGAGGTAAACTACTGCAGTTTTGAGGAGCTGTTCGTGGTACTCATATAATACAATGTTTATGAATGTAATATTCAAATTGCCAATAGAGTTTTTGTCTCGTGATCGGACTCGTTTTCAGACATTTAATATAAAACAGAAAAGCACGTTCAATCGATAACATCAACTATGTCCCATGTGCACATAGTTGATTTCATGTTCGAAACATACTGAACCCTGACTTTTGCTCGTGTGTCTACATTTCCTATGCTACCTAAAACATAAGACGTTTTGGTTTTAAACCATTTCTTAAATAACATGTTATTTGCTAAAAAACTACTTCAATGGAGAATAATTTTTGGAGCGATCTCCCTGTGAAAACATTTCGTAATTCGCAACGTATCGAGGCCTTGTAGGAAACACCCTGTTACTAAATCAGCCCATTTAAGCATCTTTTTTAGGTTTTGTATGGAGTAATAAATATTCACTTCAACTCGCCCCCACTTTACAATGAAAATAACTAGTGTAGTAAACTAGGTCTGACCCTCGCTCAAGAATCGGGTCAGATCTAATTTACTTAACTTGCTTCGTTAATTCCATTAAAATATGAACTGGGGACTCGGTGGGAATTTCACAATTAAAGAGCTGTATTACAGACATAAACGCACGGCAGTATTGCTCAGTTAGATTTGTAACGTTCGAATTTCTGTGATTTACAGTGCGGCCGCCGTGGAGTGATCACTTTCCATGGGTGGGCAATATTTCCACGGACGCAATAATAGTAGATTTCAAACACTAATCACACATATTGGTCATACAAGACTAACACAATCATTTATGTTAGAGGGTAATATGCGACCAAAGTGTGTTCCCTGCCAGCGGGTGTTGTCAGTGGAGCACATTCTTTTACATTGTACTGATTTTAATCTTGTTAGACGACAGTATTTTAATGTTGTGTCCATTCGAGACCTATTTTGTAATACAAATCCACATAAAGTTTTGTCGTTCCTGGAGGAAATCAACCTTTTTAATAAATTTTAAATTGTTTGTTTTTATCATTTCACATTCTCATTCATTCAGGGTTGATTTACGCAGCATTTTCTGAACACTTGATTTCATTTTCACCTTACTGTGTTAACTGATTAATTTTATTCCCCATACTTCATATTTCGTTGATTGGTTTTTCATAACCTCGTGGCAAATGGTGATATGTTTTAGAATGCATACCTTTCATCGCCACGATATAGCCTTGGCTGCTGATGTGGCGTAAAGCACCAAGAAACAAATAAATAAATAAACACTAATTATAGGAATAATCATCAAATATTTAATTAATGAAGCATACAACCCGGTGCTTCATTAATTAAATTTGTGCTGCTGATGACTTTTATTACCTGGTCAACGTATGCGTGGACATCACTGCCCACGTGTGGATTACGACCAATTCACGGTTACTATACTGTACATCATCACCGGTTTACTTACTTTCACAATTATTTCACACACTAGCTTGGCTGGGAAGGTGGGGGGTGGGTGGGGGGGGGGGGGGGGCGGTGGACGATGGTTGGATATAGCTCAGTGACTGCAAAAAGCAATTTTTTTCTTGATCGGCTCGAGATCAAATCAACAGAAATAAACGAGCATTTAAGATTCGGCGTTCGAGCGTTTTGTTTTAAACACGTGAGATTCTACATTATTATTATGCCAACAGATAATCTTGACCAAATTGCGACCCATTCAGATCAGGAGCCAATACTATAAAACCTTTACAATTGTATTTTCTACAATTGTATTTGCTACCTATTAATATAACTCACTAAAATGAATCATTAGCATTTTAAAAGTTATGGCAATTTGCCAACTGGCAAATTGCCACATCTTCGAAAATGCTAATGGTTCATTTCAACCCATTTAAATTCATAACTAGAAAATACAATTCTAGAAAATACAAGTATAAACGTTTTAAAGTGTTGACCCCCGGTCGCAATTGTCTGCCCACTTTTACAATCACAGTATCGTAGATTCCAAAGTATCTTTGTGAGGTGATCCAGTTTCAGCTGTCAGTAGAACGTACAGGTGCACCGATCTGCAGTGTTCATGTACAAAGTAAGTATCGACACGGCACAATTCCGTACACGTTCACTACGCCCCGACACTGACAAAATTCAATAACGTCCGTATGAGTCCATACAGGATCACTTCCTGGTACTGCTGAAGTTTTACAGTACGAAATAGGTGTCAAGGTAGTCAACAGTTAATACCTTTATACAAAACGGATAGTTCTGCGATTATAAAACGGGTAAGGAAATGCGAGCGGGCATTCTCTTTCCATTTTCCTTCCACCAGAACTGTAGAATCTGGCCTGTGATCAGGGGCGTGGCTAGAGGGTCATGGTTCGAGGGGTCCGCCTTCTTCTTGATTTTAGACTGCAACCCCACTACCTTGGTGAGAGGTGTACCTCCTGGTTTTCAGACTACACCCCCACTACCTGAGTGAGAATATTCCAACTGCTACCTATGAATTTCCAACTGGTGAATAAATCCGAATGCACTCTCTCCTGTTCTCCCCTTGTGTTCAAAATATATGACCCTTGGGCCCTAGAGTTGGAAATCGCCTCTTGAGAGCAACAAGGCACTCCGTAAGGCACCTCCTTACACTCAAGGGATGAAATAGTGACTCAAGTTGAAGAATCTTGTGAATGTAAGGAAATCGAATCTCATAGACTACGTGCAGTTTCGTTCCTTTTTCTTGTTTCCGGGTTGAGGAAATCTTGACCCACAGGTACAAATGTGTGGTGATTTGGGGTCAATACTATGAAACTTTTACAATTGTATTTTCTAGAATTGTATTTTCCAGTTATGACTTTAAATGGGTTGAAATGAACAATTAGCATTTTCAAAGATGAGGCAATTTGCCAGTTGGCAAATTGCCATATCTTTTAAAATGCTAATGATCCACTTTTGTCACTTATATTAATAGGTAGAAAATACAATTCTAGAAAATACATTTGTAAAAGTTTTATAATATTGGCTCCTGGTCGATATATATTATCACCGCTATGTTTATGTACACAATGTTGTATTAGACTTGTTTCTAAGGTCAGATTTCGACGACTCAAAGGCGAGAAACAAGAGAGAGAGTCTGACACATTTTGTACATAAACATGATGGTGATGATAGATTTATATCACGTGTCTCAATTGTAATAGCTTGATTAACACTTTACATAACGAAACGGCCACATCATCAAATGTAGTTTACAAATTTACAGTTAAGACTAGAGGTCCTGTCACGAACTGTGCACTTATCTGGCTTAATTGCGCACAGGAATTGCGCGCCATTGCCATATCGATTGACATCCAAAGTCCTGCAGGTTCTCCCGGTTACTCATGGCAAACACAAGCAATGTTTCTGCCAATGGATCTCCGGGTTACCTGGAGGTCCAATGGCTGAAACATTGCTTGTGCACAGGCCACATGTATCGAATTTGATAGACCTACTATGGTCATAACGCGTAAATTAACGCGCAGATCGACGTGCTATTTGTGCGCGTTTCATGACAGGAATTCTAGTTTTAACTGCAGCAGTAGGAAAACAACATATGTACAAAATATTTAAAAAAAAAACATATAACGTGACCCCGCATTCGAACAAGCTCTTCACGGGTCACATGACATGGTTTTGTTGAAATTCCTCGAAGGACAATTGTTTGAATAAATAATTAAAATACTAACTTGTGATATCGTGAGCGTTGAGTAAAGGGTTAACTAGCATTTTAATTTCAGATTTCATTTGCAGACTCATAAAATACTTGTCGTTTCGGCTGAAACTGTGTGCAGCTGCCTTGTACTTTTGCTATCATCGAATAAACGTTCAAAAACACTTTACCTTTAACCTTATAAATGAGGGTTGTTCCAGTTTGAATGCTCCCAGTGCTTCAGATACAAAACCATAAAAGTAATGAGGTGCCTTAATTTAATAATTTTACTTTTTTGAAGTGTTTTTATTTATCTCTCTCTCTCTCTCTCTCTCTCTCTCTCTCTCTCACGCAAACGCGTTTCGAATGCGTGTAATGTTCCGTAAAGAATAACAAAAAACAAATGTTAGCTAAGCAAGATACCAGTGTTGTTTGAGAAACAAGAGAGGTACTGTGGATCATTTGGTTAGAACGTGAAACGTTTATAAGAAATACCTTGCCAGGAAAGAACGTGTTGTCGTCATCTTCTTTGACCTGGAGAAAGCATGTGATACAGCGTGGACGTATGGGATTTTATAAGATATTTTTAACACGGGGTTGGGAGGGCGTATGTCTCTTTTTATTACGAAATGTTTAAAATACAATGAATGTCAAGTTCCTGTCAGGTCCACATTATCTGACCCACACGAGCAAGAAGTGGGAATTCCTCGGGGTAGTATTTTCTCCGTTACCCTTTCTGCAGCTAAGATCAATGGCATCATCGGCGCAATTCAGAATACCGTTGACTCTTCATTGTATGTTGATGATTTTTAATTTTCTAGAGCGGCAAAACTATGAATGCTATCGAGCGAAAACTTCATCTGTGTTTAAACAGCAATAATCACATTGTTAATGTAATTATACCTTTTGGGTCCAAATACTCAATTCCCATTGGTCAGCTGGATGAAAACGTCATGACCAAATGTAATTCATTTTCCAATGAATACATTTGGTCGAACTTTGACCCGCATTTACGGTAGAGCGGAATTGACAGAATGTAATTCGAGCGGTGATTGGGCGGGTTTTCAACTTTTAGCGCCTCTCGCAGTGATCAACTCCGCTGCTATTTCTTTGGTGACATTTCCCAACTGTGGCATAAAGCCCGTTACTAAAATACTCGTTTCCATTTTTAAAGTTGTGAACATTAAAAATCAGAGTTGTGCGCTTTGTCTTTTGTGTGAGAGTGGTTTTTCGGCTCGTTTGTTCGCACATGTTTTATTTCGTCTTTCAGCTTTGTTGTTTGGTAAAAAAGTAGTTTAAACAGTTGCGGAATGTAATTATAAGAACTGAATGCAATTGTTATAGTCTTTATTGGAGTATGAATCTCTTCGGGATTCATACATAGTTTGTACCCATTCCCACACGTTCATACTCCAATAAAGATTATAAAACTTGCATTCAATTAATTAAACAGCATTCAGAAACGAGCTACAGAATATGGTTTCAAATGTCCCAAATCTGAAACAAATTGTGTTCATTTCTGTAAGCTCCGGAAGCACCACCTTGATCTGGAATTAAAAAAAGACGGAGGTTCAAATAAAGTTGTTAAGGAAGTGAACTTCTTAGGTTTATTGTTTAACAATAAACTGAATTTCACTTCTCCCATGAAACAACTAACAGTTAAATGTAAAAGAGCATTCAATCACTTGAAGGTAGTTGGTAAGACTGATTGGAGTGCTAACCTGAAAACATGCCTCCATCTTATACAGTTAAAACTAAAAGTCCAGTCGTGAAATGCGCACAAATAGCACGTCAATCTGCGCGTTAATCTACGCGTTATGACCACAGTACGGCTATCATTTTCTGTACATATGGCCTGTGTACAAACAATGTTTCAGCCAATGGACTTCCAATGGTGCTTTGGACGCCATTCGATGTGGCAATTGCGCGCAATTCCTACGCGCAATTAAGCCTAGATAAGCGCACAGTTTGTGACAGGACTTCTAGTTTTAACTTGTAGATCACTTGTTAGACCAAAACTGGATTACGGTTGTGTGGTTTACGGTAAAATCATACTTCAAACCTCTTGCTGCAATTCATAATAGTGGAATAAGAATTAGCCTGGTTGCATTTAGACAATAGATTCAATGTATGTTGATTCATGAGGAGCTTCTCTTGAGAAGCGCAGGATTAAACTGTTACTCCAATATGTTTCCAAACTATTGGCTAATCCACCAAACACCGATTATAATTTTGTCTCGAATACTCAATATATAGAATTCTATAACAGATACCAGAAACATTTTTCTCCTTTGCGACGTAGAACTGAACCGCATATGGAGTCCGCCACGCTTGAATATGATTCTATAAACGAGAACCGTGAACCACACATTCTTCCTTGGCATCTAAGGAAACAAACTGTCATTTTGGACCAAGCTTCCTCTGGAAAATCTGAAAAAAAGACTCTATGAAATTTACACAAAAATATGCGAAAATAAAGTCTAAACATAGTTCATATAAACGGATCTTTTCAGATGGATCTAAACATGGTGACAAAGTTTCACCATCCGTTATTACTGGTGATCAGATCGCCTCAATCAGAATACCAAACAAAAGTTTTATATTTACAGCTGAAGTAAAAGAGCTTTTACAGCTAACACTTGAATACATCGAGAATGCACAGGAAAGGAAGTCGATTATTTTTTCAGACTCTCTTTCTTCTTTGATACAGACCAGTCACCGTGGATTAGCCGTAATCCACGTGTGGGCAGTGATATCCACGCGTGCGTTTACCAAGCACTGTAAATCACATCAGCAAAATTTTAATTAATGAAGCACCGGGTTGTACCCGGTGCTTCATTAAATAAATGTTTGATGATTATTCCTGTAATTAGTGTTTGGAATCTAATACTATTGCGTCCGTCGAATTACTGCCCAATCGTGGAAAGTGACCAGTCCGCGGCGACTGTATTGTAGGTTTACTCAACCTCCAAATTGAAAAATCCTCTCATTTTGAAACTTCGTTATAGGTTGATTACTCTTATGTCTGACCAATATGATATCATGTTTTGCTGGTTACCTGGACATTTTGGTATCTTCGGTAACCCCAAGAAAGACAGTGCAGCAAAACAGACTTTAACCAGACCTCTCACTGATTTTAAAATTCCTTTCAGTGATTGTAAACATATATCAATAAATTCATCAATCTGTATGGCAAGCGGATTGGGATGGGGCGGCAATTAACAGGCACCAAAACTTCCGACCGTCTGCCAATGATAAATATCCTTCAAATAACTTTTTGTGGAAAAAAATCATGTAATTCTGACATGACGTCATATTAGTCATACAAGACTTACATGTACACATTCCTTTTTGTTAACACTTTACCTAACGTGAAAAGCAGACGACACTTGCAAAAAAATTCTTGAATAACTAATTTTTTTCATTTTTTGTCTCAAAAACATAGGTTATGACTCCTCGTTGGAACGAGCTCGACGAGCTCGTTCCAACGAGGGGTCATAACCTATGTTTTTGAGACAAAAAATGAAAAAATTAGTGAAAATTAATTGGCGATTTTTGGCCGGTTTTGGTCGTTACGTTGGGTAAAGGGTTAAAGGGTAATATGCGACCGGAATGTTTACCTTTTGAGCAGGCATTGACAGTGGAACACATTCGTTTACACTGCACTGATTTTAATCATATCTGAGGGCAGTATTTCACTGTACGGTCTTTAAGAGATATACTCTGTCAAACGAGTCCGCACAGTTTTTTAATTTCCGAAAGTGATCAGGCCCTTTAAAAAAAAAATTAATAAATTTTAATATTGTTTTTATTTTTTTTTTTGCCTGGACTCTTCAACTCTCAAACCACCAGGTTGATTATACATACATATATATACATACAAACCACCAGGTTGATTATACATACATATATATACATATATATTAGATGTCACGTGACTTTCCCGCGTTCTGATTGGTTGAACAGAAACGCCCTATTTTCCGATAGCTCGTCAGCGAAATCGCACAGACCTACTATCATTTTTGAAAAAAAAGAATAGTGCACGGTAATAGTGCACGGTCATAAATAGTAACATTCGAATTCGCTTAGAAAAGTCCATTGAAGCGCAAATACTTTACAAGACATCTCGTCCCATATACATTATTACGTTTAGTTTGGAGAAATAAAAATATGTGTATCGAAAGTGATGTTTGTAGTAGTGTTGGGGGCGGGGAGGAGGTTAATTGAATAATGGTATTGTGTTTCTTGGGGTCGTGGTTCTCTACCTCTCTATCCCAGAACTATGAGTGGCAGAATTAACTTAGATTACCTGTTTAAACCCTGAACCATTTTCTTTTCTCTTTGGCTGTGAATAAGAATATTATCTTGCAATAATGACCGATGAAGACCCCCCCCCCCCCCCCCCCCCCCACACACACACATCTAATATAATAAATATAGCATGACTTTTCGTTGACTATGCCAAAATAGTGGTCCTCGAGGAGAGAATAGTCCCTCCGCTACGCGTCGGGACTATCCTCTCCTCGAGGACCACTATTTTGGCATAGTCAACTCAAAGCCATGCTATATTTATTAAATAATGCATTTTATTTTCTACCGTTTTATTCGCCACGATATAGCAATAGCTGCTGGGGTGGCGTTAAGCACCAATAACTAAATAAATAAGCTACATGATACAGTTTCTGTACCAGGGGCTACTGACACATGCAGTTTTTGGGTAATTGCGGACCCAATACATAATTATTAAGATCAAAATAAATACTGCAAAATCTTTAACAAAATCATTAAAGTGACGGAGAATGTTCCAGAGTGATTTATAATGAACCGGGCTGTTCATTTATTTTGATGTATGGGTTAGAACGTGTTTGAGTACAACAATGTGCTTTGTGACTTATTGTCAGACTTCAAAGACGAGTTTTTTCTGGCGCCGTACTATTTTTCGAGTTAGTGTACGTCCTGAAACAATCCATTGTTTTCTATTCTGAAGACAACCAGACTTATTTAGTTAGATCAATATGTGTTTTTCCATTTGAATGCAAAGTACTCAAGATATATCGTCATTTCCTTATCGATTCGCAACACAGGTTTTAACAATTCATTGTTTATTTATTGAAAACATTCTAACCCTTACTGCCAGCTACTATTCTATCAGCTACTCTCCAATCAGCTACTGTCCTATCAGCTACTGTCCCATCAGCTACTATTCTATCAGCTACTATCCTAGCAGCTACTCTCCCATCAGCTACTATCCAATCAGCCACTGTCCTATCAGCTACTGTCCCATCAGCTACTATCCTACCGGCTAGTATCCAATCAGCTACAGTCCAATAAGCTACTATTCTATCAGCCACTATCCTACCAGCTACTATCCAATCAGCTACTCTCCCATCAGCTACTATCCAATCAGCTACTCTCCGACCAGCTATTATCCAATCAGCTACTGTCCTATCAGCTACTGTCCTATCAGCTACTGTCTTATCAGCTACTATCTTATCAGCTACCCTCCCATCAGCCACTATCCAATCAGCAACTGCCCAATCAGCTACTATCCAATCAGCAACTGTCCTATCAGCTACTATCCAATCAGCTACTATCCAACCAGCTACTGTCCTATCAGCTACTCTCCAACCAGCTACTGTCCTATCAGCTACTATCCTATCAGCTGCTCTCCCATCAGCTACTATCCAACCAGCTACTGTCCTATCAGCTACTCTCCCATCAGCTACTTTCCAATCAGCTACTGTCCTACCAGCTACTCTCCCATCAGCTACTATCCAATCAGCTACTCTCCCATCAGCTACTATCCAATCAGCTACTGTCCCATCAACTACTGTCTTATCAGCTACTAACCTGTCAGCTACTATCCAATCAGCTACTATCCTGTCAGCTACTATCCAATCAGCTACTCTCCCATCAGCTACTATCCAATCAGCCACTGTCCTACCAACTACTGTCTTATCAGCTACTATACCACCAGCTACTATTCTATCAGCCACTATCCTACCAGCTACTATTCTATCAGCCACAATCCTGCCAGCTACTAACCAATCAGCTACTCTCCCATCAGCTACAATCCAATCAGTCACTGTCCTATCAGCTGCTGTCTTATCAGCTACTATCCTATCAGCTACCCTCCCATCAGCTACTATCCAATCAGCAACTGTCCAATCAGCTACTATCGAATCAGCAACTGTCCTATCAGCTACTGTCTTATCAGCTACTATCCTATAAGCTACTGCCTTATCAGCTACTATCCTATCAGCTACTATCCAATCAGCTACTCTCTCATCAACTACTATCCAATCAGCTACTGTTCTATCAGCTACTGTCTTATCAGCTACTATCCCCTAGGGGGGTTTGATCATCCCCTACTAGGAGGGTCCTCAGGTGGCGGATAGAGGACGGCTTGCTCAATTGGGCAGGTTTGCTAATTTTTAATTGGCAGGTTTGCTCAATTGAGCTGGTTCGCTGCGAAATACACGAATACGCAGCCGCGGACCAAAATGATCAACCCTGCTAATTCCATCTGGCAGGCACCTTGTTCTCCCGTGAGGTGCGTTCCGAAGGCCCCGGAAGAAGGAATCCTGGCAGTTGAGGACTCGGGCCCCGTTTAGGGCAATCTCCGGGATGGAGCCCTGGTCTCCATTTCGGAGATAATGTTCAACACACTGCTTTGGCCCCAATTTCGGGAGTAGAAGGATGGTCGGATGGTCCGTTCTGGCCAATCGGGAGCCCCCACCCCAAAAAGTACTGGGTGTCACGTCGGGGGGCATTTGGTGACCATTCAGTCAATCATTTCTTTTATTCACATAACATAATTGCCATTGTATACTGTTTTTAAACACTTTATATTTTAATAGCCACTTAATTTTGCTGCACTGTCTGTTTCGGTTATGCATGGCAACCTTTTATCTCGGTGGTTTATACAGTGATTGATTGGATGGCCGCCATCTGAAGACCTGGCACTTCCACACACGGGCCAATCAGTCAGTGGCATGCTTCGGCATCAACACTGGCTGAGTATACTGCCCTAGTATAAGTATGTGGGAATACTGGCAGCTCGGAGGGTTCACTGCTCAGCAGTAACTCTGCCCCTTGTTGGACTCCGTGGTGGGTGAGAGCCGGGGCAATGAACGACTTACATTAAAATATGGCAAACATACCAAACAAAAAACAAAAACGCGGGCGCGAACTTCGGTTCACTGATTCTGACTCAGATCAAGACATAGGCAATACGTCAATTAACACTTGGCCCAAATTTATTATGATTTATGCTGCAGAGGATGGAAAATTGGCATCAAATATTAACCCCTTTGCATTAGAAAAAGCAATAAAAGGAATAGCTGGGGAGGTCAAGAATGTTAAAAAGTTACGATCAGGTGGGATACTCATTGAATGCAAAAGAGAAATGCAGGCTATCAATTTGTTAAAAATGGAAAAGCTGGTTGACATGGAGGTCCACGCCTTTGCACACAAAACACTAAATAGTTGCAAAGGTGTGCTACGAACAAAAGAACTGTCAGGCATTGATGTGCTAGAAATTCAGCAAGAACTAAAATCACAGGGGGTCACTGATGTTAAAAGAATAGAGATTAAACGAGATGGCAAGATTATTCAAACAAACACTTACATTTTAACTTTTAACTCATCCCAACCATCAAGGTCATTAAAAGTAGGATACATGAACATCGGAGTGGATTTGTACATTCCAAATCCACTTCGATGTTTCAAATGTCAGAAGTATGGTCACGGCCAGAATAATTGTAGAGGGAGAAGTATTTGTTTTAAATGTGGCCAAGAACATCCAGACCAATGCACAAATACCATTAAGTGCTGTAACTGCCAAGGCGATCATGTAGCTGCCTCAAAAGATTGCCCAGTCTGGAAAAAAGAAAAATAAATCCAAAAAATTAAATGTCAAAAACAGATCAGTTTTAAAGAGGCCAGGGAAATAGTATCATCAATGCCTGGCATGAATTTATCATCGCCGACATATGCTAAAAAATTAATCCAAAAATTACCAACAACGTCAGTGGAATGCCAAACTCAATATACATGGCTTAAAGGTACAATTCCATCTTTAGTACAGGGTTTCACATTAGACCAAACAGACACACAATCAACAAAAACAAATTCTACATCGCAAACAACAGAGCAATTAAAAGCCAACTTTGAACAGAAAAAAGAACAAAATCCCAAACCTGAACAAACATTTTCAAAAACAACAGAGGATAAACCAGAACAAAAACTAGGAAACAATTCGCCTAAACCCGTACAAAATAAGGATCATACTACGAATTCAGAGCAGAAAAATGAACAAAACGAAACAAAGTCAAAATCACAACAAGAACAAAGATCACAACAACACACTCTGAGTCAGAATCAAATGAGAAAATTAGACAAAGAAGAACAGAAAAAAGAAAAGATGAAACAAAAACAGTTATCGGACAGATTACCTAAGGTTCTTCAAAACCCTGTTGTTCGCAACAGGTTTGAAGGCTTTGAGGATATGGAGGTAGGTGTTTGTATCGATGATACATTCGAACAATTACGTCCGACTTCTTCAAAGAATAGATCCCCGAGGAAAAATTCACCAAAGAATATTACAGGGGCTATTTCACCCATACGTCCACCCTCTAAATCTCCCTCGAAATATGGCTAATACAAACAAAAATAACATAATACAGTGGAATTGCCGAGGTTTTAGAGCCAATTTTAATGAACTGGGCCTTCTCAGCCAAAAATATAAACCTGCTGCTTTTTGCCTGCAGGAAACTCTTGATGGTCAAGGTCATTCAACCTTTAAGCATTATACACCGCATAATGCCTGGGCAGATGATAATGATATTCATATTCGTGGAACGAGTGTCTTGGTTAGGAACGACATCATTCACAGTTCTGTACCACTACAGACAAATTTACAGGCTGTGGCGGTACGCCTAACTTTGGACAAAACAGTTACACTTTGTTCTATTTACGTTTAACCAAGTAAAGCCTTACAACTGAATGACCTTGAGCTGCTGGTCCGACAACTCCCAACCCCATACATTTTGTTGGGCGATTTTAACGCACATAGCCCCCTTTTGGGGTAATTACTGCAGTCAAGAAGATGCAAAAGGTAAAACTGTAGAAGAGTTCATTACAAAATATGACTTGTGCTTGTTCAATGATGGTTCAGATACTTACCTGCACCCCGCATCTGGTTCTTACACTTCAATTGATTTAACAATTGCATGACCTTCTGTCTTCCTTGATTTTTCATGGAAGGCAGAAGATGACTTGTGCGGGAGTGACCACTTTCCGATTGTGTTGGAGAGTGTAGTGCCGGCGGATGATGAGAGGGTGCCCCAGTGGAACTTTAAAAAGGCTGACTGGTACATTTTCTCATCGCTTTGTTCTGAACGCCTCACACGGAAAAATTTCAGGACAGTACTGACCAGATTGAACACTTCACCACAGAGTTGATTGACATTGCAAGCCAAGTCATTCCTAAAACCTCGGCAAATCCAAAACGTTTCACTAAACCATGGTTTGATACTGAGTGCAAACAGGCTATAAAAGATCGCAAGAAATTTGAGAGGGAATTTAATAAGTCACCAACTACACAAAATTTGGATAGATTACGTATAAATCGGGCAAAAACAAGACGACTTTTAAAACATAAAAAGAAAAGTTCATGGTCAAATTACGTATCGAAACTAAATCAAAACACCCCCATCACTAAAATATGGAAAATGATTAAAAAAATTAAAGGAAAAGAAACACAATCAGCTGTACAACACCTAAAAGATAACAACACACTCATCACATCAAAACAGGAAATTTCAAACAAGTTGGCCTCTACATTTTCTAAACATTCGTCGTCTGAAAATAGTAACCCAGAGTTCCTCAAACTTAAAAAACAACAAGAAAAACAAAAGATTAAATTTACATCCAATAACTTAGAGGACTACAACGAACCTTTCTCTATGGAAGAGTTAAGTAACTCTTTGCATAGAGCAAAGGATTCTGCCACTGGACCTGATCAAATACACTATCAACTTTTAAAACATCTGCCTCAAACTTCACTTGCACTTTTATTATCTATTTTTAATGACATTTGGGTGACTGGCCAGTTTCCACCTTCCCGGCGAAACGCTACTATAATTCCTATTCCTAAGCCTGATAAAGATCACAGCAACCCAAGCAATTACAGGCCTATTGTCTTAACAAGTTGTCTGTGTAAAACCGTGGAGAGGATGATCAATGATCGACTTGTCTGATTTCTGGAATCGAACAATCTGCTTGCAGATGTTCAGTGTGGTTTCAGAAACCAGAGAAGTACTGTGGATCATTTGGTTAGATTAGAAACGTTTATAAGAAATGCCTTTGCTAGAAAAGAACACGTGGTCGCCATCTTCTTTGACCTGGAAAAGGCATATGACACAACGTGGACGTATGGAGGGGCGCGGTGGCTCAGTTGGTAGAGGTGCAGGCTGCAAGCCGAGAGGTCCTCGGTTCGAATCCCACCTGCGGCAACCGCGTTGTGTCCTTGGGCAAGACACTTCACCCCGATTGCCTACATGGGGGCACGATGACGCTGTGTACTGAGGCGTACTGCACGTCGATGGTGCGCATGTCTTCAACCACTCTAACCCTGCCTGTGCTGCGGTGCAGAGTTCAGAGTTACGATGTTGGAGAGCTGACAGCTGCTCGTCGTTGCTCGGTGGTTATCTCCGGGTACTCCGGCTTCCTCCACCCGTAAAACTGTCACGGTCACGATTAGCCATTGTGCATAAGTATGTGACCTTAAACACCAATAAATAAATAAATATAAATGGACGTATGGGATTTTAAAAGATCTTTTTAACATGGGGTTGAGGGGGCGTATGCCTCTTTTTATTGAAAACTTTTTGAGGGACCGCCAATGTCAGGTCCGTGTTGGGTCAACGTTATCTGATCCTCACGGGCAGGAATTGGGGGTTCCTCAGGGAAGTATTTTATCTGTTACCCTTTTTTCAGTGAAAATCAATAGTATTATTGATGCAATTGAAAATATGGTTGACTCCTCATTGTATGTAGGTGACTTTTTAATCTGCTATAGCAGCAAAAAAATGAATGCTATAGAGCGCAAACTTCAGCTGTGTTTGAATAGAATCCAGAAATGGGCTACTGAAAACGGCTTCAAATTCTCAAAAACGAAAACTAATTGTGTTCATTTCTGTAAGCTCCGGAAGCACCACCTTGATCCGGAATTGAAAATAGACGGGAGTCGTATTAATGTTGTTAAGGAAGTGAAATTCTTGGGTTTGTTGTTCGACAGCAAACTGAATTTCACTTCTCATATAAAACAACTAAAAGTAAAGTGTAAAAGGGCACTGAACCTTTTGAAGGTAGTTGGTAGCACTGATTGGGGTGCTGACCAAAAAACATTACTCCATCTGTATAGATCACTTGTCAGATCAAAATTAGATTACGGCTGTGTGGTTTACGGTTCAGCAAGAAAGTCATATCTCAAACCTCTTGATGCCATTCATAATAGTGGCATAAGAATCAGCCTTGGTGCTTTTCGAACATCACCGGTAGATTCGATGCTTGTTGAGGCAGAGGAGCCTTCTCTTGAGAAGCGCAGAATTAAACTTTCACTCCAATATGTTTCAAAACTTCTTTCTAATCCGTCCAACCCTGCATACAATTGTGTCTCAGAACCTCAAAATACTGATTTTTTTAACCGTCATCAGAAACATATCCCTCCATTGGGAATTAGAATAAAACCTCATATGGAGTCTGCCAAAATTGAACCAGTTACAATAAAAGAGAACCGTGAACCACAAACTCCTCCTTGGCATCTTAAAAAGCCAACAGTTATTTTGAACCTAGCATCTACTAAAAAGTCTGAAACAAATTCTCTGCAGTTTAAGCAGAAATATGCTGAAATTAAGTCCAAGTACAGTACATATACAAGGATTTATACATACGGATCAAAAGATGGTGACAAAGTAGCATCAGCTGTTGTCACTGATGATCATGTCACTTCAATCAGAATACCGAATCAAAGTTCTATCTTCACAGCTGAAGTTAAAGCTTTACAACTCGCACTCGAACATATCGAAAATGTACAGGAAAAGAAGTCGATTATTTTTTCTGACTCTCTTTCCTCTTTGCTTGCTTTGCTCAACCCCAAGTTGAAGAACCCTCTCATTTTGGAACTTCGTGAGAAGTTAACAACTCTCATGTCTGACCGATATGATATCGTGTTTTGCTGGTTACCCGGACATGTAGGTATCGCTGGTAACACCAAAGCAGACAGTGCAGCAAAACAAGCTTTAACAAAGCCTCTCACTGATTTTAACATCCCTTACAGTGATTTTAAGCCTCATATTAGTAGTTACATCAAATCTATGTGGCAGGCGGAATGGGATGGGGCGACAAATAACAAGCTCCATCGCTTCCGACCAACTATTTCCGATCACTACCCTTTCAGTAACCTTTGTAGAAAAGATCATGCTATTCTGACACGATGTCATATTGGTCACACACGACTTACACATTGCTTTTTGTTAGAGGGTAATATGCGACCAGCGTGTGTTCCTTGTCAGCAAGTGTTGTCTGTGGAACACATTCTTTTACATTGTACAGATTTTAATCATGTTAGAGGGCATTATTTCACAGTCGGATCTCTAAGAGATTTATTTTATTACACAAGCCCGCGTAAAATTATCTCATTTTTGAAAGTAATCAACCTTTTTAATAAATTTTAAAATTGTTTTTATTCTTTTAAAATTCAAGTCTCTCCATATCTATATCACAGGTTGATTTACACAGCATTGTTTGTACAACACTGACATTGAGTTTCGCACTCCTTAGTTTTATACCTCACATTTCATTTTCCATCGACTCTGTTTTTAATTATTTGATGGTGGATAACGGTCTTTTTTATAATTACATTCTTTTATCGCCACGATATAGCCTTGGCTGCTGATGTGGCGTTAAGCACCAAGAAAAAAAAAATCAGCTACTATCCAATCAGCTACTATCCTATCAGCTATTGTCTGATCAGCTACTATCAGTTACTATCCTATCAGCTACTATCCTATCAGCTACTATCCTATCAGCTCCTATCCCATCAGCTACTATCCTATCAGCTACTATCAGCTACTATCCTATCACCTACTATCCTATCAGCTACTATCCTATCAGCTACTTTCCTATCAGCTATCGTCCTGTCAGCTACTTTCGTATCAGCTACCGTCCTATCGTCTACTATCCAATCAACTAGTGTCCTATCAGCTACCGTCCTATCATCTACTATCCAATCAATTATTGTCCTGTCAGCTACTCTTCGCTACCCTGTACTTGCCTGAATGTCTTCCAGTTCTTAACACCTCACCCAACGCACATTTCCTACCAATGACCTATAAATAAATATAGAACATACGGACAGAACATAAGCACGAGCGTCTCCTCATTAAACTCCGTTGACAAACATTCCAGTCGATATCTATTTGAAAATGTCATGCTGAACAATTGCAAAATAATAATTGACAACTATTTTCAAGATGCGAATCCAACAAAAGGTAGAAGAATCTGTGTTCGAAAGCGATTCCGATTGAAATTCAAGTCTTGCCTCCATTGTTTTGACTTTCAAGTTTCATGTTCGACACGAACGTTCGATATTACTACGCGTTTGGGATTCCCCAATTCCATAAATTGTTAATGGTTATTTGGCTAATATAATTCTTGCAGTATTTGATTTTTCATGTGTTGTGACCAGTTTAAAATACTAATTGTCATATAATAAACAAATTACTACAACAGTCAATTGATCTGTATTGTTGTATTCCGTCGAATTGACGAGATGAGATCGGCCAGATCAAACTCGACGCCTGCGACATCTCGTTTGATCTGGCCGATCTCACCTCGTCAACTCGACGGAATACAACAACGTAGATCAATTGACTGCTGTAGTAATCTGTATTTATTTTGAATTGGAAAAGGCGTATGATACAACGTGAACGTATGGGATTTTAAAGGATCTGTTTGACATGGGGTTGAGACGGGTGTATGCCTCTTTTCATAGATTTTTTTTAAAGAACCGCCAATTTCAGGTTCGTGTTGGGACAACGTTATTTGATCCCCACGAACAAGAATTGGGCCTAGAGGGGTTGACCATCCCCTACTAAGCGGGTCCTCAGGTGGCGGATAGAGGACGGCCTGCTCAATGGGGTTTGCTTAACTGAGCAGGTTTGCTTAACTGAGCTGGTTTGCTTCGGAATATTTAAATACGCAACCCCGGACAAGAATGGTCAATCCTGCTAATACCATCTTGCAGCACACCTTGTTCTCCCGTGAGGTGCGATCCGAAGGCCCCGGATTAAGGAATCCTGGCAGTTGAGGACTAGTGGCCCCGGTTAGGGCAGTCTCCAGGATGGAGATCAGATCGTAAACAATGCCTTGGCGCTGATTTCCATTTTGGAGATAACGTCCAACACACTGCTTTGGCCCCAATTTCGGGCGTAGACGGATGGTCGGATGGCCCGTTCTGGCCAATCGATAGCCACCACCTCCCAAAAATCAGGGTGTCACGTCGGGGGCATTTGGTGGTCATTCAATCAGACATTTCTTTTAATCACATACCATAATTGCCATTGTGTACTGTTTTTAAACGTTATTTTTTATCAAATACTTAGTTTTTCTGCACTGTCTGTTTCAATTATACGTGGCAACTTTTATTACAGTGCTTTGTAAAGTGATTGGTTGAATGGCCGCCATCTGAAGACCTGGCACTTCCACACACGGGTCAATCAGTCCGTGGTGTGCTTCCGCATCAACACTGACTGAGTATACTGCTCCATACCAAGTATGTGAGAAGACTGGCAGCCTGGTGGGTTCACTGCATAGCAGTAACCCTACCCCTTGTTGGATTCCGTGGTGGGTGGGGGCCGGGGCAGTGAACAATTTACAACATACACTATGGCAAACCAACCAAACAAAAAACAAAAGACCTTTTTTAGTTACTGATATAAGGGACTCTAACTCTGACGGTGATTTAATAGCATCTCTGATTCAACCAGAGGATAATACTCCAAAATTTATTTTATTGAAATCATCAGATGAAAATAGGAAATTAGGCACCATTAACCCCTTTGCTCTTGAAAAAGTCACCAAGGGTGTTGCGGGAACTGTTAAGGTCATCAAGAAGATAAGATCGGGGGATATTTTAATAGAATGTATGAAACAAACTCAAGTTCATAACCTCATGCACACCACAAAAATAACTGATTTTAATGTAAAAGCAAATTTCCATAAAACTCTCAATTCAAGTAGAGGTGTCATACGAACTCGAGAACTGGCTGATATGAAAGAAACCGAAATCACACTGAAACCTCAAGGAATTACTGCCGTGAAAAGAATGGAAATTAAAAAAGAAGGAAAAATTATACCAACAAATACTTACATCTGTACTTTTGATGACTCAAGACCACCCAGAAATATTAAAACTGGTTAATTGAACGTCAAAGTGGATTTATACATTCCAAATCCACTTTGTTGTTTCAGGTGCCAAAAGTTTGGTCATGGACAGAATACTTGTCGAGGCAAGCAAACATGGCATAAATGCAGCAACATTCACGAAGGATGACGAGAAAAACTCACACATTTAAATGTCTTAACTGTCAGGGCAATCATATGTCATCCTCGAAGGATTGCTCTGTCTGGAAAAAGGAAACGACAATACAAAAAATTAAGTGTGAAAAGCAAATCAGTTTTAAAGAAGCCAGAGGCATTGTGCCATCCATGCCTGGCATGAATATATCAATAACATCCTATGCTGCCACATTGAAACACAAAAATTACCTACACGATCGGTCGAATGTCAGACACCGTGGACATGGCTCAGAAATAGCGCCATTCCATCTTTATTACAGGCCTTTACAATACAGCATTCAGACAAAGTAGAACCTAAATCAACATAGACACTATCAGCAACTCAAACAACTACACCACAGGAAAAATCAAAAACAAATCTGCAGAAAAAAACAAGAAAAAATTAACACAGAAGACAAAGTAAAGGAAACAAAATCCGAACAAAAAATGACCAAACTAAACAAAAACCGAAACCAGAATCACAAAATCTAAGTCAGAGTCAGAAACGAAAGCTGGAAGGAACCAAATATAAAACGGAAAAACACAAACAGTTCTCAGACAGAACACTTAAGGCTCTTCAAGACCCTGTGATCCTCAAGAGGTTTGAAGAGATGAAAGTCGGTGAATTCATTGATGAAACGTTCGAGCTCTTACTCTAGAACCCCTCTCAGAATAAGTCCACAAGGAAAACCTCACCGAAGAAACATACTGGGGCTATAACGCCCATACGTCCACCATCCCAATCTGCAGCCAAATATGGATAACACACAGAAAATAATATAATACAGTGGAATTGTCGAGGTTTTAGAGCTAACTTTAATGAACTGGGTCTTCTAAGCCAAAAATATAAACTTTCATATTCGTGGAACGTCCGCCTTGGTTAGAAACAACGTTATTCACAGTCCTGTAGCTTTGCAATCAAATTTACAGGCTGTAGCTGTACGCCTAACCTTAGACAAGACAATCACTTTATGTTCTATTTATGTTTCAGCAAATAAAACGCTGCAACTGAATGCTCTTGAGTTACTAGTCCAACAACTCCCAACTCCATATATTTTGCTGGGTGATTTTAACGCGCATGGCCCTATTTGGGGTAATTCCTGCAGTCAAGAAGATGTAAAAGGTAAAACTGTAGAAGAGTTCATTACAAAATTTGACTTGTGTTTGTTTAATGATGGTTCAGACACCTATCTGCACCCCGCATCTGGTTCGTTTACATCAACTGATCTTACAATTGAATGCCCTTCTATCTTCCTCGATTATTCTTGGAAGGTAGAAGATGAATTGTGCGGGAATGACCACTTTCCAATTGTGTTGGAGAGTGTAGTTCGGCGGACGATGAGAGAGTGCCCCAGTGGAGATTCAAAAAAGGTGGCTGGGACACTTTCTCATCGCTTTGTTCTGAACGCCTCACACGGGAAAAAATTCAAGATAGTGCTGACTAAATAGAACATTTCACAAACGAGCTGCTTGACATTGCAAGCACAGTCATACTGAACCCTCGGCAAATCCAAAACTAAACCATGGTTTGATAAAGAATGTAAACAGGCTATTAAGGATCGCAAGAAAACTGAACGGGAGTTTAACAAGTCACCAACCGCACATTAAGATTAACCAAAACACCCCCATCACTAAAAGTTGGAAAACGTTTAAAAAGATTAAAGGAAAAGAAACAAAATCAACTGTACAATACCCGAAGGAACACAACACACTAATTACATCAAAAAAAGAAATTTCTAACACATTGGCCTCCGCATTGTCGAAACATTCGTCGTCTGAAAACTGTAGTCCAGAATTTATCATAATTGAAAAAACAGCAAGAAAAACAAAATTTACCTCCAACAATTTAGAGGATTACAATGAACCTTTCTCTATGGAAGAGTTAAGTAACTCTTTGCATAGAGCAAAGGATACTGCCACTGGTCCCGATGAAATACACTACAACATTTTAAGACATTTACCACATTCCTCACTGGAACTTTTGTCAATTTTTAATGACTTTTGGGTAACTGGCTAGTTTCCACCATCCTGGCATAAAGTTACAATTATTCCCATTCCAAAGCCTGATAAAGATTACAGCAACCCAAGTAATTACAGGCCTATCGCTTTAACAAGTTGTCTGTGTAAAACCGTGGAACGGTTGATCAATGGTCGACTTTTCTGGTTTCTGGAATCGAACAATCTACTTGCGAATGTTCAGTGTGATTTCAGAAGCCAGAGAAGTACTTTGGATCAGTTGGTTAGACTTGAATCGTTTATAAGAAATGCCTTTGTCAGAAGAAAACATATGGTCACCATCTTCTAAGACGAGAAAAGGGCTTATAATACAACGTGGAAGTCTTGTATTTTAAAAGATCATTTTTAACTTGGGATTGAAAGGGAATATTCCTCTTTTTATAGGACATTTATTAAAGGATAGTCAGTTTCAAGTTAGAGTTAGGTTAACCTTATCTGATCCTAACGAGCAGGTATTGTGGGCTTCTCATGGTAGTATTTTTTCTTATTTCATTCCAATGTGTGATTTACTGGGATTTCCGGGTTTGATTATAAATGATAACTTCACAAGTGAATTATGCAATCAACAATCGAGTCATGTATCCGTGCGCACAAACGAAAGCAAACGAAAGCGTGGGTGTAATGGGGACTTGATTGTTTTTTGTTTTTTAACATGAAAAGCAGACGACACTTGCAAAGAAAATTATTGAATAACTAGTATTTTCATTTTTTATCTCAAAAACATTGGTTATGACCCCTCATTGGAACGAGCTCAACGAGCTCGTTCCAATGAAGGGTCACAACCTATATTTTAGTGGCAAAAAATGAAAAAATAATGAAAATTAATTGGCGATTTTTGAGAATAGCGCTGGCCGGTTTTGGCCGTTACGTTAGGTAAAGGGTCAAATAACATAGTTATCGTTAATAATGAAAAATAATAAACAGAGTAATCGCGCTTGACTGGACTGGTTACGTGAATAATTCATTCGAGGCGAGGGACTTTATTGTAAAACGCTCGTGCGCAGTCGCGCACTCATGTTTGGATAACGTCTGTCACCTCTCATGAATTATATCACGTAACCAGGACGTCCAGTCAAGCGATTACTCTCTATTTCATTGTTTGACAATGACCTGAATTTCATTTCTCATATAAAACAACTAAGAGATTGGGATGCTGACTAAAAAACAAACTCCATCTGTACAGATCGCATGTATGATCAATATTAGATGACGATTGTTTAGTCTTTCTAAGAAAGTCGGACGGCAAACCACTTGAGACAGTGCAAAATAGTTCAATCAGAATTAGCTCGGGTGCTTTTAGAACATCTCCAATAGAATCACCGCTCGTTGAGGCAGATGTTCCTTCTCTGGAGAAGCGCAGAATTAAACTATCACTCCAATATGTTTCTAAATTGATGGCAAATCCTTTAAACCCTGCTAAACATTATGTCTCAGACCCTCAAAATATTGCATTTTTTAACAGACACCAGAAACGCATTTGTCTATTGGGAATTAGAATTAAACCCCATATGGAGTCCGCCACACTTGAATCTGATATGATAAAAGAGAACCGTTGAACCACATATTCCTCCTTGGCATCTTATAAAATCTATTGTTGCTTTGGATCTCGCTTCAACCAAAACGTGTGAAACAAATTCTTTGCAGTTTAAGCAGAAATATGCAGAAATAAAGTTCAAGTTTATTGCATATAAAAGGAATTTTGAGGATGGATGTAAAGATGGTGATAAAGTATCATCATACGTTATTACTGTTATTCATTAACCGATAGAGGATTGTACAGTACGTGGAGAGTGTATTATCACTAAATCACCCGCAGAGTGAAGATTCCACCCAAGCAATAATTGCAAATTTGTTGCAAAGAATAACAAGTACAAGCAAAGTTCCAGCCAATGGACCTCCGGGTTATACCCGGAGGTCCATTGGTTGAAACATTGCTTGTGTTTTTTGTCCACATGCTCAGAATTTGAAAGTGATACTTCTTTGGGTGATAACTCCACCCCCGGGTGATTTCGTTGCAATCCACTCTCCACGTACTGTAACTCTTCTCTCGCTGGGCCAAATCACTGGTAATCTGGAGAGTTTGTGCCCCTCCACTTTCACTGTGTTTCCGCCGCACCTGTATTTTAGTTGTCGAAAAGCCTGAGAGCAAGCACATTCTACAATCACAAATATAACAACAGCCGATATCACAACTCAGTGACTCTATCTTGACATAAGAAATAAGGCATATGCCAATATAAACAATCTTCGTTGATCTTAACGTAATTTTATCTTTAATATTTAAACATCACGGTATTTTGAAACACAAAGTAAACATACAGATTAGAAACCAATACCTCTGAAAAGCGACATTATTAACACTCCACCGGCGATTTTGTAAGTTTCGCTCTCAAGGCACAACCATCTGACTTTATTAAGTAACACATTCACGACTCTTCCAGTTCTCGATTAGTTAAGTTACAGGATCGTACACCAGAACTGGTTTATCAGCTGTGCTTATGTGGAAGGTTTAGAAAATGACTGGGGTACTCTAACGATATGTCTAAGTGTCACTGATCTCAAAACAACCGGATTGCTGGAACGTCGTCGAAAAATAACAGAATGAAAAAATAAAGTTTCAGCGCGCCGAAGGCGCACAGGGACGATGTGGGATTTGAGATTCCTTGCGACCCGAATAACTTTATTTGCTTATGGATTCACGAGAGTTGGACGCGAGGGCCAATAATCTTAAATGGCAGAACTCAATCTGCCTACGCTCTTAATCGGCGTCAAATCAATTAACGCAGTAATTACTCCCATGGATGACGTTTGATGACTTAAAAGCTATTACGCTGTGGCTGTAGTCACAGCATGACAACTGCAGTTCATCAAAAGTCATGGTGTTTAGACAGGACGAAATCTAATTACACGGTCGCAACTTTACAATCTCGTCACTTATTTTATGTCACCAATAATTAAAATAGTATCAACTTTACGATCTCGTAACTTATTTTATGTCACCAATAACTAAAATAGTAACAACATTACGATCTCGTCATTTATTTTATGTCACCAATAACTAAAATAGTATCAACTTTACGATCCTGTCATTTATCTTATGTCACCAATAACTAAAATAGTATCAACTAACGATCTGGTCATTTATCTTATGTCACCAATAACTAAAATAGTAACGACATTACGATCTCGTCACTTATTTTATGTCACCAATAACTAAAATAGTAACAACATTACGATCTCGTCACTTATTTTATGTCACCAATAACTAAAATAGTAACAACATTACGATCTCGTCACTTATTTTATATCACCAATAACTAAAATAGTAACAACATTACGATCTCGTCATTTATTTTATGTCACAATAACTAAAATAGTATCAACTAACGATCTGGTCATTTATCTTATGTCACCAATAACTAAAATAGTAACAACATTACGATCTCGTCACTTATTTTATGTCACCAATAACTGAAATAGTAACAACATTACGATCTCGTCATTTATTTTATGTCACCAGTAACTAAAATAGTATCAACTTTACGATCTGGCCATTTATCTTATGTCACCAATAACTAAAATAGTAACAACATTACGATCTCGTCACTTATTTTATGTCACCAATAACTAAAATAGTAACAACATTACGATCTCGTCATTTATTTTATATCACCAATAACTAAAATAGTAACAACATTACGATCTCGTCATTTATTTTATGTCACCTATAACTAAAATAATATCAACTTTACGATCTGGTCATTTATCTTATGTCACCAATAACTAAAATAGTAACAACATTACGATCTCGTAACTTATTTTATGTCACCAATAACTAAAATAGTAACAACATTACGATCTCGTCATTTATTTTTTGACACCAATAACTAAAATAGTAACAACATTACGATCTCGTCATTTATTTTATGTCACCAATAACTAAAATAGTATCAACTTTACGATCTCGTCATTTATCTTATGTCACCAATAACTAAAATAGTAACAACATTACGATCTCGTCACTTATTTTATGTCACCAATAACTAAAATAGTAACAACATTACGATCTCGTCATTTATTTTATGTCACCAATAACTAAAATAGTATCAACTTTACGAGCTCGTCATTTATTTTATGTCACCAATAACTAAAATAGTATCAACTTTACGATCTCGTCATTTATTTTATGTCACCAATAACTAAAATAGTATCAACTTTACAATCTGGTCACTTATTTTTTTGTCACCAATAACTAAAATAGTAACAACATTACGATCTCGTCATTTATCTTATGTCACCAATAACTAAAATAGTATCAACTTTACAATTTGGTCACTTATTTTATGTCACCAATAACTAAAATAGTAACAGCATTACGATCTTGTCATTTATTTTATGTCACCAATAACTAAAATAGTAACAACATTACGATCTCGTCACTTACGTTATGACACCAATAATTAAACTAGTAGCAACTTTACAATCTGGTCCTTATTTTATGTCACCAATAACTAAAATAGTATCAACATTACGATCTCGTCACTTACTTTATGTCACCAATAATTAAACTAGTAGCAACTTTACAATCTGGTAACATAGTTTATGTCACCAATAACTAAAATAGTATCAACATTACGATCTCGTCACTTACTTTATGTCACCAATAATTAAACTAGTAGCAACTTTACAATCTCGTAACTTATTTTCTGTCACCAATGACTAAAATAGTAGCAACTTTACAATCTCGTAACATATTTTATGTCACCAATAACTAAAATAGTAGCAACATTACGATCTCGTCACTTACTTTATGTCACCAATAATTAAACTAGTAGCAACTTTACAATCTCGTAACTTATTTTCCGTCACCAATAACTAAAATAGTAGCAACTTTACAATCTCGTAACATATTTTATGTCACCAATAACTAAAATAGTAGCAACACTACGATCTCGTCACTTACTTTATGTCACCAATAATTAAACTAGTAGCAACTTTACAATTTCGTAACTTATTTTATGTCACCAATAACTAAAATAGTATCAACTTTACGATCTCGTAACTTATTTTATGTCACCAATAACTAAAGTATGTTGTAAATATTCAATTAGTATTGACAGTATTAAGGGATGACACTATGGGGACCTGATTTAACACTGAAAATTCCCATAGATATTTCTTCGCCAGAGTGCCATCGACCAATGGCACTCTGACGAAAAGAATGTCTATGGTAATTTTCAGTGTTAAATCAGGTCTCTATAGCACACACGGCACAAATGTTCAAAATTCAAAACCCTATGGGAATTTTCAATGTTAATTCAAGTCTCCATATTACACACGATCGTGCTTTTTCTGTGGCGAACGAATGTCTATGGGAATTTCAGTGTTAAATTAGGTCCCCATAGGGTCATCCCTTACTATTATTGCCACGAAAAATGTATACATCATCAACATATTCATGCTTCAAAGACATGAAAGTGTTTTCTTTGAAAAGCGACCGATGATTGCGAGGCGTCGAGAAATGAAAACCTTCGAGATTATTTTAGTTGTTGAACATTATTTATAGCAACTTCCCCACGCCACCCACTATGATGACGGTGGTTGAACCACTTTCTATTCAGTTGTGTAGAGAGCAGTTGTCAATAATCGGCAACGAATCGGCAAGGACGAATGGTAATAACTGATCCTCTCAGCCCTTTGGGGTGGCAGAATGAAATTATTTCGGAACTCCTCTATGACTACAACATTGAACCACACATATGTTGTACGCAATTTTCCATACACGTGTGCGGTGATGAAATTCAGAGATACGGGGGTCAAAACGGCATGGTGCCATGTGCCGAAAGGTTTTGGTAATAATGAAGTTTTTTGGAGTTTTAACTGTTGAGTCGTATTATCAGAATTTATCATTCTGCGGTTAGCTTTATTTTTGTTGGTACTAGTTTTCGTGGTTGTGCAACAAAAATACTTTTTCCTGGGTCGCCCATTTCTAAAATTAAATTTGTATATCCCACGACACAAGTCTGCACTAGCCTAATATTAGGGCCCCTTGCGAAGCTTCGAGATTCGATTCGATATCGAATCCTAGGGTGGTATTCGGTTCTATTCGAAATGGGCTGCCCGATTCATTTTCCTTCAACTGTTTACAGGAATTTCGTTTGGTAACTTAGTCGTCTCACAAAACGTATAGCGAAGATAGAAATTGTACATTAATAACGTTGAAAATAAAGATTGAGTGTAATTTCCGCTATATTAACATAAAAAGCATCTGTACCAGTGCCATCATCCATGCTAATTCCAGTTCCACTGGGCACTACCATTGCTGAAAGCAAATTTAAAGTTCCAAAGTAATATCGACGCTGAGCTCACGGTTGCTAGCGGTTAGACCCGGGGAGTGCCCCGTAGAGAATTCTCGCACCTGTTTCGATTTTTTAATAAAAATCCTTACTGCGTAATATTCCAACTACTTCATCAAGGCATGCCTTCGACGAATATTGTATCAGTAGGGACGTCAATGGGCCTTTATTCGATTCGAGATTCAATTCGATTTACACTTGATTCGATTCAAATCGAAAATATGTGATTCACAGGGACTTATCTAATGTCACTATCCAAACATGCCGACAATGAACAGCAATACTTTTTGGGCGTTAAGACGTCATCGGATCCCAAGTGCTGTGTAACTTGTATCAGGACTCGTACTTTCATGTCCAAGTGTAAAACGATTTATTTAAGAAAGTAAACGGGAATTAAGACCAACATAATCGAAATATCAATCCGTTCATCAATAGCTACAAATCACAACCTTGTCTCTAATGATGTTGGATAACATCTGGTCGATATTTAGTTGAATCAACCACAAAAATAACAAAACTAAAACAACCACGAATACAAATATACTCACAGTATTAAATAGAGAGTAATCGCTTGGCTGGACTGGTAACGCGAAATAATTCATGAGAGGTGAGGGGGACGTTGTACAAACACGAGTGCGCGAATGGGCACGAGTGTTTTACAATATAGTCCCTCGCCTCGAATGAATTATTTCACGTAACCAGCGCTTACTCTGTTTATTACTTTTCATTATTAACGATAATTACATTATTTAACCATTTACCTAACGTAAAGACTAAAAAAACAAACCAGCGCTATTCTCAAAAATCTCCAATTAATTTTCATTATTTTTTCATTCTTTTTTAGTTATCATTGACAAAAATAAGTGCCGCCGATCAGCGGCGTAGCGGAAAATCGTGTGCCCCCCGCCCCCCCCCCCGCCCCCCCCCCCCCCCCCGCGAGATAGAGACGGGGCCCTTTCATAATGGTGGTTGCCTTTAAAACGGGAGCAAATTTAGTGTTGTTGCCGTGCACAGCATACAGGGTTTCACGTAGTACATACGCCATAAATTAAATGAAGGTATAGCCTATAGGATCGATTTTAAAAGTACGACTCTGTAGATTTTTTCATTACAAGTTTTAAGTTTCACCCCCACCATCCAACGATACACACATGCACGCCCAACATGTGTGACTTGAGAGGCACCATGTATGTATATTGTTCATTTCTCACCCCTATCAGTTACAATGATGTAGCGTTCACTTAACCCTTTACCTAACCTGAAAAGCAGACGACACTTGCAAAAATAATTCTTGAATAACTAATTCTTTTCATTTTTTGTCTCTAAAACATAGGTTATGACCCCTCATTGGAACGAGCTCGTTACAATGAGGGGTCATAACCTATGTTTTTGAGACAAAAAATGAAAATAATAGTTATTCAAGAATTTGTTTTGCAAGTGTCGTCTGCTTTTCATGTTAGGTAAAGGGTTAAAAAACAATGAAGTCCCCATTAAACCCATGGCAAAGCGTCTTCGTTATCGTTTATAATCAAACCCGGAGATCCCAGTAAATCACACTTTGGAAAGTAATAAGTAGAATGTAGGGGATAATACGGGGAATTATCTCATGAGTGTGGACCTGAACATTTTATTTTTCACCATCGCTTGCGTGTGGTCCACACTTTATTATATACTACGTGACATTTTACTGCGCAATATTCAGCACAATTCGACTGCAAACAATTTCAAGACAATAACAGAAAGTTGTTGATCGTTGTTTCAAGGCGGCGTTCAAGGCTTACCTCACGCGCAGAAACGTAA
Source organism: Pictodentalium vernedei (assembly GCA_031216915.1). Taxonomy (NCBI): domain Eukaryota; kingdom Metazoa; phylum Mollusca; class Scaphopoda; order Dentaliida; family Dentaliidae; genus Pictodentalium; species Pictodentalium vernedei. Next base: position 873,938,339 of record CM062297.1, on the reverse strand, counting down.
CGTCATTTACGAACCTACTGGAAAAATTCATCGTGTGGACCTGAAAATATTATTTTTCACTCACGCAAGCGCTCGTGAAAATAAAACTGTCATGTCCACACTAATGGGATAATTCCAGATACTGACTAAACTGGAGTAGATTTTCATTTTTATTTTTTTCTACGAGACATTTTATTGCACAATATTCAGTCCAACTGCGAACGTTTCAAAACCAATAACAAAGATCAGCTGATCGTTCCTTCAATGCGAAGTAATGCGCCGAAGCGTGACGTCATTTAGGAAGCTGCTGAGGAATATTTCTCGATAGATGTCGAGAAATATCTTTTAGATAATTTCCTATAATTCACAGGCTAGCGTATAATAAAAATCTTATATTACCAACACTAGGAAAAAAATCCGTGTTCATAGTACAATATATGTTTATTGAATACGTTAACCCTTTCAACACGATGGGCCGTTTTTCGCCAGTCAAGCATGTCCCCTCGGGATTTGAGACATATCACCTTGGTAGAAACTCCATTCAGCGGATTGTTTATGCATTTACCGCGCACTGCAAAGTACAAGAAATGCAGTGTAGCCCGATGAAAGTAGATTTTCCACTCAAACACCATTTACTATTTCTTCAAAAAGCATCTTAAATCTTTGAAATGGAGAGACCGCTTTTCCGGCCCAGGAACATGATACTTCATAATTCCATTAAGTCGGATGGCTGCTAAGTAAATCTGTGGGGTAGATCAATCAATATTTTCAGCCTGCATCCTCTAATCGGTCTACCTCCAAATAATGAGTACGGACCCTTCCAATTGCTGGTATTGAACTGAGATGCCACCATGGTGCAAAAGGTTAAATTATGGTAATGCGTCAAGCTCCCGTGTTAATAATACCCCACACAATGGCCATTAACTGGTTGAGTGCTAGATTATTTCTGGTGGTCTGAATTGTTATTCGAAATTTATTTTATTACAAATTATTAGAGAGTGCCCACAGGCACTTTCCAATAATATGTAATAAACCAATTTATATAAAACAAAACATTATTTTCATTTGACTGAATATGAAACTGGAGCAGGAAAAATGTTGACTTTTGCTCTGGTGCCCTCATTTTTCTCAAAGCCCTGATAGTGGGTTCTAGCACCTAACCAGTTAATTATACTCCTTTCTATTTACTTCGTTGTTGTGTTCTGCAGCACGCTCAAAGAGTTCTTTCCAGCAGTGTATTCCGCGACTACTTTATGCCAACAGAAGCTTTGGAGTACAACCTTGTTTTAACATCACAGAAGAGAACATTAATTATAGCGTCATAACCGCTGTGAATATCTAATATCCAGTTCATTTCGTTTCTGTGTCACGTTATCTGCAGGTGCGTGTGTTTTGTTTCCCAATGGATGACGATAAACTGAACAGTGTTATGTCTACCGATATTGTTATTAGAGATGCAACTCCAGGAAATTTGAAGGATATTTTTGATTTATTTGAGCAATCTTCGTCAGACATTCCTCGAAATTTTTCGTTTTTGGAATGCACATTGCAGCATTATCCCGGCTGTGGGAAAATAGCAACACTGGGAGGAAATATATGCGATAAGTAGCTAACATTTTTTCTTCAATTCGCACCTTCAGTTAGAGCTGTAGGTTAACCGAAACCGAACCGAGGTTTTTAGTTTTTTTAAAAAACCGAAACCGAAACCGTCGACATCCCGTAATCTAAGGTTTTTCGTTTTTTATTAAATACCATCTTGCTGCAGAAATTCACAGAATGTAGCCATCCCAGAGTGGTGAGAGTACCCAGACACTGCCAATGGCAGTGCCTGGGTACTCTCACTACTCTGGGAAGGCTACATTCTGTGAATTACCGACATTTCAGTTTAGTTGTGTTTGCAGCTTTCCTCAAGTTGCGTGTAGGTGTCAGACCTCGAAAAATGGCCAAACACAATAAAAGTTCTGTATATTTAGGTAATTATTATATTGGCCTTCCTTATTCTTCATCAATGGCGGATACAGAGAGGGAGGGGGGCGTCCCCCCCCCCCCCTTTAGCTCGTGTTTGTCTCGCATGTAGGGCGTAGCTAGGATTTTCATTTGGGGACAATACATGAATTAAAGTAAAAACATACAACGACATTTATTTCCTCCATCACCATTCGCTATGGAAAACAAATATACCGTTGAAATTATGCAAAATATATCTACTGGTCGCCTTCATTTATAACGTCACCGACACAGCATGATTTTGAGGTGTTACATGCCCCTAGCCCCAGGTACCCCATGGCTATGCCAATTATGGGTCAGGATCTTAATTGGCATAGTCATGGGGTACCTAAGCCTAGAGGGTTGACTGCTGAAAACTTTCAAACGCTGGCAGATCGCAATGTTCTCCTGAGGTTAAGTCGGTTATGACTGTAAACAGAGTGTCCAAAATACAATATTATGGTAAACGGATCTGAAGAGCATATTTCAAATTTTCTAATTCTGTCTTGAACGTATGACAGAATTTGAAATTCTGAAACATCTGTATAAAAAGTGTTAATTAGCCGTTCAAAAATTCAAGAGGATTTCCACCCCAGAAGCCACCAGAATGCCCCATTTGGTCGCTCATTTCCAAAAAAATTCTGGGGGGAGAACCCCAGACCCCCCTACAAAAGCTCGTGCCTTCAACACTCGCAGCAGATGCCTTCGGCATCTGCACGATTCACCCCCCCCCCCCCCTTTGAGAATTCCTGTATCCGCCACTGTTCTTCATGTATTATAGCTTAGTTCGGGCATTCATTGAGTTTCACTCATTTTCACTACCATTCAGTTATGACTCCGGACATAAGAATGAGTTTTATTGAATTTTACTTGGCCTCATGAACAAACCGAAAACCGAACCGAACCGAGGTTTTACTCCACCTGAAAAACCGAAACCGAACAAGAAATTTAAAAACCTACAGCTCTACCTTCAGTGACATATTTTCAACGTAAAATATAGCGAACACCCACTGTTCTTGAGGAGGTACAGTTGACACTAGAAGTCCTGTCACAATTAGCGCAATACTTTCTCATTAGTTAACATAGTTTTTACTGCAGAAGAATGTGGTAGTCTGAAATAACAAGATCTTTTGCGCTGTGCAATGAAAATGTAATTCACTATTATCGATGTTGGAAGTGAAATCACGAACGGAATCGATCAAACATAAAGAAAATATTGAGCCTACAGTATGTGGAGGGCGTATTACTATTAAATCTCTGTGGGATAGATTTTTCACTCAGTAATTAATTATTTACAATTTCTGAAGACACAACACAAGAAGCACTTGCCAACTTTCATCACATGAACCACCGGGTTGCACCCGGTGGTCCATGAGATGAAAGTTGTAAAGGTTTTTTGTGCTGTTATGAACAACTATAAATACTTTTCGAGTAGAGAATATATGGCGCTGCGATTAAATATTAATCCACAGTCTTAATTTTGTATGTGGAGTTGAATTTTAATATCTGTTTATGTCATTACCTGTACATGTATCCCGGTAGAGGAATGATGTTAATGATCTCTGTTTACTAGTATAGAATTGTACAGAGTTGTGCATGCCGGAATTGGGTTACGCTAATGGTTCAATTTGATAGGGACACAAGTGCACTTACTCAGCACGCTATTACTTCGAGGTAGTGCACAATTCACAAGACTTCCAGTTTCAACTGTTGCAGAAATATTTCTAACTGTAAGAATATGCCGCGGGTGAAAACGTATATTCCTTGCAGTCACGCATGCGGATAAGTAGGTAGAGTAGTTTTATTTGTTTTACCATTGGCGCTACAGTTTTTGAACTGAAGGTATGGTAAATTATGTTTGGTCCTCCAATGTTTCTCAAGTGTTTTTGCCTTATTACAATATATGGGAGAGTGACCCTTGTTACAACCAGTAGTGTATAAATTTACCAGTAATGTCGAAATCGACCAGTAATGTCGAAAAAATTAACCAGTAATGTCGAAATCAACCAGTAATGTCGAAAAAATCGACCAGTAATGTAAAAATCCGTAATGTCGAAAAATTAACCAGTAGTGTCAAAAAGTGACGAGCAAAATGACGATTTTTCGCAAAAACCTGTGTTATAAAAACCTTTACAGCCAGTCACATATCGGTCGCATATTGTTTGTACGGCTACTTACAAATTTCGAAAACAGTCTCTGTACATTTACACGTCAAGCTCCAATCATTTAAAGTTACATTCCTTTTCAACTTTAACTTACAAGTCGAGTTGTGTATACATAAGTGACTGACTTATACACGTCCAAACGGAAAAAAAATTAATAGATACACATCTCACAGAAAGAACGCGTGTGTGTGTGTCTGTAATAAAGGTTCTCTTTGACGGTACATGTATCCGTACTAAGGCCACACAGTACCAGTGTGTATGGGGGCGGGGGGGGGGGGGGCGTGGGCGAAAATATTCTTTAGTCAAGAAATTTTAGTTAATTCAAGTTTTAGTTTACATGAATCAATCAAACCCACGAGCAAGTTTCGTGCAATTCATCACTGTTATATGTTACCACTGTAGTCCTAGGGAGCCCAGAAGGACGGAAGGGCGCAAGTTCCTCTGGGATGGAAATCTGGACAGAGGGTCAGAACGTTCCGATTGGATACATGTAGAAAGCAGATCAACGGATCACGTTCCCAAAGTTAATTCAATGAATCAATGTGTTACTAAATTTCTCTTCAACGTGTTTATGTCCAGAATTCGAATTTCTGAACCTGGTTCACTAAAATCGATCTGAGCCTCCGTAAAACTCGACTCAAATCGATTTCAGTGGACAGGATACAGTAAGTTCAAATGAGATCGCGACGCATTGGATATACTTTATATATTAACACACGGAAGGGACAGAATGTCCTCTCCCTTGACCACCTGTGAACGGAAAGGGGCGAAGGACTCCACCCTGTGGAGTATCTGGTGGCTCTTTGGACTTTCACAAATATATATATGTGAATAAAGCATGCGATATGATTAACTCTTAACCCTTTACCCAACGCAGACGTTATCAAAATTTATTATTTTAAATATCATTTTTTATTTTTTTTTCAAAATATTTCAATGAAACCATATCATGTGACCCCTATTTGGAACGAGCTCGTTCCAAAGAGGGGTCACATGACATGGTTTTGTTGAAATTTATCGAAAAATAATATTTTTTCAGCTGCTGAATTTGCATATTAGCCTTCCGGAAAAATGCTTGTTTTTATTCCAACCCCCGATGTATCAACGATGTACGCGTAGTAAACTCTGAATTCTGGATATAAAATGCACGAAGAGAAGTTTAGCGAGATACTAATTCGCTGAATTAGCTTTGCGATCGTGATCAATGGACATCGATATCACATTATCCATGTGGAACGTTCTGACCCTCTGTACATGTCGCCTCGCGAGCATTCAGCCTTCAGGCTTTCCGGTTCTCTGAGGTGGTGAAGTCTGACACTCTGATGAATTGTTCGATATTACCTCATGGATATAATCGACACTCGGAAATTAAAACTTGGTTGTCGACTCGTGGAAACAGGCTTGGTTGCCGTAAAAAAACTCTTCCGAGTTAAGAATGTTTATCTCATAAATGGCCGTGTATTCGAATAATAAAAAGCTTGAATAAATGTTTGCTTTATTCACCTAGTAGGGTTTTAAATTTTCCCCGCAGGTTTAACACTGAAAAAATTATTCCTGCAGAAGAGACGGACCTGTTGATCTCTGGCGACTACCGCATTCGTGTTGTCGTGACCTGTTTTACGCTTGTGGGAGACATAATGGACCAAAGCTTATCGAACGCTGACCGTCGCATAAATGTTTAGTTTTAGAATATATGCCACCTTTCAACTCTGCCTAACAACAAAACGAACAATAATTAACAAAGAACCAAGGGATGTTTGATCATCCCCTACTAGACGGGTCCTCGGGTGGCGAATAGAGGACGGCCGGCTCAATTGGGCAGGTTTGCTGGTTTTAAATTATCAGGTTTGCTCAGTTGAGCTGGTTTGCTGCGGAATATATAAATGTGCAGACAAAACTGGTCAACCCTGCTAATTCCATCTTGCAGTCACCTTGCTCTCCCGTGAGGTGTATTCCGAAGGCCCCGGAGGAAGGAATCCTGGCAGTTGAGGACTAGTGGCCCCGGTTAGGGCAGTCTCCAAGATGGAGATCAGGTCGTAAACACTGCTTTGACCCTGGTCTTCATTTTTCAGATCATGCCCAACACACTGCTTTAGCCCCAACTTCAGCAGTAGAGGGATGTTCGGATGGCCCGTTCTGGGCAATTGAGAGCCCCCGATCAAAAATAAAAACATGCAGGGTGTCACGTCGGGGGGCATTGTGCGGTCATTCAATCAGTCATTTCTCTTAATTGAATGTTATCATTGCTACGGAGAATCGACGGAGTATCGACTCCCAACGTCATTTTTAACCTTTTTAACATACCCTCTTTTGGTGCGCTGTCTGCTTTAATTCTTCGTAGCCATTGTCATAGCACACGTTACACAAAATGATTGGTTGTATGACCACCACGACCTGGCACTTCCAAAACACTCCACGGGTTAATCCACCCTCGGTATGCATTAGCCTCAACATCGGGGGAGTATACTCTTCATATACTCCTGGTTTTGTCACCACCTCTTGTTAGGCTGGGACATAGCCCCTAAGATGGGCTCGAAGTAAGGGTGGAAAGCATGAAGTGATGAATATATTCTCTACAATTCTATGGCTACCAAAAACACATCAAAAAGACTACATACAGATATCACAAATTCTGATTCTGACTCAGATCATGACAACATAAAACACGAACAAGATTCCTAAATACTGGCCTAAATTTGTAGTGATTTATTCTGCACAAGAAAGCGACTAATATTAACCCGTTTGCATTGGAAAAGGCAATCAAGGGCATAGCCGGTACGGTTAATGGGGTCAAATGATAACATCTGGTGGACTGTTGATTAAATGTGCTAATCATACACAAGCCTTCAATCTTCTAGAACCAAAAAAAACCTGTTCGACATGGAGGTTCATGTGAGTTCTCAAAAAACCCTCAATACCAGCATTGGAACACGAGAACTTGCCGATATGGACCAATTAGACATTTTAGAGGAATTAAAACCACAAGGAGTAATTAATTTCAAACGAATCAAAATCAGGACGAACGGAAGTGATATCAAAACCAACACATATATATTTGGCTTCAATACTCCTCAACCTCCAAAGTCCATCAAAAGAGGCTATATGAATGTTAAAGTGGACATATATACAGTACGTGGAGAGTGTATTATCACTAAATCACCCACAGAGTGGAGATTCACCCCAAGCAATAATTGCAAATTTGTTGCAAAGCATAACAAGCGCAAGCAAGGTTTCAGCCAATGGACCTCCGGGTTAAACCCGGAGGTCCATTGGCTGAAACATTGCTTGTGTTTTTAGTCGATATATACAAAATTTGAAAGTTACAGTTTGGATGATAACTCCACTCCGCGGGTGATTTAGTTACAATGCACTCTCTACGTACTGTTTAACCAATTTCAAGATAGTGCTGATCAAATAGAACATTTTACAAACGAGTTGCTTGACATTACAAACACAGTCACCACTAAAACCTCGGCAAATCGAAAACGTTTCACCAAACCATGGTTTAATAATGAATGTTAACAGGCTATAAAGGATCGCAAGAAAACTGAGCGGGGATTTAACAAGTCACTAATCACACATAATTTGGGTAAACTGCGTATAAATCGGACAAAAACTAGATGAATTTTAAAACGAAAAAAGAAAAGTTCTTGGGCAACTTATGTTTCTAACCAAAACACCAGCATCACTAATATTTGGAAAATGATTAAAAAGATTAAAGGAAAAGAAAGAATATCAACAGTACAACACCTGCAAGATAACGAGACCCAAAAAAGAAATTTCAAACAATTTGGCCTCCACATTTTCTAAACATTCGTCGTCTGAAAATTGTAATCTAGAATTTATCAAAATTGAAAAAAAGCAACAGGAAAAACAAGAGATCAAATTGCCTCCAACAATTTAAAGGATTACAATGAGCCTTACTCTATGGAAGAGTAAAGTAACTATTTGCATAGAGCAACGGATACTGCCACTTGTTCCGATGAAATACATTACAACATTTTAAAACATACGCCTCGGTCTTCACTTAACCTTTTATTATCCATTTTTAATGGCATTTATGTGACTGGCCAGTTTCCACTATCCTGGCGCAAAGCAACAATAACTCCCATTCCTGATAAAGATCACAGAAACCCAAGTAATTACAGGTCTATTGCCTTAACAAGTTGTCTGTGTAAAACCATGGACAGGATGATCGATGATCGACATGTCTGGTTTCTGGAATCAAACAATCGTCTTGCGAATGTTCACTGTGGTTTCAGAAGCCAGATAAGTACAGTGGATCATTTGGTTAGACTTGAAACGTTTATTAGAAATGCTTTCGCTACAAAAGAACATGTGGTTGCCCTATTCTTTGATCTAGAAAAAGCATATGATATTACGTGGACGTATGGGATTTTAAAAGATCTTTTTAACATGGGGTTGAGAGGGCGTATGCCTCTTTTTATTGAAAACTTTTTAAATGACCGCCAATTTCAAGTTCGTGATGTGTCAACGTTATCTGATGCTCACGAGCAAGAAATGGGGATTCTTCAGGGTAGTATTTTATCAGTTACCCTTTTTTCGGTTACAATTAATAGTTTCATTGATGCAATTGAAAATATGATCGATTCATCATTGTACGTCGATGACGTATTGATCTGCTATAGCAATAAAAACATGAATGTTATAGAGCGCATACTTCAGCTGTGTTTAAATAGGATCCAAAAATGGGTCACAGAAAATGGTTTTAAATTTTCAAAAAACAAATTTTGTTCATTTTTGTCAGCTTCTGAAACATCACCTCGATCCGGAGTTAAAAATCGATGGAGTCCTAATAAAGTTGTTAAGGAAGTGAAATTCTTAGGTTTGTTGTTTGACAACAAACTGAATTTAATTTCTCACATAAAACAACTAAAAGTTAAATTAAGTGAGCACTGAACCTTCTGAGGGATGTTGGTAGGACTGATTGGCTGCTGACCAAAAACTATTACTCCATCTGTATAGATCACTTGTTCGATCAAAATTAGATTACGGTTGTATAGTTTACGGTTCTGCAAGGAAGTCATATCTCAAACCACTTGATGCAATTAATAATAGTGGTATTAGAATTAGTCTAGGTGCGTTTCGGACATCACCAATAGATTCAATGTTTGTAGAAGCTGAGGAGCATTTAAACGACATCAGAAACATATTCCTCCATTTGGGAATTAGAATCCACTTTGAGTCAGCCAAAATTGATTCTGATTCTATAAAATAAAACCGTAAATCACATATACTTCCTGGGCAACTTAAGAAACCTACAGTTATTTTGGACCTTGCTTCTACCAAAAAGTTCGGAACAAATTCTAAGCCTCTCACTCATTTTAACTTTCCTTTCAGTGATTTTAAACCACATTTTAATAATTACATCAAATCTCTGTGGCAGGCGGAATGGGATGGGGCGACAAATAACAAGCTCCATCGCTTCCGACCAAATTTTTTTATCACTACCCATCCAGTAACCTTTGAAGAAAAGATCATGTTATCCTGACACGATGCCATATTGGTCACACACGACTTACAAATTCCTTTTTGTTAGAGTGTAATATGCGACCAGGGTGTGTTCCGCGTCAGCAGGTGTTCTCAATGGAACACATTCTTTTACAGTGTACTGGTTTTAATCATGTTAGAAGGCAATATTTTACAGTCGCATCTTTAGGAGATTTATTTTATTTTACAAGCCCGCAAAAATTATCTCATTTTTAAAAGTAATCAACCTTTTTACTTAATTTTAAAATTGTTTTGATCCTTTTAGCCTAGACTCTTCAAGACTCAATTCATAAGGTTGATTTTAAGTTTTTTTTTTTTTTTTATCTCATTACTCATTGCTGGTCAAATAACTCTTGTATTAACACGTCGATTGTAGTTATTTTCCATTTCTATTGAAACAGTTTACTTCATATTTGACGCTGTCATGTCTTACTTTTCACACTTTCTTCGCCGCGATGTAGCCTTGGCTGCTGATGTGGCGTTAAGCACAAATGAATAAATTGACAGAGAAAAAACAAATTAAACAAATCAAAATCCTGCGTTGAAAAGCATACAAGTTCGATCGTTAAAGACGGGGGCAAGATGATTTCCAAATTAGGGAAGTGTAGATAAACAAATGCAGGTGTCGTCTGCTCTCGTTATAAAATCGACGACGAAAAAACAACAACAGACGACGATAATAAGAAAGATAAGAAAGATTGTTCATTTAATAAAGTATTTTTTGCAAGTTTAGCTCAGGTTTGTAAGGGAATATTTTTAGACAGAAATATATCACTGCGCGTTTTTTATTTTTGGCAGTTTTGCTTGTCGGTCGAATTGTACCAATGTGCTCAACGCTGTTTTTGCAGCGATTAACAGCACGATTTCGCCGCATCTGCCATGTAAAGGATTTATGAGATAAAAAAAATAAATGTATAGTATTTTCAAGTAAAAAAAAACGTTCTTCTCGTTGGATTAAGAATGAAACCGACTCGCCAGAGGCTCGTAGGTTTCATTTTCTTAATCCTACTTGTAGATTTTTTTTTTTTACTTGAAAACACAACACATTTATTCTATATTTCCTTACTCTCGCCTCCAATTTAACACCACTTCACAATTTACAACTTATGTATTCATTTATGTATTGGTGCTTTACGTCATATCAGCAGCTAAGGCTATATCGTGGCGAAGAAAATTATGCATTATAACAAAGTTCAGTATTTTCCATGACGTAAAGAAAAACATGTAGAAAAAATATGCCGATGAAATATAAGGATCAAAAATTAACACAGTACTGAGAAAACGAGACCAGTTGTTTAAGGAATACTGTAGAGTGTAAATCAACCTGTTGAATAGATGAGAGTTTAGAGGAAAAAAGATAAAAACAATTTAAAATTTATTAAATAATTATTTCAGGAGCGATATAATTTTATACAGTTAAAACTAGAAGTCCTGTCATGAAATATGCGCTTATCTAGGCTTAATTGCGCGTAGGAATTGCGCGCAATTGCCATATCGAAGGGCATCCAAAGCATGGCAGGTTCTTCTGGTTACTCATAGAGAACACAGGCAATGTTTCTGCCAATGGACCTCCGGGTTACCCGGAGGTCCATTGGCTGAAACATTGCTTGTGCACAGTGCCATTTGTACATAATTTGATAGCCTTACTGTGATCATAACGCGTACATAAACGCGCAGATCAACGTGCTATTTGTGTGCATTTCATGACAGGACTTCTGGTGTTAACCGTAAGAAGTTGTGTTGTAAAATAGGTTTCGAAGAGACGCAACATTACAATACTGCAGCCTGACAAGATAAAAATCTACACAGTGTAAATGAATGTGTGCCACTGTCAACACCTGCTGACAAGCAACACATTCTGACCGTATATCACCCTCTAACAAACAGGAGTCTGTCAGTCTTGTACGACCAATATGACATGATCTTTTCTACAAAGGTTAATATTTATCAGTAATAGTTAAAGTAATAGATAGCTTGCTATTTGTCGCCCCATCCCATTCCGCCTACCACACAGATTTGATGTACTTACAGGTATGTGGTTTACAATCACTGAAAGGAATTTTAAAATCACCGAGAGGCTTGGTTAAAGCCTGTTTTGCTGCATTGTCTGCCCTTGTGTTACCGGAGATAATAGCATGTCCAGGTAACAAGCAAAACACGATATCATATCGGTCAGATATGAGAGTAATCAACTTCTCATGAAGTTCCAAGATGAGAGGGTTCTTCAACTTGGGGTTGAGTGTAGGTAGCAAAGAGGAAGGAGAGTCGGAAAAGAAAGTCGACTTCCTTAGTTGTATATTCTCGATGTGTTCAAGTGCTAGTTGCAAAGCCTTAACTTCAGTTGTTAACCCTTTACCCAACGAATCGCCCGCATCCGCTCGCGTAATATGCAAATTCAGCAGTTGAAAAAATATTATTTTTCAAACAATTTCAACAAAACCATATCATGTGACCCCTCGTTGGAACGAGCTCGTTGAGCTCGTTCCAACGAGAGGTCACATGATATGGTTTTGTTGAAATTTTTTGAAAAATTTAAAAAAATGATATTTAAAATAATAAATTTTGATATTGTCTGCGTTGGGTAAAGGGTTAACATACAACCTTTAACTGGTATTCTGATTGAGGTGATCTGATCCCAATAACAACAGCTGATGTTACTGTGTTTCCGTATTTGGATCCAACTGTATAGGTCCTTGTATAAACACTATAATTGGACTTAATTTCCGCATATTTCTGCATAAACTGCAAAGAATATATTTCAAACTTTTTGGTAGAAGCAAGGTCCCAAATAACTTGTTTTTTTTTAGATGCCAAGGAGGAATCTGAGGTTCATGGTTTTCTTTTATCATATCGGATTCATTTTTTGCGGATTCCATGTTGGGTTTAATTCTAATTCCCGGTGGAGAAATATGTTTCTGGTGACGGTTAAAAAAATCGATATTTTAAAGATCTGAAATACAGTTATAAGCAAGATTCGATGAATTAGCTTGTTATTTAGAAACATATTGGAGTGAGAGATTAATTCTGCGCTTCTCACGCGTAGGCTCCTTTGCTTCGACAAACATTGAATTCTATTTATGATGTTCTAAAAGCACCCAAGCTAATTCTAATTTTACTATTATGAATTGCATCATGTTGTTTGAGGTACGACTCTCTCGTGGAACCGTAACCCACTCAGCCGAAATATAATTTGGATCTAACAAGTGATCTATACAAATGGAGTGATGTTTTTGGTAAGCACCCCAATCCATGCTACCAACCACCTTGGGGAAATTCGGTGCCTTTTTACATCTCCTTCTCAGTTGTATTATATGAGAAGTGAAATACAGTTTATTGTCAAAAAAGAAACCCAAGAATTTCACTTCTTTATTACTAGGCACATCTATTTTCAACTCCGGGTCGAGGTGATTTTCTGAAGCTTTCAAAATTGTGCTCAATTAGGTTTGGCTTCTGGAAGCTTAAAACCGTTTTCTGTGACCCATTTTTAATTCTGTTTAAACAGAACTGAAATTTGCGCTCGATGGCATTCATATTTTTGCTGCAGTAGCAAATTAGAAAATCATCAACATACATGTTATCTTCCAGGTGTTGTGCAGTTGATTTTGTTTATTTAGCTTTAATTCCAAATTTTATTGGTGGGGGTATGATGTTTCCCAAGAACGTTTATTTTTTTAGTTTATAAGTCGTCTTGCTTTTGCTCCATTTATACATAATTTGACAAAATTATTTATAGTGGGTGACTTATTAAATTCCTGTTCAGTTTTCTTGCGGTCTTTTTTAGTCTGTTTGCAATCATCATCAAACCAGGATTTGTTGAAACGTTTTGGATTTGCCGAGGTTTTTGGAATGGCTGTGTTTGTGTTTGCAATGTCAATCAATACCTGCGTAAAATACTCCAATTGGTCAGCACTTTCTCCAAATCTCTCCCGTGTGAGTCGTGCAGGACAAAGTGATGAGAAAGTGTCCCAGTCCGCATTTTTAAAGTTCCTCTGGGGCAGCCTCTTATCGTCTGCCGGGACTGCACTTTCCAACACAAGTGGAAAGTGGTCACTCCCGCACAAGTCACTTCAGCCTTCAAAGAAATATCAAGGAAAAGAGAGGGCAGGCAATAACAAGATCATTGGAGGAGTATGAACCAGAGGCGGGATACAGATAAGTGTCTGACCCACCATTGAACAAACACAAGTCATATTTTGTAATAAGTTCTACTATTTTGTCTTTTAGGTCTTCTTTGTTGCCGGAATTACCCCCAAAGAGTACCATGAGCATTAAAGTCGCTCAACAAAATGTAATGAGTTGTTGTTCAAGATCACTCAGTTGTAGGGTTTACTTGGTGAAACGTAAACTGAACATAATGTAACTGTCTTGTCTAAAGTTAGGCATACCTCTACTGTCTGTAAATTTGAATGCAAAGGTACAGAACTGTGAATGATGTAGTTTCTGACCAAGACCGACGTTCCTCAAACATGAAGATCATTCTCATTTGCACAAGCGTTATACGACGAATAATGCTTGAAAACAGAATGGTCATGAGTGTCAGGTTTCTTTAATAGTGTTTCCTGCAAGCAAAAAGCAGCGCGTTTATATGTTTAGCTTTAAAGGCCCAGTTCATTAAAATTTGCTCTTTAACCTCGACAATTCCATCTTATTATGTTGTGTTTGGGTGGCGAGTTTTAAGGTGAATGTATGGGCAAAATTGTCCCGGTGTTTCTTTTTTGTGATGTTTTACGTGGGGACCTACCCTGAGAATAATTCAGGCATAGTTTGATCGAAAACGTGTCATCGATGCACTCATCGACTAACATGTCTTCAGTGCCTTCAAACATGTTGGTCGGAACATTTTGAAGGCGTTTAGGTATTCTATCTGATTCTTGTTTCTGTTTTTGTACCCCGGCAACGAGTTGTGGGGGGGGGGGGGCGGTATACCGGATCTTGTCCGTCCGTTCGCCCGTCCGTCCGCTCCCACTCAGAGGACTTGTGAGGTGAATTGCACGTACAAACCGGACTTGTGTGGTTTTTCGTAGTTGTGAGGTGCAACTCACAAAAAGACAACAGCTGTGAACACAATAACCCCACAAGACTCCAAATTTCAACTGCAGCTCAGAAGTTTTCGGACAAACGGACGGCCAACTTTGAAACGGCTAAGATCGTAAGCGAGAATCCTGAAAATCATTATTCTACCACGTGGTACGAGTATCCAATCAAACAGTGTTGCTAAATGAGCCAATGAAAAGGGGCAGTTTGGAAAAGGGCGTGATCAGTATTCCATATTTGGTAACTGGAGATTTTCGCATGCGGAACGTAATTTTGGAAATGTTAACCAGGGCCGAATGAATGTATAATTTTACTTTGGTAAGTTGAAAAGTCGTTAGTAGTCATTGTCCGACCAAAGCATTTTAGGTTCGTTTGTCGAACAGCAAACCTTGAAAATAATGTGTTTTTATTAACAAGCCTTCAGTTGATGCCAACGATGACGTAACATCGCGAATGTACACAACTTGTCACAAGCTAGGATCGAGCGCTATCTAATTACCACACACACCTTCACAAATGACGAAAGCGATCAAAAGAATACAGGACAATCGGGCCATGTAAGATTCAGACCAGATAATTTTTGGACGATCCCATCCAGATCAGGGGTGGCGCCAACGGTGTCAGAAGAGCTGCGGCTCCCTCCCGGCCTGGAATTTTTGCCAATTCATCAGGAAGGCCACAGTTATTGGAATGGGGTCCGTCGTTTCACTCAACTTACACCCAATTAATACCCAGTTAACAACAACGTCAAAAAATTGTTTTTTTGGGGGGTGAATTCTAGGAACAAGACTATAGTGCCCGATCGAACCCGTTACTTCGTCGGACAGTTTGAGGTAAGCTGCCACAGAAAATTTAAACAACATTATAATATTTAAACATGAACCTGAAACTAAGAAAATACCCCCCCCCCCCCCCAACATAACCCTTTAGTAACTTTACCCAACGCTGATAGCAGACGACACTTGCAACAAAAATTCTTACAGAATTAAAATTTTCCATTTTTGGTCTCAAAACCATAGCTGCTGACCCTTCATTGAAACGAACACAAGAGGCTTGTTACAATGAGGGGAGCCATAAGCTGTTTTAATATAATGCAGCAAAATTGTGAAAGTGGGGGGGGGGGGGGGGGGGGGGCTCCATTTTTTTCCAGATAACCACGGAGGTGTAGGATGGAAAATATGTTATTAAGGGTACGATAGTGAGGGGGAGGGGTGGGAATTGAAGGACACTTTGTCATCGCGTATGGCACAAATATGCAGCAATATTATATGCAACTCCAGAAAGGGAGTACATGCACACGTCTTACCATAGTCCAAACTTGGACCCAAATCTGTTACCTGTATATAATTTTGACTCAAAAGGATGTACCAAACCCCAAACATATTTTCTGACTTTTGTTCCTAGTGTGGACTAGTGTTATTCTTACTCTAATAAATAATTGGGATGTGGCTCAATATGGGTGGTGGGGGGAGGGGGCGTCCTGTAGTCTGTAACATAATTTGGAGAGGCTAATTTTGTTAGAACCAATTCTATCTCACACGATCAATGTGACCATATTGGTAGTGGAGGGGTGGGGGGGGGGGGTGTATCATCGCGTATGTCATTAATACACAATATCTCAACATATAAAATGTACAGCGACGCTGGCAGCATTATGTTGCTAATTTTGTTAGAACCAATTCTATCTCACACAGTCAATGTGATCATATTGGAAGGGGGGGGGGGGTGAGCAGAGACCGACCTGGACACACGCCAGTGCAAATTTGGCTCCCAGGCTTCATGACCTGGCTCTTAAATCTCAGGCCTAGGCTTCTTAATTGGCGCTTAACTTCTAAGGTCTTATTTCAAATTTTGGTATGTCTTAATTTTCTCTCCATGGATAATCTAGAGGTGCTTTTATTAAATATGATTATAACTTATTGTGGTTTCTGTGTACCTTAGCACTTCAATCAATGTCTTGGTCACATTAATCTTCACATTGGTTTCTGATCAAGTCTTGGCTGCCTAAATAGGCAGTCAAGACTTGATCAGAAACTAATGTGAAGATTAATGCTTGCTGTGGTGTACTAAATAAAAATGATGAGAACAGCTATCATAAAACTGCAGTGTATGTTACAAACAGCAGTGTAACTCCACATGTCAGAATCTGGCTAGTAAATTTTAAAAATAGGCTCCAAGACTGGTGTGTATTTTAGACAGTCCTGGTCGGTCTCTGGGAGGTAGGTATTCTGTTATCGCGTATGTCATGAATACACAATGGGTTCGATCGGCGCACTATAGTCTTGTTCCTAGAATTCACCCCAAAAAACAAATTTTTGGCATTTTTATTAACTGTGTATTAATTGTGTGTAATTGGGCGAAACGACAGACCGATTGGAATGGGGTCTGGACTTTTCGTCGGAAAGTCAGTTCGGTGGAACTTAAAATTTTTAATTTGGACACTCCGTCGAAAATATTTTAAATTTAAAAGAAATGACTTGCCACTTTTTAAAATCTGATTAACAGGTCAACGCCAGTCCATTGAGAAAGAAATTCAAAAATGGGGGGGGGGGGGGGGGGGGGGGAGGGGGGGGGCAATGTTAAGAAATTTACATCGGGGTGGCTGATATTGCTAATTTGGGTGAACTGGCTATACTAAAGGGGTATTGGGGTATCCAGATGCCAAACACATCTGGCTTGAGTGCCGAAGGCACAAGCTTTTTGATGGGGTGTGGGGGTTTTACCCCCTCCCCCTGCCCCCCAGAAAAGTTTTTGAAAAGGGCAATCAAAGGAAACATTCTGGTAGCTTTTGAAGCAAAAACCTCTTGATTTTTTTGAATGTCAAAAGTTGTATTTTTTAACAAAATGTTTCAAAAATCCCAATAGAAAGAACCCCATAACATTTTGGGGACGGTTCAGACAATTCATGTCAACATTCGTTGCCGACGTAAAGCAGACGCAAATTGCGTTGTACATACAGGGGGGGGGGGGGGGGGCTTCCAAAAAATTCCAGACACAAGGCCGGGGTGGGTGGGTGGTCGGATGGGGGCCCAAACACCTTTTTTCCTGGAGTTGCAATTTTTTTCCTGGTGGTTTTTTTTTCAAATTATTTTCACATAACAAGGCTATATTGTTGTTTAGTAGTCTAATAGGCACCTGTTTGTCAGGTAGGGTTAGTGAATAAGGCCCCACTAGGCTGATTAGGGGATTTGTTCTCTTTTTTTGTAAATTAAATTAGATGCATTAAAGAATAGTGTACTCCAGTTTGACTAAAAACAATCAGTTGAAATTTATGAATTTTAATTTGGGAATGGTTAACATAATTTTCATAGCTGAATCATCACGGCACAATTTGGATTTTACAATGAGTAGCAATGTATTTAGCAGAACATCTAAAATAATGTAAAAAATTTATGGAAAGCAATCTAAATGCCCAGTTTCTCTGAGTAGAGCTCTTGTAACCTGAAACTAATGAAAATTCTCACTGTGCATCTTTGATATAAAACCCCACTTACTTCATTCAAGCTCATAGTGATAGTACCAGGGTTTTCACAGAGGGTTTGTCTGGCTATCTCGTGAAAACATGAAACAAAAGTTACAGTTAATATTTGAAATGAAAACTGACCCTGACTGAGCCAGAGTATATAGATGAGTAGCTGAGCATAATACTATGCAGCAAAAGAAGATTATTTTAATCCTCTATTTGATGTTCACAAAAATAGTCTAATTCTTACATTATATGCTGTTATATGCAGAAATCAATGCTGACATTTTTTTCGGAGACGGACCAGGATGGACAGTGAGATTTACAATAGTGTTAGGTGACAGATTTTCAGCTTTCCAACGCTATCAACTATCTTTTGAGTAATGACAACTGGCTGAAACCTCAAACCTAGACACTTAGCTTGTAGTCAGGTCATTAAAATTAAAACTTCTTCAGTAAATTTAAACTGTTTCTTCAGTCTCGGAACTTAACACATGAATGATAATTATTATGAGAGCATTGAGGCCAGAACTTTCAGTTCAGCATTTGTAATTCATGCACTTCAATAATATGCCAGTATACACTATGCCATAGTGCATATAGGCATATTATTGAAATGCATGAATTACAAATGCTCAACTGAAAGTTCTGTCATCAGGTATTTGAACCACCAGAACATAAAGATTTGAAAAAAAACCAGTTATCAGATAAGGATTCAAATTAAGGCAAGGATTGACAACTGGAAGCTCAGTGTAATAATTTTTCATTACCCACCGTGGTGATACACTGAAAAAATATAGGTGGTGGGGTGGGTGTCCAAGTGGTCAGAGAAAAAATATATTTTTTTTGCACGTGGGTGGGTGGGTGGTGGTCAAAAGGTGGAAAAAATATTTTAGGCCTTGTGTCTGGAATTTTTTGGAAGATCCCCCCCCCCCCTGGTACATAGGCAAAATTTTTGCCAATGCAAACTCCACTTTCGATGATCACAAATACATGTAAAAATCAGAAACTGAACAATCCAGCCAACATATAAATTGAAAATGTTAGCCCAACAATTGAATAATTTCAGTAATTGTTACGTGGCAAAACTCACATAAAAAATTACGGTAGACTACATTGTCTTTGACAACATTTTTTTTTTATTCCAGACCCCTTTAATCTAGAAGCAAAGTGATCACTTTAGTTGATTTATTTACCTTTGGTGGTTTTGAAAAGTCCATTAGAGATAAACAAATTTTCTTTTCAAACATTAATTGACAAGCACGTGTTGTCAAAAATCACCAAACAGTTGTGTGTCAGGGGTTCATGGTGGGGAAAACAGAAAAGTCTGGTGTGGAAATACAGTTAAAACTAGAAGTCCTGTCATGAATTGCGCGGAAATAGCACGTTGATCTGCGCGCTTTTTTTCGTAGTTTGGGCGTCAAATTCTGTACATATGGCCTGAGCACAAGCAATGTTTCAGCCAATGGACCTCTGGGTAACCCGGAGGTCCATTGGCTGAAACATTGCTTGTGCTTGCTATGGATAGGCAGGAGAATCTACCATGGTTTGATTGCCATTCAATATGGAAATTGCTTGAAATTCCTACGCGCAGTTAAGGCCAGATAAGCGCACAGTTCATGACAGGACTTCTAGCTTTAACTGTAGAGGGAGCGGGACGTTTCGGCCCTTTACCAGTTCGGCCCCGGGACCTTTCAGCCCGGAACGTTTCGGCATCGATATTTTTTTAAACCTAAGACGAAAAGTTACCGGGGAAAATATTGAGGCCGAAACAACCCTGAACCGAAATAGAAGACAAAGTTCAATGCTGTGATTTTGTTAAACCGCACTGAACCTCATGCAGTCCAGACTGTTCCTAATTAATATTCAGAAGTTACAGGAACAAACAAAACAAAGCAGTGTTTTGTAATTTATGTGAGTGGATTATTTTCTTTATTGATGTCACAAACTTAAACAAACATCAAACAATCTTTTCATGAACACTTCTCGATTGCATTGAACATTAAAGTGGCTATATTGGCATCATTTGAGAAGTGTGAAAATTACGCTGAATGATCATCTCACCTTCCGACAATGTATATGTATATGTATGTAGGTCAGTCCCATTTCAGTCTTCTTTACCGACTTTGTTTATTCATGTTTTGGGTCACCCCAGTCCATCGTTATTTACAAAGATTTATCAGTCGAAGTATGGGGCCTGCGTTATTTAAACGTATCCACAGCA
Source organism: Pictodentalium vernedei (assembly GCA_031216915.1). Lineage (NCBI taxonomy): Eukaryota > Metazoa > Mollusca > Scaphopoda > Dentaliida > Dentaliidae > Pictodentalium > Pictodentalium vernedei. The sequence continues at coordinate 873,917,977 of CM062297.1, read as the reverse complement.
ATTCGGCCTATTTTGAATGAAAATTCTGATTTATAAAAAGTGCCGACGCAAACTGTATTTTAGCTGACGTCAACTGCTTTTGGCTCGGCATTTTGATTGCCGAGTCCAATTCCCTGAATTGTAGGGGCTGGTTGGGCTATACCATTCAACAATGAACAGAGGCTTTTACATTACGGATATCCCTAATGTTGATGTTGTGATTCCAGAATCAAATCATTCACTGATTAACCCTTTACCTAACATAACGTCCAAAACCCTTTACCTAACATAATGGCTATTTTTCTTATATTTTCATTTTTTGGTTCTGTAACAGAGTCAACGTGGACTGAGTCATCTGGAAGGGTTAAGCGTGTGTCGCTGAGGCATTTATGTTTTTATTTTCGAGCCTCAATAAGTGTTAATATAATAAGTGCTAATATATATATAGAGAGATAATAGAGATAGAGGTAATGAGAATTCAGATTTATTCTGATGGAATTGATATTTTAATAATGAAAATGTAAATGAGAATGTAATTGAACAAGCACAATAGGATGTAGTCAATGTTCTGCTGAGTCACTGTGATAATGCAAATGTTGGAAATATATTCTAACATACTGCAGAGTCACTATGAGAATGTAAATGAGAATGTAATTGAACCTTCGTGACAAAGCACAATAGGATGTAGTCAACATTCTGCAGAGTCATTGTGATAATGCGAATATTAGAAATATTATTCTAACATTCTGCAGAGTCACTATGATAATGCAATGAGAATGCAATATTCCACAGTAGGTGTGGGCTGGCTGTTTGTGATATAAGTCGATGTTCGCCACAAATCCAGCAGTGCTTTTTCCATCCAGCACCCGGTGTGTCCTCCATCTAGAGCACCGCAGTAGCACTTAGACTTTGATAGTGAGAGAGAGAGCACTAAGAGAGGCCAGTTTTTCTTTTGTTTAGACTTATTAAAATTATAATCACCATACCAATTTGGAGTTGTCAGTTGACTGAAGTTACAAAGAACCTGTTCCCAACCCTAAAGCGACGTGCAGCCATTGGAGAAGGAGATCAGTGGACAGCAGACTGGGCGAGACCACAGGGGAGAGGAGTCCCTCCGTAATCTAGACGATCAAAGAACAGGAGAGAACCGCTACTACTTTGGTAGGGAGCCACGGCCCTATCGAAGGAGGTTTTCAAACGCAGTAACCCTCGCACATCCAGTTGTCTGGTGTCACAACGGCCAGACGCGCTGCCCACCTGAGGTGACCTCACGATCCGTAGTGTTACACGGCGTTTTATTGGTGCCGTGACCAGGATTTCAGTCCAGATTGACAGACAGATCAACAACCATCTACAGAACCAGGTTAGTGTAATTTATTCTTTTGATGAATAGCTAGAGTTGGTTGGTGATAGATTTTACATTTGTATTTGGCAAAAAATAATTAGATTGATTGAAACAGCAATCAATGTGCAACACTGAGCCCAAAATATTTTCATGTACATCTGATGACCCTTTGGCTGTAAGTTTTGCGGAATTTTGTGATATTGTGAGACCGAAATATTTGGAATTTCAGACTAATTTGGTATATATAAGAAAGACTGTATTAGTCAGCAAACTTTTGTCTTGTTGTCTGCTGATTCGATTACGAAATTCAGTGTACAACAGGGAGAAAAAATCTATCGTTGACATTGGCACTACGACCCAGACATTTAAGTACCCCTTCACAGACGGAGAAATTGAAAATCCTGAGAAAACGTTGATGCAAGTAATTAAAAACATTAAACCTAATGATTCCACTTCCACTGAGAATTGAGCCCAACGACCCAAATTCACACTACATTAAATACATACAAATTTTAAACATTGTGACAGTTTGTAATTGTTGCGATTTATTATTTGAACAACACATAACTGTAAATAAAGAAGACAACTGGATAGTGCATTGTGACGTAAAAGTTAGACCTATTCCTAAATATACTATTCCCTTCGAAGGCGAACCCCCACTGAAGAAATTAAAGAGAAATTAATTCTAAATAAGCTGTAGTAAAATTTACATAAATTAAAATGGATGAGTACGGTGATTTAGTCAATGAGATCCAGAATGTACAACACCAACAACAGTTGGATCAAGCACAACAGCAGTTGTTACAACAACAACAACAACAGCAATTACTCGCCCAACAACAAGCACAACAACAGTTACTGGCACAACAACAAAATCAGGGTGACCCACTTAACCCCATAAATGCGATGCAACAACAAATCGATATTTTAAAAGGAAGTGTAGCAAATCAAGCCGATTCAGCAAAGAAGCAAGTAGCTGCTGTGAGTGCCCAAACTTTGGCCAACACAGTGGATAAGTTTACAGGGGACCCTAAGCAGTTTAAAGACTGGATTAAACAAATAGAGCGACATGCTAGGTCCATGGGTAGTGACGTAAATGAATTGGTATTCATGGCATTACACAGGTCGGGTGGAGTCATAGCAGACTACATCCAAAGAAGACTGACAATTAAACCTGACATTTCTTGGGAATATCTTAGAAAAGAAATGAAAACTAGATTCAGTGACGTTACTGAACCCCAGTATGCCTTGTCAATGTTAAGAACAATCAAGCAACAGCAGAATGATAGTGTTCAGATCTATCATGCAAAGTTACTAGATCTGGCAGAGGATGCGTTCGAGTCCGACATATTTGCCCCTTCCATTCAGAAACAATTGGTTAATTTTTTTATTGATGGCTTAAGAGACCCCGCCATCAGAATGCGATTGCTTCGTGTAGAGCCCGCAGACTTAGAGTCCGCCGCAACAAGCGCCATGAAAGAGGAAAATGTCAAAAAGAGATTTGAAATGAGTGGCCATGACTTTAGAGACAAGGAATTCTATCGTCACCAGAATCCCCCTCATGAACAGATGGAAGTCGACCATTATCGACGACCACATGGTCATGGGCGTGGTTTTGGCCATGAAACGGGACAAAAATTTGGAAATTTTGGTAAAGGTCATGGAAGGCCATTTAAAGCCTCAAGCCATGTACATGTCGTAGGTCAGCCGAGGACAGATTATGGCAGAGTGACATGCTACAACTGTAGACAAGTAGGCCATATCGCCCGGAATTGCCATTTGCCAAAACAGGAAAATATGAAACAGGGAAACTAAAGCGTTCTGTGTTGAAGCCCGGAACATGGAACATTCACAATAAAAGGGTTAAAAGAATAAATAGAGTTCCAAAGAAAAACAAGGTATATGTAGATAAAATAGTAGATGAACGTGTACAGAAAATTAGTAAACAAAGTAACAGCTCTCTCTCGAGTAAACAAAGTGATCGTATGAATAGTAGTAAGATTAAAGGGAAACAGGAAGTAAAAGAGTTAAATGTAAATGGAACACCGATTCCGACTTCCGTAGTTTTGAAAGTAAATAAACAGAGATTAAGAGGTTTGGTGGATACTGGCGCGCAGTTTAGCTTAATTAGTTACCAGCTGTATAAAAATTTGAAGGATAAACCAAGGCTTGTTAAAAAGTCCTTGTCCTTAAAAGGGGTTGGAGGCACTCTCCTTGATGTCAAAGGAGTGGTCCAACTGAGCTTTCAGATTAAAAACATATGGTTAACTCACGAGTTTTGGGTTGTCGATATTGAACGCAATCTGATTCTCGGTATTGATTGGTTAGCAAAAAATGGAGTTAGAATCTATTATGATTTAGAATGTTTTCGACTTAAGAACGAACTAATTCCATTAGTGCCAGATATCCACATATCATCGCTAATAAGGAGCAAGAATCAGCTTGTAATTAAACCTCAGACCTGTACTGTGTGTACAGCGAAAATAGTAGGTGGCAAAAGACTGTATGAAACAGATTTATTAGAAGTAAATCCTATAGAAACAGGATATGTTAGTGAACAGGCAGGATTAATGATAGCAAATACAGTTGTAAACAATAATGACCGAGTAGTGCCGGTCATGATTTGTAATAGCACAGATAAACATTATAAAATAAGACGAGGTTGTGTACTAGCTAGAGTGTCACCTGTAATTGATTCAAGTGTGAAGACTGTCAGTGAAGTAGTGAGAAACAATTTTTCAACTAATAAGATAAACTATGATGAAATACATGCCCCGGCAGATAAGAAAACTGAAGTGGAAATGATAATTAGAAATAACCGAGATTTATTTGCTGCAACAGATGCACAGTTAGGAAGCACTGATGTAGTAAAAATGAGAATAGACACACAGGGTCATGAACCAATCAAACTGAAACCTTATAGGGTTCCTTTAATGAAACGAAAAATAATGGATACTGCCATAGACGAGATGTTAGAAGCAGGTATTATCCAGAAATCTAGGTCACCATGGAGCTTTCCATGTTTACTTGTTGGAAAGAAGGATGGCACAAGTAGGTTCTGCGTGGATTATAGGCAATTAAATAAAATAACTAAACCCATTAGTTGGCCTCTTCCAGTGATAGATGACCTTTTGAGTTTATTGACTGGAGCAGTATACTTTTCGGCACTAGATCTGAAGTCCGGATATTGGCAAATTGCTATGGCCCCTGAAGACAAAGAAAAGACAGCGTTTACCTGCCACAGAGGTTTATTTGAGCATAATGTGATGGGATTCGGATTGCAAAATGCGCCCTCAATGTTTCAGGAATTGATGTCTGTAGTCCTGCAGGACTGTGAGGACTTCGCTTTAGCATATTTAGATGACATATTGATCTTCTCAAAGACTGAACAAGATCATCTTGAACACCTGGAAAAGGTGTTTCAAAAATTAAGAAAGCATAATCTAAAATTAAAATTGAAGAAATGCTTCTTCTTTCAAAGGGAAACAAATTATTTGGGTTTTGTGGTGAATGAACATGGAATTAAACCGGATATGCAAAAAGTTGAAATAATTAGGTCACTAGAACCCCCAACTACCGTAAAGGGAGTACGGAGCTTTCTGGGAATGACAAGTTATTATAGAAGGTTTCTACCAAACTTTAGTGAGATTGCAAAACCGCTAATTGATTTAACACGAAAATATGCAAAATATAAGTGGACAGAAGAGTGTCAAAGAGCTTTTGAATATTTAAAAGAGAGTTTAACGGTAATACCATGCTTGGGATACCCTGATTTGAATAAAGAATATATATTATATACTGACGCTAGTAACACCTGTATAGGTGCTTGTCTTACCCAGCCTTGTGAGGTAAACCAAGAAGAGGTTCTGTATGGAGTCAAAAATGAGAAACCAATTTATTTTCTGTCCCACAAGTTAAGTGACACCCAGTGTCGGTGGTCGACCATTGAGAAAGAGTGTTATGCAATCCATTATTCACTGCAGAAATTAAATCATTACTTAAATGGAGCAAAATTTACAATTAAGACTGACCATCAGCCTTTGAAATATGTGCTTAGCTCGCCGATGAATAATAGGAAAATTCAGACTTGGGCATTGAACATAACAGGGTATAATTGTAAAATCGAATATATAAAAGGGACCGAAAATACCTGTGCAGATTTGTTATCTCGGTTACCACATAAATTAGAAAATTCAGAGAACCCTACTGAAGACCTAGATGTAGATATTTCCGATAAAACCTATGAGATAGGAGTCTTAAATACAAATAACTTTAGACCCCAAGATTTTGTGGAGTGTGAGATTGAATCACAAGACCCTGAGCCACCGGAAGTGGTAACTATTGAACCATTTGACATGACAGTTGAACAACAAAAAGATGATGAAATTAAAGAAATAATTAAGTTATATGAAAGCAACAACCCACCACCAGCTGTTAGTAGTAGAAATATAATGATAAAAGGAATTCTATATTACATCAGTAATTCAAATGATGATCCCACATTGAGAATGTATATTCCAGATCACCTAAAATCGGAAGTGTTAAAACAATATCATGATGATGCTGGTCATTTAGGCATAGATAAAATATTTGCATCTTTGGTGCGCAAATATTATTGGAAAAACTTGTATAAGGATATTTATAAATATTGTGAACATTGTATTACTTGTAAGGCTAGAAATTTACAAAAGGTTAAGCCACCATTGCAATTAACAGACATTCCACCTTACCCATTTGCAAAAGTCAGTTTAGATGTCAGCGGACCGTACCCTACAACGCTGAGTGGAAATAAATACATAGTCAGTTTTATAGATATCTATAGTGGATGGCTTGAAAGCTTTGCCACCCCTGATAAAAAGGCAGACACGATAGCCCAATTGTTATTAGAGGAAATATTCCCGAGATTTGGTGCACCCTTACAAATATTGACCGATAATGGCACTGAGAATGTAAATCGCATCATACAGGAAGTGTTGATAAAATTAAATGTAAGTCACGCTGTGACGTCATTTTATCACCCTCAGTCAAACGCTAAGGTCGAAAGGTTCCACAGGACGCTACATGACATATTGGCAAAGTTGAGTCAAGATCAATTACAAACTTGGGACTTGCACTTAAATCAAACATTGGCCGCTATTAGGTTTCACCCAAATGAATCAACCAAATATTCCCCCTTTTATTTGTTGTATAATAGGGATGTTGTCCTACCATTGGATAATTTATTACAACCACATCGTAAATATTTGGGAGAAGAATTTCATAAGGTGGCACTTCAAGAACAACATCGAGCTTTTCGACTGGTACATCAAAATGTGAAAAAAGCGAAAATTAAACAAAAGAAATATGCCGATAAAAATAGCAAGGAAATTGACTATGAAGTTGGTGACCCAGTTTATTATAAAGATAATCAGAGGCACAGTAAATTACAAAATAAATGGAAACCATACTACAGAATTATTGAGAAAACTGGGCCAGTTAGTTTCAGACTCAGGGATCAGTTAACTGGCAAAACTACTAAATGTCATGCTGAAAACATCAGAAAAGCAGATTTAGATTGGGAAATCCCCAAAAAGGGTGCGTTAAATCAGGCATTACGACAACAAAGATATGTCGTGCCCCCAGAAGGCAGTGAATCTGATTCGGCTACAGATTCGGAGGATATTCCCTTAAACAGAATAGCTCGCAGATACAGGCATGCAAGAGAAAATTCATCATCAGAAGATGATATCCCCTTGACAGAATTGCGGAAGTGAATACGCGAAAATCAGTTAAAAGATAGGGAAATGGAGGTCGAAGAGTTAACCTCTGAAGGTATGAGTATGGACAGTTCTTCCGACAACGACAATCAAATAAGTGAAATAAGTGAAATAGAACAACCAGAAATGGATCAAAGTAAAGAATCAAATGACAATTTAGAAATTAATCTAAGTGCTAAAATGAGTACAGGTGACAATAAAGATGAAAATCAATCTATTACTCTAGCTGAGATAATTAAAGGTAAAAGTCAATCTAATACTCCAAATGAGATAATTAAGAGAAAAAGTGTGGAGGAAGGTGAACCAGAGAAAATCAATAGGATTGCAATTATAAATGCTGTCCTTGGAGCACTACGATCGATTGTGTAAGTTGCTGAATTGTGGAAGAAGACTAGGCTTCCACGAGTAAACATAACTCCTTAAAGGTAAATAAAATACTGCATGATTCTGACATGTCACTGATAATCAACAGTGGGAGATTTTGTTTACTTGATGAATGTGGGTGTATAACTAAACGATAATTTAACCCTGTGTTAAAAACGTTGTAGTAAATTGTAGGATAATTTACTAATTAGTGTTGGTAAGGTTTAGGGCCCTATTAAACTGCACCAAACACGGACGCATGCAAGCAAGTGGAGAATCAGAAGTTAAAAGAATTAAGTATTAGAAGTTTGAGAGAATTAAATACATTCATCAGTGTTAAGTGAAGTAGAGTAGAAGTAATACAGTTAAAATAGAAATAGTAGTAAAATTCAGCCGCCAATCGAAATAGAGATAGAAAATAGTGGAATGGGAACTGAAGGAAAACTTTCTTTCTCTCATAACAGGAGAAAGATGATGTTTCAACTCATAATAATAGTCCTGATAACGGCGTTGGCAAGCAGTAACGAAACTAAATCTAGGGATTTTATAGTGAAACATAACGTGATTTTCCACAAGGAAAAAGAAATTAATTTAGTGAATTCTGACTGGACGATAGGGTTCTATATCGACCTAGAACTTTTTGAGACATATTTACAGCATGTAGGTAGGAGCATAGAGGGTGTAAGGAAAGTATTTCACGAGGTTCCAGGCAACATTAAGGACATAACTAAATTATGGACTATGCCAGCCCCAGTAGTAGGAACCACCCAAAAGCAGATTTCCGGGATAAATCATGGTAGGTGGGCCAAACAATTATTACATTCAGCATTTGATGACTTGTTTCAGGGACTAGTTCGGGATATAAATTCTGTGATGCAAAAGTATGAGTTGGTACTCAAACAGTTTGATGGTTACAAACAATTGCACCACAGAGACAGACGAGCCTTATTGCCATTTATAGGCGACGCCCTGTCGTTTCTATTTGGCACTGCTAGTTCCTCAGACTTGGACACAATAAACCATAATATTGGCATTCTTTCAAAGAATCAACGAACCCTACAACATCTGGTTAAAAAAGGTTTTACAATAATGAATGTTACACGTAAACAGGTACAACAGAACAGACACTCAATTAGTCACATAATAACATCATTAAGGACCCTGTCTGCCCGGATAACTGACATTTACAAGGCCGTGTCCATGCGACTCGCTTTCCTGGAATTTTATACACAGTTATATCATAAATTACAGCTATTAGTTCATGAGGTCGATCAAATGACTAATCAAGCAAGATTTTACATTGAACATCTACACACGCAATTTAACTCGTTGATAGCACGACAGTTAGCGCCTAGTGTGATTGAAGCAAAAACGCTACACAATGTTTTAGTAGATTTAAAAACGCACCTACCTGCTCATTTAAAGTTGCCCTTCGATGAGACAACGGAATTGTGGAAATATTACAAGTACTTGTCCAGTAGTGCCGTGTTTGAGAATCAGCGGTTGATTATTGTAGTGAAACTACCACTAGCAGATGTCCGTAAGACATTTGAGCTATACAAGATATATTCCTTGCCTTATCCTCTGGTTAATGCAACTATGAAATTAAATCCACAATTTAAATCCCTAACAGCACAACATAAACTGGAAACCGAGTATTTGACAATAAATAAGAAACGCACACACATAGCTCACTTAACTAATGCACACACCTGTCTGAGTAATACTTTGGAATTTTGTTCCTTGGATGGCGTCATACACACAGTACGACCTGAAGCTTACTGCAGTCAGGCTTTGTTTCTGGGAAATGAAAAATCAATACAGTTAGCTTGTTCAGTGGAAGTGAAAATTAATACAATCTTGCCCAGTGCAATGCAAATTGCCCATGGTGTATGGTTTGTTAGTACACGTGACACTTTGCCATTTGCTGTCTCATGTGCTAATACTACCAACACACGTACCTTCACTATTGACCCACCTATTGGCATGTTACAATTACCCCCAAAATGTTCTGCTACTAGTGCCACCATTCAAATGATAGCATATTTACATGGGAATACCAAAGAATTTTATGATGCCATGGAAACGAAATTATTAATTAATCATAACACCACAAACTTCCGCTTATGGTCCCCATTGTTTACGAAATTTCCGACTTTGACAAATGTAGTTTTTCCCACACAGCTTAAGGACGTCGATCCAATTCCAATAGAATCATTTATTGATCCACTTGAACACCTTGATACGATATCGGAGACGGATACGAAATCCTGGTTAAAACCTTGGGGTTACGGTATCTCCTCTACGGTATTTGCCCTAATAGTAATAGGATGTGTTGCATATTGTTGCTGTAGAAAACAGCTCTGTTTAAAGCTGCGTATTTGGCACGGGAAGCGTGAAGCCGCTCGTATCCGAAAACGCAGGCCGGCGATGATTCGGCGTTTACTGCAAGAAACACAAATTAACAAAGACCGCCAACTTGAGGCTATTCAGCAATTGAGTGAATTGCGCAAAATAGTTCGTACAGGACCAGGTTCCGACCCTATGCGGAACACAGACCCAAATGAGTACTTGACAGCGACAGCAGCTTGTCCAACGAAACCAGAAGAGATTGAAATGGAAGAATTATCACCTGAACGTGATGCAGAGACCGGCGAGTTCGTATACGCAGAGCCCCGTGTTCTGTTTGCAACCGGCCCTGAGTACATCACACCAGTTCCGTAGAAAGTGAAGCGAGATGTACATAGACACAATAGACTTTGGTTGACAAAGCAATTCTATAGACATATAGACAATATAATCAGTGTTTTCTGTAATCAACAAAGGTGTTTTATGTATATCGTATATACTAGTCAGAAAGTTGAGTGTGAGTGACCAGACCCTTTAAACCTTTTAGAAAGGTAGTCGGTATATTCGACGTCGTATTAGTAGAATTAGTAGGATTCTAGTCCACGAATCCTTTGCGATGTGACGATACTCCTACGTCACATTGAGGTTGCTGCACAGCAATCCTGGTCACAGAGTAGTACTAAGTTCAAATGGGTTATGTACAGTTGAACCCAGTTTGATGTTGTAGTGGTATTTTACCGTATATATTTTGTCATACCCACCTGACAGACGCCCTCGTTGACACTGTTACTTTCGTTTTCTAGAGTTTTCTTGTTTCCACAAGAAAACTTTGGTTGGGGGAGTTGTGTAACAGAGTCAACGTGGACTGAGTCATCTGGAAGGGTTAAGCGTGTGTCGCTGAGGCATTTATGTTTTTATTTTCGAGCCTCAATAAGTGTTAATATAATAAGTGCTAATATATATATAGAGAGATAATAGAGATAGAGGTAATGAGAATTCAGATTTATTCTGATGGAATTGATATTTTAATAATGAAAATGTAAATGAGAATGTAATTGAACAAGCACAATAGGATGTAGTCAATATTCTGCTGAGTCACTGTGATAATGCAAATGTTGGAAATATATTCTAACATACTGCAGAGTCACTATGAGAATGTAAATGAGAATGTAATTGAACCTTCGTGACAAAGCACAATAGGATGTAGTCAACATTCTGCAGAGTCATTGTGATAATGCGAATATTAGAAATATTATTCTAACATTCTGCAGAGTCACTATGATAATGCAATGAGAATGCAATATTCCACAGTAGGTGTGGGCTGGCTGTTTGTGATATAAGTCGATGTTCGCCACAAATCCAGCAGTGCTTTTTCCATCCAGCACCCGGTGTGTCCTCCATCTAGAGCACCGCAGTAGCACTTAGACTTTGATAGTGAGAGAGAGAGCACTAAGAGAGGCCAGTTTTTCTTTTGTTTAGACTTATTAAAATTATAATCACCATACCAATTTGGAGTTGTCAGTTGACTGAAGTTACAAAGAACCTGTTCCCAACCCTAAAGCGACGTGCAGCCATTGGAGAAGGAGATCAGTGGACAGCAGACTGGGCGAGACCACAGGGGAGAGGAGTCCCTCCGTAATCTAGACGATCAAAGAACAGGAGAGAACCGCTACTACTTTGGTAGGGAGCCACGGCCCTATCGAAGGAGGTTTTCAAACGCAGTAACCCTCGCACATCCAGTTGTCTGGTGTCACAACGGCCAGACGCGCTGCCCACCTGAGGTGACCTCACGATCCGTAGTGTTACAGTTCCAAAACATAGGTTATGACCCCTCATTGGAATGTGCGCGTCACGCTTGTTCCAATGATAGGTCATAACCTATGTTTTTGAAGGAAACAATGAAAATTTTTAGTTACATATGTATCCAAGAACTTTTTTATGCGTGTCGTCTGCTACTAGCGTTAGGTAAAGGTTAACCCATTATCCAACACTAGTTTTAGACAAAAAACAAACAGAACATTTTTTTCTTCCATAGTTTATGACCCCTCATTGGAAGGAGCTCAATGAGCTCGTTTCAATGAAGGGTCATAAGCTATGGTTTGGAAGCAAAAAATTAAAATATAAAAAAAAAATTGAATGGCGATTTTTGTGTATAGTGCAGGCAAGTTTTGGCCGTTACGTTAGGTAAAGGGTTATTGTTGAAAAATTGTTATTCTCTCTGTTGATGCCAGTACGTGGATGTTGGATAAGTCCGTCCATAATTAGAAGGCGAAGCGCCTTATTCATTGGTCAGTGCGGGAAAGGTTGTAGATTCGATCCTGACCCACATCAGTATGTACACTTGTCCCCAGGGCTAGACACGCCGCCCCAATTTCAGTTAGTTGGAGTGTACGTTGTTGGAAGCAGTGGAGTGGCCAGCGCAAAGCAATTTGGGTGGGGCAAACAGTCTTGCTAGAGCCATTTTGATTGGGTGGGCGGGGTGAACAACATAGACATAAAACGCACGTGGACTGCACACAGCCATGTTGAATGAACAGTTTCTTTATGATTTAGGGCTCAAAAAAGCATTTTAGGTTTGTTAATTGGGTAGCAACCTTCAAAAACCTGTATATTTACAAGCATTTTGTTGATGGTATAAATTGGGGGTTGGGCCCATATCGCGCTTGACAGATGTCAACAACTTGTAACAGTCGCTATCAAATTACCAAAACAAACCACTTTGACACATAATCTAGTCTCTGAACAGTAGCATTACGGCACACCATTCGAATATGCCTTCCGTGCTGGTAACTGCGATATTTCAAGATTATTGATACTGGTGACTGAACACCGCAATATAATTAATGCTTTTGGCAAGATAAATTATGTCAACTCAACCTATATGAGTCGCACTCCAGAAACTGGATGCTTCACATACAAATTCAACAAACCAGATATATGATTATAATGACAAAAAATAAGACTACATGGCAGGGCGACCGGAGAGGAAGATGGTGCGTGGGGTCTACGGCGTCGATGTCGCGATTTTTAAGTGTATACGAATATCAACAGAAACCTTTCTCTGGATATAAACAATGGTGTTTTTTTAACACCCAACAGTGTATTCTGATTATTGACCGAAACAACCCAGACAATACACTGAATGATTTTCCCCCCAACTTTCCAGGGGGGGGGGGGGGGAGGTATTAATTTTTTTCCGATTTTCAGATCAGATAAGGACTCACGCCATAAGCAATGGCTGTTTTATCCATTTCGTCACGCCAACATTCCATAAAATGTGTATTGCTGCATTCAGAAAGGCTCAAAGTTTAATGTAATGCAATGTGAGGAATTATTTTTGGAAAATCAGCACCAGTCAGAATTTTCAGCTTACCGGTAAGAAAGTCAGGATGAAGTTTTTGTGATCTTTCAATCCCCATCAACTCTCAATCTTAAAGGACTGTTAACAACCCACCCACCACAACCCAATCCTACGCCTTAAGTTCATTCGGAAGAGTTAGATACATGTCTAAGCAGTAAACATCAGAGAAGCATGCCTGAATAATTGGGTTCCGTCATCTTGAAGAAAAATGATCATGGGGAAAAAAATTGCAGGGCCAGGAAAAATGTGTTCTGGGTTGCTGAATCCCCCCGCCGAGTGTTGGAACTTGAAAAATTCTCCCCCCACCCCCCCCCCCCCCCACACCCGACTTTTCACTTTTTCCAGTCATATAGTATATGTTAGACTTAGATATAATCGGTCCTGCCTGACTCTCACATCGTGGTTGGGAATATGTAATATGATGTGTGTGTGTGGGGGGGGGGGGGGGGGGGGGTACTTGATGTAATGCAATGTGAGGAATTTTTTTTAGCTTGCCTGTACTTGACAGAAAGTCAGGATTAGTTTTTTGTGATTTTTCGATCCGGCCCCCATCAACTCTCATTCTTAATGGATTGTGAACTACCCCCACCCTACCCATCGTCTTAAGTTCATTCGGAAGAGTTAAATACATGCCTGAACAGTAAACACAAGAGAAGCATGCCTGAACAATTTGACTCAGTCATTTTAAAGAAAAATGATCGCAGGGAAAAAAATTTGCAGAGCCAGGAAAAAATGTGTTCTGGGCTGCTGCCCCCCTCCCCATCCCACCCCCGTCCAGTGTTCGAAAAAAAAATCAGCCCCCCCCCCCCCCCCCGCCTTTTCACTATTTTTCCAGTCACATAGTATATGTGAGACTTTGATATAGTCGGTCCTACCTGACTTTCACATCGTGTGTGTGTGTGTGTGTGGGGGGGGGGGGGGGTATGTAATGTGATGTGGGGGGGGAGGTGTAAAGAGACTTTCCAAGACCACCAGGCTCCTAAATGTGGGGGAAGGACCATTCCCACCCCAAGCCTAGTCCAAGCTTGGACCCACGGTCTATAATATAGTTTTTTGTTGGGTACGTCCACGGGACGTAACAAAGCCAAAATTAATATTATGAGCTGTGAGTCCAAATTTGGACTATCTCATAATCTCACGCCACTCTCCACTTATGTTTTTTGTTTTGGGGTACCTGGCCATGTACCCCTCTAACAACTTTTGACTATGGACCCACGATACCATCATTTAGTTGGGTTTTTTACCACTTAATATTCAAAGACGCGGGTTTGGTTTGTGGACAACCTTCCCAAGCCTTCCATCCATTTGATGGACAGGTTCCAGTTGCAACCGGTTTCCAAATTTTGTTTTGAAAAAAAACGCTCATTTGCAGCCACTGACACAGGTAAGTGGTAGGTGTCTGACGGGCTTGCTCGTTGGAGGCCTCATGGCCATGCTACTTGCAACACTGCCAGCAGGACTGAACAGGAAAGGTAAAACAAAAACATCATTTGACTTCGAACGTGAATTAAAATAACTCGCTGGACAATATTATTATCTGTGCGTTTCGGTCTGTCGATCGTTGAATAATAATATTAATAAGCCGACGGTGAACACCGAGATTTCAGCCGATAAATGTTGAAATAAATCTTGTTGGTTATGCATTTCACTCAACAACTAAAATTATGTATAATTATGACTCGATTTATTCTTTACTTGTTTGCCAAGTTTACATTTACATTTGGGTGACGTCCCGAAATGCATTGCGCACGGAGGATAGCTGATAACATCTAACATAACCATTGCACCACAGGAATTTCTGTCGGGGTAATAACCGCCATTTTAGCAAGAACTCATCAGACACGACTGCCAATCGCGGCCTACAGCCCCATTCCTAAGTCGGGTATTATTGTGTCAATAATACACAAGGGAATATCCATCAGGGTTACAGAAACAGGGTTAAACTGTCACAACTTTTGTCCAAAACTATCGACAAGGAATTACTTAGTCAGGATATCGCGGATGTTGTGATGGCCATGCCATATCTTTTGGGTCAGCGCACAACACATTGCCAAAGTATCAGGGGTGCTCAACTATTTTTCAGGTGTGTATTTGGAGGACCAAATTTGAGAACAAAGGACGTGCCCCCCCCCCCCCCCCGACATCGCCATTGGTTGAAAGGTCCTATTTGATGAAGTAAACATTTCTGTGTTTTATTTTTCTGTTCTTCGTCACTCCAACCAGTAACCAGTGGCATCACGTGGATAGTTTTCTAAGAAATGAAGTCAGGGGTTGGAATTATGTGAGAGATATCACTGCAAGGCTCAACTCAATATTATTTTCACACTTGACAAAGCTCCATGGTTTTAACTGGTCTCCATGCATTTATATTGTGCACATGCTACTCAAATATTTTGATTCAACACCAACCTCCATCAGTTGTATCTGCGAATTGGAACCCATAATTCAACACATAATTCACAATAAGCGCACTATGACGTTTTCAGCCGTGTAAGCCCACAATTAGGACCAGACACCTCGCAAACTATATGGACAAATGCAACTCGCAATCTCGGACAAAACGCGATCCCCACAAGTACCATTTCTACGTCCCGCACCCCACAAGTTAAAATATGCACAAGTCCACTGAGTGGTACCTCCTTGCATTTATATTTTGCATATTCTACTCAGATATTTTGATAAAATGCCGACCTCCATCAGTTGTATCTGCGAATTGGAACCCATAATTCAACACATAATTCACAATAAGCGCACTATGACGTTTTCAGCCGTGTAAGCCCACAATTAGGACCAGACACCTCACAAACTATATGGACAAATGCAACTCGCAATCTCGGACAAAACGCGATCCCCACAAGTACCATTTCTACGTCCCGCACCCCACAAGTTAAAATATGCACAAGTCCTCTGAGTGGGTACGTCCGTCCGTCCGTCCGTAGACATTATTATCTCCGACGTTTATGGTCGATTCCTTTGAAACTTGTTCAGAACCATTGGAACGTGTCTACCAGCGATTATAGTTTCAATCGGGCCCTTTTTACCACACTTATGCCCATTTTTGCCTTAGAATGTGGCATCGGGGGTATCGACAGGCCAATCTGGGACAGTCACACCACTAGTTCTTTTTTCTGTTTTCGTGTTACTATGTTCTTGTTGCTGTTTTTGATTCTGTTAGGGTCTGTGTTGTGGATCCGGTTTCGGTATGCATTGCTGATTTATCTTTTCTTATTTAGAGTTTTGTTCTTTGTTGCGTTCTGATTTAGGCATTTCTGTTGTTTGTTCCTGTTTTTGTCCGATATTTGTTATTTTCTCAATTGTTTGGGCAGTTGAATTTGTTTGGGTGATCTGTAGTTCTGTTTGTTGTATTATAAATGCTGTTAATAAAGATGGCATTCTTCCCTTCAGTCATGTGTATTGTGCCCGGCATTCTACTTATTGAGTTGGTACTTTGTGTGGTAATTTTGCTGCATATGAAGGGGACGATGTACTCATATCCGGCATTCATGTCACAATATCCCTGGCCTCTTTAAAACTTATTTGCTTTTCGCAATGTATTTTCTGTATAGTTTTCTTTCTTCCAGACAGAGCAATCTTTAGATGATGACATGTGATTGCCCTGACAATTTACACATTTAATAATGTTTGTACATGGCTCGTGATGTTGATGGTCGCATCTGTAGCAGATTAATTGATTCCTGCAGTTGTTTTGCCCATGTCCATACTTCTAACACTTGAGGCACCAAAGTGCATTTGGAATATATAAATCCACTTTGATGTTCACATAACCAACCCTGAGAGATTTTGGTGTCGAGATGAATCAAATGATAAAATATATGTATTTGTTTCGATGACTGATGCATTTGTTTTAATTTCGATATATTTCACTGCTGTTACGCCTTGTGGTTCGAGTTCTTTCTGTTTTTCAAGTGTATCAGTTGTCTGCTTATTTCCTTGGTCTGATTACAAACCTGCGGTTATTAAGCGTTCTATGCGGAAAAGCATTCACCTCCCTATCTGCTAGTTTTGTCTGCATCGAGTAGATTCTCTATTACACTCTATGAGTAGTGCCCAGTTCTCAGTTCTTCAACATTGTTTACAGACAATGCCAGCAATTCCTTCAACAAATTTTTCTTAGGCAAAAGGGTTAATATCAGTTGCCTTCTGAGCCCAACTGTTTACAGTCAGGGCTATAGTCATTACTTTCGTCCGTCTGTCCGTCCGCCTGTCCGTCCGTCTGTCCGTCTATTAACAGTTTTGGTTAAAGTTTGTGGTTAAAGTTTTTTGGTCCAGGTTAAAGTTTTTTTTCTTTTAAATTAATATTAATTACTATCGATTGTATCATTCTCATTATTTTTCATGTTATTTTGGGAACTATTCAACCCTCTTTTGAATGGCAATTTAACTTACAACTTCAAGGTTAAAAGTTTTTTTGGGTTTTTTTTTATCAGATTCCAATTTGTTCAATTCGAGTGCCTGGGTTAATATTTGGGCTCCATATGAGACCCTGAAATTTAACTTAGTACAATTTAGTACAATATGAGGGAATTTCTTCAAAAATCTTCCTCTTCAGATCCATTAGTCAAAATGCTTTCATATTTGGTATACAACATCTCAGGGGGGGGGGGGGGGGGGGTAGATTCAAGTTTGTTCAAATCGGATCCATAGGTTAATATTTGGGCTCGCTATTGCTGAAGAATTAAAAAAAAATTGTATTCAGTACCCTCTTGAGGTGTGTAACTGAGATTAATCCACATAGGTTGTATCAAGGAGCTTCATAGGGGAGCTCTACATTTTACTTTATGATCAACTGAAGAAAAGGCATGATGCCCGGATTATTTTTGTAACTCCTGTGGGACTCAAGGATTGACAGTGCAGCCTATGGAGGTGGCTTGCTTAATGTAGACTCATTCTTGGACTTTGTTTATATTGTATTCTGTTCAAGATGAGCGCTTCAGGCCCCGTGGGGCCTCTTGTTTAACTTAGTTTCTCTAACATTTCAAATTAGGCTTCTACCACATACTTTGTTTCCCCACCCCCCCCCCCACAAGGGAGGGATATAGCATAGAGCTCCGTCCGTCCGTCCGTCCGTCCGTCCGTCCGTCCGTCCGTCCGTCCGTCCGTCCGTCCATCTGAACTTTTTTATGGCACAACTTGAACAATAGTGAACAGATTTCAATTCTTTGCAGTTTATGTCTCTACAGCATCAATGTCTACGTCAAGTTCGATGACCACCATTATAAATGAAAATTGCTGTTGAAATCATTGCCCAGCGCAACCCCCTCCTATAACTACCCCTCCACCCCCCCCCCCCCCCCCCCCGCCACCCCCAGGCCAATCAGGCTCTTTTTTCTTTGGTCCAAAATGCATTTTGAAGAATTAGAGTGACGACATACGGAAACAAATTTACTCCTATAACCCCTTGCCCCTTCTCCCACCCCCTCCTCCTCCCCCGGGGCCATTTCAGCAATATTTTTTTCTTTGGTCCAAATTGCATTCTGAAAGATTTAGAGTGTTTTCATGCGGAAAAGAAAACTCCTATATCCTCCCTCCAACCACCCCTTGGGGTGCCGATTAGGCATTTGTAGCCCGACTGTTGAAAGTCCCACCATCCGTCCATCCGTCCATCCGTCCATCTGTTAACATTTAGAGTTTTGGCTAAAGTTCGTGGTTAAAGTTTTTTAGTGAAGGTTAAAGTTTTCTTTCTTTTTAATTAATATTAATTACTATGGATTGTATCATTCTCATTATGTTTTAAGTTATTTTGGGACGTATTTAACCCTTTTTTAGTCAAATTAACTTAAAACTTCCAGGATAAAGTTTTTGGTTAAAGTTTTTATTTATAGAGTTACACATTTAATTCATCAAACACTTTAGTGGAATGTCACTGTTCCTATTTGGAACAATGTTTATATTTTAAACATGTTTTTCAGGACTTAGTTTCTTTGTATTGGCAATTAGGCTTTTACTGCAAACTTTGTTACTACAATTCTTGCATGGTCAATACAACTTAATGATTGCAATTACATCAGTGATTCTTTTATCGGTATTAGGAACTATTTAACCCTTTTTTTAAAGTCAGTTTTACATAGTATTCCCAGCTTAAAGTTTTGGATAAATGTTTGGCTTTTCAAGGTTATATCTATTATTCTTCAAACACTGTGTTACAACGTCCTTGTTTTTCATTTGGGGCAAAGTCTGCTGGTGCTGCATACAGTGGTTTCAATTAATATTTGCGTTAATTTAACCCTTTTCAAAACGGTTTTCGTACTTAGTTTCTTTAAATTTGAAATTGGGCTTCTAACACATTCTTCTTACACGATCAATAGAACTTTTAATATTTGTATTTACAAACCTGATTTATTTTACTTGTATGCAGCTTTTTTCCTCATTAGATGAGCTTTACAGTTTGAAATATAAAGAAATGCCTTCTGGAGCATACTTCTGTTGTTTTACAAAAGTAATACAGATTGGAAGGACATGGGAGTGAGGGACTTTGATGCTGTCTCCAAAACTTCGAGGGAGATGCGTGGAATTAATCCACCCCTCCCTCCTCCCCATGTTATCCAGAAGACAAATCCAGCTCTCATTGTACGATTCTCTTCATGTGATATTATTTTTTTATACGCCCATTTGTAAAAACGATCATATTATGTGAATGGTCAGTCCGTCCGTCTGTCCGTCCGTCCGGGCAATAATACGGGACTTATGCGGGGTGTTTTTGCCCGGACAGGCATTATGAGCTTACTTCCAGATTATGAGCTTATGTACAAATAGTATGAGGTTAATGTCTAAAATATGAGACTTATGAGGCAAGTATCGATTTGTAGCGATTCTTCGGGGTTTACGTTAATGTTTATGGTCAATTAACGGATGGAGTTAGCGTTGCCCCCTATTCAGGTTTATCTTGTGGGATCCAACCATGTCTATTCCCCCAAAATTGTTTTCGAAGAAACGACTTTTTAGCGGTTGTCCGAACGTTTTAAAATGATCAATTTTTCCCCAAAAGATTAAGCCCACAACTCCTGTTTTCCCGCACAACCGTCCATCCATCTGTCTGTCCGTACAGAATTGGTTTCCGACCGATAACTCCACTTTGGATTATTTGATTTCAACCAAAGTTGATATGTGTATTTTCCAGCTACTAATTCAAGCCAAATTTGAATAAGGGTTTCGCCCTCGCCCAAGTCACCCCCACCTCCGTCACCGCCCCCTCCCCTCCGCGGTCATTTAGGCATTTTTTCCAAAAATGCATTTTGAAGGATTGGGAGTTATTAAATGCAAATGAACAAAAGTTGACTACTATAACACACGACCACAACCCCCCCCCCCCCCCCACCCCCCCTGTGTCATTTAGGCAATTATTCCCAGAATGCATTTTGAAGGATGGGGAGTTATTACATGTAAAAAAGGAAAACATAGTCCAACAATTATTTATGTACTGCATCTTTAACCGTTTACCTAACACAAGTTGAAGCCAACAGTACAAAGTACTTTTTTATTTTAACCGTTGCTTATTAGCTCATCAAACTTGTTCCATTAAGAGGTCATGAGGTATGTTTTGGAGAAGAGAAATGAAAAAATAAAATTTGAATAGAATTTTTTGTATATCACGAGTGTAGATATGACAGATTCTTAGGTAAACTATTTTGTGTCTAAGCATTGCCATTGATGGGACAGTCGGGCTGCACGCGTGGCATCACTCTAGTTCACTTGAGTCGCCTGCATATATACATCAACCAATCACGTTACAATACACTGTAATAAACGTTGCCACTGCAAACTAACCCAGAGACTGCATGGATACCTATCAAAAGTTGAAATTTAATAACTTAGTTAAAAATCAGTAAACAATGGCAGTGGTAGGATTTGATTAAAATAAATGACTAATTGAAGGATCTCCAAATGCACCCCCCCCCCCGAAGTAACAGCCTTTCTGGGGAGGGGGGGGGGGGGCGATTGTCCAGAACGGATCGGTTCGACCCTCCGTCTGCTCCCGAAGTTAGGGCTAAAGCAGTGCATCGGCAGCTATCTCCAAAATGGAGATTACCCTAACTTGGGCATTGTTTGTCCTCAACAGCCAGAATTCCTTCACCCGGGGGCCTTCTGAAAGCACCTCACGAGAGAACAAGACGCCTGCAGGATGATGTACTTGTAGGATAGTATCATTTAGGTCCGGGGCTGCGTATTTGGATATCCCGAAGCAAATCTGCTCAATGGAGCAAATCTGTTAAGTAAATTTACTTCAGCAAACCTGCCCAATTGAGCAGGCCGTCTTCTATGCGCCACCTGAGGACCCGCCTAGTAGGGGATGGCCAAACCCACCTAGGTCCAACTTCACAAGGTGACACTCTGCTACTGTATACAGTACAATCCCCGTGGACTTGTAATCTACGCGTGGGCATCACTGCGTTTACCAGGTAATAAAATTCATCAGCAAAAATTTAATTAATAAAGCACCGGGTTGTACCCCGTGCTTCATTAATTACATTTTTGATGATTATTCCTATAATTAGTGTTTGAAATCTAATATTATTTCGTCGGTCGAAATACTGCTCACCCATGGAAAGTGACCAGTCCATGGCGACCGAACTGTAGGCAGAGAACGGTTACGTACACCGCCAGAGAGAAACCCTGACACTAGAAACACACGCGTTGTTTCTAGAAAACGTGTTTCGATTTTTGTTTTCATTTTTTTACAACATTTGAGCCTTTTGGCCGACATGTATGTGTATGAATACTCCTGTTAACTGGTAGAGTGCTAAATTATTTTTGGCCACCAAAATGTTTTCACATGTCTTTGCCTTGTTACAATTTATAGGAGAGTACCTGTGGGCACTCTCCTATAAATTGTAACAAGAAAAATGTTAACAGACTAAATAATATCACTTCAAAGATAATATGAAGAACAGACACTGAATTTGAGGCCATTAAGTTGCTGTACATGCATTCAGAATAAATCCCAAATATGGGCTTCCAGCACTCAACCAGTTAATGGATTATTTTTTTTACTCCCAAGGTACTAGCCTGATTATCTGTCCAACTATCCATTTATCCATTTATTTTTTAATACCTCCTGATAGGAAGTTGTATATTTGTTCCACCATGCACACCTATATAATTGAAACCAAAAGTCCTGTGATTGTATTGTGTACTATTTTGAAGTAATAGCACACTGAGTATGTGCACTTTAGTCCGCGCCAAACTGCACCTTTAGCGTAACCCAATTCCTGTAGAAAAACAGCGTGCCCAACCTTGTACAATTCTATACTATAAAATAGAGATTATTAACATCACTCCTGACCTCTACTGGGAAATATGTGTATGAAATTACGTACATACATATATATATAATTTAACTCCCTATATGGAGTGAAGAGAGTGGATTACTACTCAATAGCAGCGCCATATATTCTCCACTCGGAAAGTATTTACAATTGTCCATAACAGCACACGAAGCACTTGCAAATTTTTATCACATGTACCACCTGGTAGCATGTGATGGAAGTATGCAAGTGCTTCTTGTGTCCTCAGAAATTGTAAATAATTACAAAGTGAAAAATCTACCCCACGACTATTTAGTAGTAATGCACCCTCCTCACACTGTAGTCTAAATATTTTCTTTCTGTTTCATACGCTCAATTCGTATTTTTACTACCGACCTCGCTAATAACGCATTACATTTTGCATTGTACAGCGCAAACGCTCTTGTGTATTTCAGTCTTCTTCGTTCTTCTCAAGTAAAGAGCGCGTTAACTAATGAGCATTTTCTGCAAATTGTGACAGGACTTCTAGTTTCAATTGTAGGAACATGACTTGTTTCCCTTCTTCATTCTTCTGGGGGGGGGGGGGGGGGGGGGTCTGGAGTCCGCGTGCCCAACTCTCTACAATTCTATACTAGTAAATAGAGATCATTAACATCATTCCTAACCTCTACGGGGATAGTGCACATACCTCCAACCGATATAAACCCTGCTTGAGCGGAGCTTGAACAGAGTTAGAATGTTAAGGAGCTGACAGTTGCTTGCCGATGCTCGGTGGTTCTCTCCGAGTACTCCGGCTTCCCCCACCCGTAAAACTGTCACCGTCACGATTAGCCATTGTGCATAAGTATGTGACCTAAAACACCACTAAATAAATAAATAACTCTTATATTTCCAAGAAGTCTTGAGTTTGTTTTAGGTATCATGATGTGGTTGCTACATTATTCAGTCGGAGATTGAGCCATCACAGTCGGAATAAACCAGTTTTACACCCCAAGCCTCAATGCATGTTGGAATATTTTATCAGTTGGGGCTTGAGTTATGACAGTTGGGACAACTTGGATTTACCCCCCCCCCCACCTCCAGATCGGCTAACTGCGCTACGCCCCTGAACATTAACATTGATTCCCTCATTATTCCTGTTCTATTGCTTATGATTATAATGATCGTATATTAACATCATTCCTAACCTCTACTGGGATACATGTCCATGTAATGACGTAAATAGATATTAAAATTCGATTTCATTTAAAGAATGGAGAGATTGGATTACTACTTAATCGCAGCGCCATATATTCTCCAGCCGAAAAGTATTTATAACTGCTCATAACAGCACCAGAGAGACACTTGCAAACTTTCATCACATGGACCACCGGGTGCAACCCGGTGGTCCATGTGATGGAAGTTTGCAAGTGCTTCTTGCGTTTTTGTCCTCAGAAATTGTAAATAATTACTAAGTGAAAAATCTATTACACAGAGATCGATTTAGTAATCCACCCTTCATATACCCTGGTCTCAATATTTAGTTTCGGTTTGATCGGTTCAGTTTGTGTTTTCACTACAGACCTCGCTAATGGCGCATTACATTTTACATTGCACAGTGCAAACGCTCTTGTGTATTTCCGTCCACTTCATCCTTCTGCAACAAAGAGCGCATTAACTAACGAGCATTTACTGCGCTAATTGTGACAGGACATTTAAGTTATGAACTGTAAATATTTATACACACAAAAAATGAATTTCCTGAGTTTTTGAATTATAATCCCGACTGACAACAAGTTGAAATATTTTCTCAGTTGGGACTAGAGTTATGACAGTTGGGACAACTTGGATTACCCCCCCCCCCCCTCCTCCTCAGATCGGCTAACTGCGCTACGCCCCTGGAAATAAACATTGATTCCCTCATTATCTGTTGTTCTATAGCTTATGAATATAATAATCGTATATTACAGGCGCTGTGTTCGGTATACCCACCAATGCTGAAGAAGGATATATAACTAACCTTTCCGTGAGGCAGGACAAGCAAAGACGAGGTATTGGTAGAATGTTGCTACGCCATTGCCTAAGCTTTCTAGGAAAAAGAAACATTTATCTCCGCACAAAACCGGAACGAACAGGCTTTTGGAATCCACTGGGTTTTCTTGCAGACGCTCATAACCTTGAATGGTGGTGTGGACAAATCCCCAACAGATGGATTTTGGAAGTGAAAGATCACGTTGCTGGATTGGAAATTGTTAAAATGAATGGAACACTAGCTAACGCCGTTATTGCATATGACGCCAACGTACAAGGCGTTGAAAGGAAATGGCTGTATGAGAACCTCCTCACTTCCACCCAGAATATTGAGGGTAGAGTTGCGTTAATCAACAAAAATGTTGTCGGTTTCGCGTATTTATTGTACTGTCACTACGGACATTTGGTCACTCTGTATGCAGATACGCCATCAATTGCAAACCATGTACTTAAGTCTCTGTATAATGCGTCGGGTCCCTATAAATTTGAAAACTGGGCAGTGTATTTGTTTCAAAATAATGCAGACGCCTCGATGTTGGTTCGACAATTAGGTTTTGAATTCGCTGGCCTGAGTAATCACATGTGTAGTTTACACACCTTGTCAGCATGTTGGCAAAAGGTCTATAGTATACATTTGTATAGCCATTTCTGAGATAACAAATCTGTTCCTAACACAGTCATAAGATTCGATACATTTCTGATCATGAGCTGTTTCATCAGCACGTTCCATTTGCGGACAGCATAGATGCCCACCCGGGGCCAGCATCAAGTGTCACCATTGCTCTGTGCATTACTACGTATTTTTTGACAGCTGATACGAACTCATTACTAGCCGCCGTGTACAATTTGGCGTTCGCATCATTTCACAAACTTCAGGCATTTTCCTGCAGATTAGTATAAAAATACAGAAGTGGGCTCTTAACAATTTTTTTCCCCAATCAGTTTGAACAATTGGTATCATAGGTAGCAGCAAGGTGTTCTCTCTCTTTGGCAGCATCGACAAATTTCTGTTTTGTTGAGTTACCCATGCCTGCCTACTCAGAGACCCAGATCTTGAAGCTTCCATCTGCATGAGAGGGATCTGAAAACAGAGACATCTTTTACTTGTTTGCTCTTTATGTTTGATGTGTACTGTCACTCTTGCACACCTGTGTCGAACTGTATTTGCATAAAGGGAGCATATTGTATCGCGCTCCTAAAATAGTAGCAGTAGTACAGTACGACACCTTGGACTGGTTTCTACGACGCAATAATATTGGATTCCAAACACTAATTATAGGAATAATCATCAAAAATTTAATTAATGAAGCATCGGATACAGCCCGGTGCTTCGTTAATTAAAATTTTACTGATGATGATTGTTGTAACCTTAAACAATGCTAGTACTAGAGATATATACACAGGACGATAATCGTGTGTGAATGGGTTAATCGATATGACGCGAGTGCCAGTGCGGAAGGATAGAACGAGAGGCCGCAGGCCTCGAGTTTTATCCTTCCGCAATGTCACAAGTGCCATACCGATTAACCCATTCACACACGCGTGTCGTTCTGTGTTTATTACACGCCTTCACGTCTATAAAAAATATTATTAGAAATTCATTTGACAACTATCAACAAAAACAACACATTTTATCGCCAACCAAATCTTCGAGGGGATCCCGTGTTACTGTTTCGTCCCCTGAGTTTCAATGTGTTCTATGTGCCGCCTGGCACATAGAACACATTGGAACTCAGGGGACGATTTTTAGCTATCGATGGCGATTTAAACCAAATTAAGTCAAGACTGCGAGAATATTACTTCCAACATCCTTAAACACTCAATAAACCTAGTTGCCGATCCACTCGCGCATATCATAAATAACTCTTTCTGTCAGGGAAAAGTTCCCGATAGGATACAAATCAGGGAATACATCCCGATAGGATGAAAATCACTAAGGTAATTCCAATCTTTAAATCAGGTAATGAAAACAATTTTACAAATTATAGACCGATCAGTATTTTGCCTGTTTTCTCTAAAATTATAGAAAAACTCATGTCAAGTACACTTCATTCGACAATGCACCTTCTAAAATATATGGCCGTAGAGAACAACAAAGAGAGTAAAGATAACACTCTAGCTCTATTCTTAGATCTCTCGAAAGTTTTTTATACAACAAGGCATGATTTATTACTTCGAAAACTACAATATTATGGGATAAGAGGTAATGCTAATAACTGGTTTAAAAGCTACCTCAAGAATAGGACTCAATACGTCTCCTTCCGAGACAATAAATCCAATCTACCAGACCTAGCATGCGGAATGTCGCAAGGCTCTATTCTTAGTCCTATCCTCTTCTCTTTCTCATATATATAAATGATATAAATAAATCAACAAATCTGAACCTTCAGTCATTTGCAGACGATACCTCGTTTTACAAATCGGACTTGGAGATAAATTGACTAGTCTCTGAGTTCAACGAGGAACTTCCAAAAATATTTAATTGGTGCACATCGAACAACTTCGTCTTGAACACCAAAAAACAAAATACATCGTACTTAACCCATCCCACAAAGACAAGAACCTTACACATCAGCACATACATGTATGTATAAATAATGAAGTTATAAACAAAGTCAATAGTAGGGAAAGAGAAAAACCAATTAACTTTCGTGGTATAATATTGACGAAAACCTATCGTGTAACGCACAAATATCTCAATTCTGTTCGAAAGTTGCTCTCGCGAACTTCCCTCTCAATAAAGTAAAGAAAGTTCTCCCACACAAGATTATGAAAACTTTATATTTTTCGCTTGTAAAAAGTCATTTCATTTATGGGATTGCCATATGAGGTGCATCAAAGGTGTGTAGTCTTTATAAATTACAGAAACGGCCATTAAGAATATAAATAATAAGAAATATAATTCTCACACCGATCCCTTATTTATCACAGATAAAATACTGAAGATAACAGATTTACACAAATTACACGCTTCTTTGTTTATGTTCGACCAGTACAATAGAAAACTTCCATCATCTTTTGCTAATTTCTTCTCTACAATGAACAATGAATCTATTATGAATAGACGCCAGGCCGGCCTCCTTCACCGACATAGAACTAGAATTAAAACTCTTAAAACTTCCTGGTATGTGCATTTCCAAAATTGCAGAATGAACAAGGAAATGATATTCAAGTCACCTAACAGGATAGACTTTACGAAAAGGTTAACTACCAAATTTATTTCGTCTTATTTGGACAACATTTCATGTTCGAATCCCTATTGTCCTGACTGTGCCATCTAAAGGTCTGGTATTCTCGTCCTGTTGGCCTTTTGACTTGGTTTCTGCCGTTAATTTGTATGGACGCAATGACCCAAGGATATCCCACTGGAAGGGAAGCAGTGCTTGTTTATTGCGGTAAACAAGCTCTGTTTTACTGGTAACATAGGACCCAGTCATCAACGCTTTTGGGGTGGAAGTCCTCTAAAATGGGCAGCATGGGCATAAACGATTGACTAACCTTGAGTTTATCTCCATGTTGTGGTCACGATTAGCCATTGTGTAGAAACATGTGGTATAAAACACCAATAAATAAATACCCAAGGATATAGAACAAATACCTCAATTCCCCAAAGTAAAACGTCTGAATGGTTGAGGCCTCTTCAGAAGAGCCAGGCCGTGTGAGGCACCAGCCACCATCTGATCGATGTGCAGATCTCTTAGTGGATGTACCAAAAATATACTCCCTATAGTGGAAACTTACTAGAGCCAGTTACAAGAAGCCACAATGTTGCACGTGCATGTTCTTTTTTCTTCTTCTCTAATCTTTCCTTTCTAATTTTTCCTTATCTTTCTTTCTCTTTTATAGGGGAATGCAGGAAGACAGCCAATCTGGCTATGCTTTCCCCTGTCAGTATACATGTGTATCCTATACATAATAGTTTGTTATTGTTATATGAATACTGTAAATATATGTGGATATATATTTTATTGTAATTTATAGTATACTGATGAATAAATAAATTATCATATGACTCGTCCGTTTTGTTCACTTTAAAACATTTGATATTTTGTTTTCATATTAATCAGTGATAAATAAAGCCTTCCGTCAATTTCATTGGTCAATTTCAAAACTAGACAATTTGATAGGCGGAACAAAATAAAACAGGGCCACATTTTCATAATTTGCATAATTAGAGTTGGGAGCTTTCATTGGTCAATTTCAAAACTGGACAATTGGCTAAACAAAATACAACTGGGTGGCATTTGCGTAATTTCAGTAGGGCGAATTTACGTTATCTGTTCTATTTTGCGTGGGTTATATTGTATTAATCTTTTACCTACAAGAAAAACGCCATTCATTCTTTTTTATATTTTCACTTTTTGCTTCCAAAACATAGGTTATGACCCCTCATTGGAACGAGCTCGACGAGCTCGTTCCAATGAGGGGGTCATAACCTATGTTTTAGAAGCAAAAAATGAAAATTTTTAGTTATACGAGGATGTTTTTTCCAAGTGCCGTCTGCAACTCAAGTTAGGTGATGGGTTAAAAAGTCATACTAAGTGGCTAATTTGTGCGTGTCTGTGTGTCATATGATAAATAGAATATGAAATGAGTGTTTTTCTCATATAATATTTATGAAACTCGTCCGAATTTTCCGTTTGGGCTCGGCAGAGGCTCGTCCAGACGGAAAATTCTTAGACTCGTTTCATAAATATTATATGATAAAAACACTGATTCCATATCCTCTATATATAATATATATATCAAATTGTAATTGCGGTGCACGATTTTTGGAAAATTCCAGTGAAATTTCGCTTCTTTATAAAAATAGGCCGTCAACGATTTCCTTCCACACATATGTGCGGAACTGATTTTCATTTTCCGCATGGTTTAGTGTTGCTGTAGATGGAGATTACACAGAACATGCTTGTAATAAAGCAATCTAACTGCCTTGAAACAGGTGCATCATTTTGCCCCCATCTGTATTTCCAATTTCCTAACCATCGAATGTTTAATAGTGTAATAACACTTTGACGGACCGCTGATTTGTTGCGGTTCTCGTATGAGAAGGCCTTGGTTGCCCCTGTTCTACCAACTGCCTCCCTATTCCCACTCTTCCTCTCTCCTCCAACACTCGGCGACGAACTGCTTGATGACATCTCTTGCCCCATTCTTCCCAATCTCTCCGATTAGCATATTAACCCTCTCCTTTGAATCGCCCCCTAACCACATGTCCTTCTTTCTCCCATCCCACTTCCCCGTTATACTCCCAGTGAATCTTGCTCTTTTAGACTGGTATTTTGGGAATTCTAGAAGAAAGTGTTCCAGGGTCTCCACCACGCCCAAATTACGCAGCTGGCACTCCTTTTCACTGTTTTTCCCAATTTTTCCCCTCAGCTCAAGGGACCGCGACCTCAGCTTGAACAACAGGACCTTGATGAGACATAACTGTTCCCCGCGGTTATCATAAAAGTTATCTTCCATGTATATTCTGTTAGAACAACTACTCACTTCTTAGAATAATATGAACAATATAGTTGTATGAATTTTAATGAGATTGCTCGTAGAATAGGCACAGTGTTATTTCTGCCTTGAACTGTTTGCATTATTTTGTTCCATTCACACATCCCGGTTTTAGCATGTATAAAATACATTTATATGACGAAAATAACATACACTTTTAAAATCACTTGCTTTGAATATATGTGGTGATTATTTTAACCACCTCCTACAGCACATCTTAATAAATTATGGTGTTTTGATACCAGGTCCTATATTATATCTACATATGCATAGTAGAACTGTTGACCACTGTAAACGAGCACTGTTCCACTCCATTGGCATTGCAAAGGGGTCACCAATAACTGTTTTAAATAAATTCTTTGGAGAAATGTGTATTTAAAAATTGAATTGGAGTCTTTGAGATCCCTCACTTGAAGCAGCTATGCCAATACTGTGCTAATAGCACAAATGTAAAGTCGGTTTGGTTTGTAATAGATAGTTTATAATTGAGTCACTAACTCTGAGAAAGTACAACCCAGGTTTTAATTATTAGATCCTATCATACCAGAGGAGAGAAAGATTTTAATCATTTTAACCACATTGAACAAGCACTGCTCCACTTTCTAATATTTACTGTAAAAATCACACTTTAGATACAGTAAAACATTTCTACTGATGAATAATTGACACAAAGTGGCTTCAAAGATTTGTGGAGCTGAGGCGCAAATGAATGAGAAACAGATGCATTTAATGGTCCTTACTCTACTTCTGAGCCTGAAGTCCCCTTATATATTGAATGCTGTTTGCGTGTTAAGTGCAGCATTTTGATTTAAATGCCGTTCGAATCAGTTAGCCCATGTGTGAAGAAGGGTCTGAAATAACCTTTAACAGTTTTCGACAAAAGAAACATGACAGGAAGTTATGACTAGGACAGATTTGTCTTGATATACAGTCGAGTCACCGTGGACTGGGCGTATTCAACGCGTGGACAGTGTTGTGTTGTCCTGATAGACAGTAGAGTCACCGTGGACTGGGCGTATTCAACGCATGGACAGTGTTGTGTTGTCCTGATATACAGTCGAGTCACCGTGGACTGGGCGTATTCAACGCGTGGACAGCGTTGTCCTGATAGACAGTAGAGTCACCGTGGACTTGGCGTATTCAACGCGTGGACAGCGTTGGGCACGCATGCATTCAACAGGTAATAAAAATCATCTGCTGAAAAATTTTAATTAATGAAACACCGGGCTATACCCGGTGCTTCACTAATTAATTTTTAGCTCAACTTGACAAAGTCAAGCTGAGCTATTGATCACTTCTCGTCCGTCGGCGTACGTACGTTAGTATGTTAGTACGTTAGTACGTACGTCCACAATTTCCTTTGGCACACCTCACAAGTCGCATTTATGATCAGATCACTTTGAAACTGTGTATGCTTGTTTGGGGTGACCTCTAGACGGAGCTATTGATTTTTTTTCAATTTCCGTCAAAAAATGTTGCCGCGGCCAACGTTCTTAGAACTTAGTTTAGTCAGACCACAATATTTCCCTTAGGCACACCCTACAGGGCACATTTTTGATTGAATTGCTTTGAAACCTGGTATGCTTATTTAGGGTTACCTCTAGATGGGAGTTATCGATTTTCTTCAATTTCCGTCAAAAAATGTTGCCACGGCCAACGTTTCTTAGAACTTAGTTTAGTCAGACCTCAATATTTCCCTTTGACACACCCTACAGGGCACATTTATGATCGGATTGCTTTTGAAGCCTGGTATGCTTATTTGGGGAGATCTCTAGATGGGAGCTATCGATTTTCTTCAATTTCCGTCAAAAAATGTTGCCGTGGCCAATGTTCTTAGAACTTACTTTAGTCAGAAGACCTCAATATTTCCCTTTGGCACACCCTACAGGGCACATTTATAATCGGAATGCTTTGAAACCTAGCATGCTTGTTCGGGGTGCCCTCTAGATGGGAGATATCGATTTTCTTCAATTTCCGTCAAAAAAATGTTGCCGCGGCCAATGTTCTTAGAACTTAGTTTAGTCAGACCTCAATATTTCCCTTTGGCACACCTTCCAGGGCACATTTATGATCAGATTGCTTTGAAACCGGGCATGCTTGTTTGGGGTGACCTCTAGATGGGAGATATCGATTTTCTTCAATTTCCGTCAAAAAAATGTTGCCGCGGCCAATGTTCTTAGAACTTAGTTTAGTCAGACCTCAATATTTCCCTTTGGCACACCCTACAGGGCACATTTATGACTGGATTGCTTTGAAACCCGGTATGCTTGTTTGGGGAGACCTCTAGATGGGAGCTATCGATTTTCTTCAATTTCCGTCAAAAATGTTGCTGCTGCCAACGTTCTGAGAACTTAGTTTAGTCATACTTTACCTGTACATTTGTTACAGGCTACGGTCAGTATTTATGTACAGACCTTTGCAACACTGTACATGTACCTTTGTTATCAGGTCATTGCCTAGATGTGTGTCATTGCTGTGGCACATACAATACATGTACATGTCTAACACAAGTTGAGCTACAGTGCCATTGACACTTTCATTTGATGATATTCCTATAATTAGTGTTTGGAATTGAATATTATTGCATCCGTGGAAATATTACCCACACTTGGAAAGTGACAGACCACGGCGGCCGTACTGTACTGAAATTGAAACCTAGAAAAGTATTTGATACATACATATTATCGCTACAGTGAAGTGATCTGTGTCTTAATATCACGTCGAGTAGAGAAGGTCAGATCGCCGGGTCAATCGAGCAGCGCAGGCAACGAGTTTTATCCGGCGATCTGACCTCCTCAACGAGACGTGCTGCGACGACCCAGATCACTTCACTATAGCGATAAAAGGTTTATTATATGACTTATAGTTCAACATCGCATGCCAACGCTAGCATTCACAATTCCTCCAACCTTTTTTTCGTAAATTGGATTGAAGTAAAAAAGAACTATTTTTGTTTACTCTTATTTTTGTAACATTTCCCCCGATGCGCATGAATACGATAAAAAAATATCATGAATACTATAAAAAAAAACGGACCGCCGTTCAAGCGCATCCATTCCAGCTCGGAGTAACGTACTTCTGCGACCGGAACAGCTATTCATGCGAATTCGAACGCACCAGTAAATAGTCCGTCATACCACAGTGATACGGAATCGGATTCCACACTGTGGATTTGCCGGGGACCAGGAAAAGATCGCCAAACAGAGATTTAACGGTTAAATTGCATAGTCATATAATAAAAACTGGAGCCTTCCCAAGAATAAGATTTGATTTATAACTGAACCGATGAATTAACATTCAGGTACGAGTTGATGGATGAACCTAATCTGTCTTATCAACCAACCCCTTCCCTAATGATGTCCACAGTCCATGTGATGAAACAAACAAAAACACCTAGATAATTATTTCAAGGCTATTCCAATCTAATATTGGAAATATAATACCAAGAAGGGACGTAATTAAATGCGCAGAAATCCTTGTGACACTTTTTTACAAGCATTATCGAAAAGTTCAATTTACAATCTTATATTTTCTACTTCGTATCGTCTTGCCCCACAAAAAATAGTAAATGCTGAGGGACTTTTATCAAAGTACGTATTGGGGAGAACACCTGCACCGCCTTTTTCTTTGTAATTTCTGTTTCCAATTCATGCCTACAAAACAGGTGAAACAAATTCGCATAACAATGCGCAATGATTATTACAACAAACCACAGACAACCTTCAATTAACCAGAATAACATAAAAAATTTAAGGAGATCATACCTTATGGTAAAAGATTGTAGTTTAATGATAAAATCAATGTTTTAAGCAAGTGAAAAGTTGAAAATATTCATTTTATCATTTAACATAAAGTGCTCTAATGATAGCCAAGTTTCTTGGAAACAAGCCAGAAAATAAGCAGACTGTCATCTGCAATATGAGGTCCCCTGAGGGTGAATTTAGTCATGCTACCCTGCACAGCAGGGTAGCATCACTAAATTTACCCTCTGTGAACCTCAATCTGAATCAGGTTCTCAAAACTAAACATAAAGAGGTACCCAGAGGATAAATTTTCCCACTGTATGAGATAGCATCATCAAATTCACCCTCTGGGGACCTCATTCTGCAAATTTCAGACCTGCTTGGAAAATGTCTTCATCTCACCTGAAGCAAATACATATTCCATCTTCTGACACAGAAGAGCACATACCCTTTTTGGAAAGGATTACAGTGCACTTGGTTGTATCAGGTAAAAAAATCATGGGACCAATCCACTGGTATAACCTCAAAAAATACTTACTGGGTACAACCCACGACATGTCTTGAATGAATTTCTCTCATTTACTGTACATTCATCGTGAAATGGTCGAAATCCACGCGTGGGTAGTGATGTCCACGCATGTGTTTACCAGGTAATAAAAATCATCATCAGCAAAATTTTAATTAATGAAGCATCGGGTTGTACCAGGTGCTACATTAATTACATTTTTGATTATTATTCCTATAATTAGTGCTGGGAATCTAATATTACTGCGCTAGAGGAAACATTGACCACACGTGGAAACTGACCAGTCCACGGTGGTCGTGCTGTATTAATGGTACTTTCAACAACCAGGGTTATGTTTGAACAGTTTGACAAGTGGATACAGCCAGGAAAAACAGAATGACCGTGCAGTACCAAACTATCAAATTCTCGGACTTATTAACCCTACATGGACAGGGTTATCATTGGGTAAAGCATGTACACCATCGATGTGTAGTTCACTTTGAAACACTATGTCGTTGTGCTCCCAATTGGAAGAGTATCTCCAGACATTTACAAATTGGGTGATCGATCGTTTCCTTCACCTATATTTTTTCCTTCGCTTACATTACTAAATCTTCGATTAACACCCTTTTTTAGAACTGTCATTGCATTATTTTTTTAATTCCCCCAGAACTATGATGTAATTTATAATGATGGTAAAACGCTTTGTTATTTGGCTGTGATGTAACATCCTTTTGGAAAAGACCCACTGACATATCAGTCAGTTAGAGTTTGCCTCGCTCTTGCTTACAAAATGTGAAAAACATTTACTTGAAAAAGATAATGTTACCCTTTTTCAGGTCGCCTTGATTTCTAATTTGTGTAATCTTGTGTTCCAAATAACATTACGAGGCAGATTGATAACATGGAGTAGAAAATTTAGTGAAATGAAATAGTAGTATGGGTGGAATAATAGTATATGCTGGAATATTATTGCGTAATATTATATCTCACGTGACGTTCGAGGTTCCTGATTGGACGAATGCTGCACCCCTATTTCGTGCAGTTTGCATCCACAGAACTGACGAGGCACTGCACGTTTTCTATTTTTAGCACACTACTATATCAGTTTTCTTTTCATACTGGGCGAATAAAACTAATCAGGCTAAATTTAAATATCGATTCACAGAGGCACAACATCCACAAAACGACCCGGAAAGAAATCATTGTGGAAAAATGTATCGCTTTTCCATTGTTGAAGTTACATTTTCCGAAGCGTTCATTTTATTCCTTGGGAAGATGGTCCATATTTCGTTTCGAAGAGAATGATCCATACCTGGGTACAACTTTCATGAGAACGCGTCCGGATATGAACAATTTTTGTTTCGCTACTCATATTATTTCGCTATTTAATTGTATGCTTTGGGCAGTGAACGAATAAATAATGGAATTCATTTGAATCTTCGGAGTTTTGTATCCCGTACTGACCCATTAGATAATGTATATGTGTGACAAATGTGTGGAAGTTATCAAACTGCGTTGTCAAATTTCGAAAATTTTAGCTTTCATTCGCGAGTTGCGCGATTCTAGAATACACAGTTCCATTTGGGGAACCCTTGCCGACCGATTCAAAATTTGTCTTCTGCTCGTATCAATAATCCAAATTAGCTTTTCGTACCGGGAATGACAGCTTCAAATTGTGATTTAAACTCCAATCGATTTGACTACATGGTATTTTTTTCTATATAACGCTGGTTGGTAGGGCTGCTACCTTGGTAATAGATTAACAAATCGGACAGATGTTTTTCTTGATGGGTGTTCGATATAATATAAGGATTAGTGCATGTCTTGTCGTTGACAACGCCCATATAGTGCCCAGTGAGGTGGTGTAGTTAATACACCACCTCACTGGGCACTATATGGGCGAAGTCAACTCCAAGCCAAGCACTATTCCTTAAATATTGAGGTTTCAAACTAATTTTAAAACATTTCAGTTTGCCATATACTGGATAAATTACCTCAAAATTCTCAAGTAAACCCAACTTTGTACTGTTATCGCACAATTTTAAGAATTTAGTCCAACAGTACATCCTGATATTCATGGTCTGACAGTCTAGTCTGGTACAAATAAATAGACAAAGGAGCCCAAATATGAGTCATATTGGTTAGAAAAATCAAAATAGACTGGGTATGATTATTTGGAATAAAAAAGTAACCTCTGTGGAATATTTGTATCACAGTTTGTTGGATTCAGGCCAATGGTCCAACAGAGACCGAAATGCAAATGTAAACTTCAGTGGATGACGGGCAGCATGTGCCAAATGCTGGCAATACCCCACTCTGACTGTCAGTCCAATGAACTAAAAACACACATGACTTTTCTTGCTTCTGTCCACCGTCCATTCTTCGTTTAACCTGCTGAGAGTATCGAATATCAGGGTCTAATTCTTTGTCGTTTTCATCCCTGCCTGCCAAACAGCTTCAAGAACATCTCAGTCATTGGAGGCAATACTCAGTCTACATGTTTTTTTTCTTCTACAGTGAAACGTTTGATTGATAATAAAGTAAAGGTGAACAAAAGTATAGTATAGTTTTTGTATATTGATATACTGTCTGTAGTCGGTAGAAAATTAATGGACCGACTCAGTCTCAGATTGAGGCTACTCGTGAATCTCAAATAATAATATATGTACGATTATGCTTTTCTTTCTGATCAAATTCCTGGCTGTATGATTCTTATTTATTTGGCCCGGTATGAGTATCAATTTTCAACAGACGATTGTGCAGACTTGCTGTTGATGACTTGCTTCAAGATATATCGAACAATATTAGTTCAAATATTTCATCCTTCACATATAATATTGTTGGGAAGTCGATCAAAAACGGGAAACCACGGTACAGGCAAATATAGGGCGTAATGTATTTGTTTATTAACAGCAGCTTTCTGCATCCAAATATGTGGACCTGCTACATCCTGATATTATCTCATGGAATTTAAGTTGACTTAGTTCAGCCATCCCATCATTCAAATATTGTCCCCCTTTAAATTCACTAACTTCACCATCCCATCATTCACATATCGTCCCAGAAAATTTCAATCGGATTGTCAATTTCTCTCTCTGCATTTTCCCCTGGGTACTCTAGAGAGTCTTGTCTGTTGGAAAGTGAAGTGCGAATAAATTACAAATAGAATTCTACTTACCTTTTGCTTCCTCGAAATATCATATCATCTCTTAAGTGGAAAAAGGTGTCATCTCCAATGTTTTTGTATTTCAGATGTACCTTGTTCCACTTAAGGGATGATATGATATCTAAGGGAAGACTGACCCATTCTAGTTAGGTACAGGTACAAGCAAACATTGGATGTTATGGAATTATTAGAAAGCGCACTTTCTGCATCAATAATGTGGATCTGAGCACAAAAATTGGTTCGCATCTTGTATTTTTCCACCCTATACTATTATTTAATGTTCTGTAATTTTCCACCCTGTGCTATTATTTAATTTTCCGTACTATTTCCACCCTGTACTATTATTTATTTTTTGCACCCTGTCCTATTATTTAATTTTCTTTAATTTACCACTCATGCTATTATTTAATTTTCGGTAATTTTCCACCCATAATATTATTTAATTTCCTGTAATTTTCCACCATGTCCTATTATTTAATTTTCCACCCTATACTATTATTTAATTTTCTGTAGGTTTCCACCATGTACTATTATTTAATTGTCCATCCTATACCTTTATTTAATTTTCTGTAGGTTTCCACCATGTACTATTATTTAATTGTCCATCCTATACTCTTATTTAATTTTCTGTAGGTTTCCACCATGTACTATTATTTAATTGTCCATCCTATACTCTTATTTAATTTTCTGTAGGTTTCCACCATGTACTATTATTTAATTGTCCATCCTATACTCTTATTTAATTTTCTGTAGGTTTCCACCATGTACTATTATTTAATTGTCCATCCTATGCTCTTATTTAATTTTCTGTAGGTTTCCACCATGGACTATTATTTAATTGTCCATCCTATACTCTTATTTAATTTTCTGTAGGTTTCCACCGTGTACTATTATTTAATTGTCCATCCTATACTCTTATTTAATTTTCTGTAGGTTTCCACCGTGTACTATTATTTAATTGTCCATCCTATACTCTTATTTAATTTTCTGTAGGTTTCCACCATGTACTATTATTTAATTGTCCATCCTATACTCTTATTTAATTTTCTGTAGGTTTCCACCATGTACTATTATTTAATTGTCCATCCTATACTCTTATTTAATTTTCTGTAGGTTTCCACCATGTACTATTATTTAATTGTCCATCCTATACTCTTATTTAATTTTCTGTAGGTTTCCACCATGTACTATTATTTAATTGTCCATCCTATACTCTTATTTAATTTTCTGTAGGTTTCCACCATGTACTATTATTTAATTGTCCATCCTATACTCTTATTTAATTTTCTGTAGGTTTCCACCATGTACTATTATTTAATTGTCCATCCTATACTCTTATTTAATTTTCTGTAAGTTTCCACCATGTACTATTATTTAATTATCCATCCTATACCCTTGTTTAATTTTCTGTAGGTTTCCACCATGTACTATTATTTAATTGTCCATCCTATACTCTTTTTCAATTTTCTGTAGGTTTCCACCATGTACTATTATTTAATTGTCCATCCTATGCTCTTATTTAATCCACCATGTACTATTATTTAATTGTCCATCCTATGCTCTTATTTAATTTTCTGTAGGTTTCCACCATGTACTATTATTTAATTGTCCATCCTATGCTCTTATTTAATTTTCTGTAGGTTTCCATCATGTACTATTATTTAATTGTCCATCCTATGCTCTTATTTAATTTTCTGTAGGTTTCCACCATGTACTATTATTTAATTGTCCATCCTATACTCTTATTTAATTTTCTGTAGGTTTCCACCATGTACTATTATTTAATTGTCCATCCTATGCTCTTATTTAATTTTCTGTAGGTTTCCACCATTTACTATTATTTAATTGTCCATCCT
Source organism: Pictodentalium vernedei (assembly GCA_031216915.1). Taxonomy (NCBI): domain Eukaryota; kingdom Metazoa; phylum Mollusca; class Scaphopoda; order Dentaliida; family Dentaliidae; genus Pictodentalium; species Pictodentalium vernedei. The sequence continues at coordinate 873,878,773 of CM062297.1, read as the reverse complement.
ATACTCTTATTTAATTTTCTGTAGGTTTCCACCATGTACTATTATTTAATTGTCCATCCTATACTCTTATTTAATTTTCTGTAGGTTTCCACCATGTACTATTATTTAATTGTCCATCCTATGCTCTTATTTAATTTTCTGTAGGATTCCACCATGTACTATTATTTAATTGTTCATCCTATGCTCTTATTTAATTTTCTGTAGGTTTCCACCATGTACTATTATTTAATTGTCTATCCTATACTCTTATTTAATTTTTTGTAGGTTTCCACCATGTACTATTATTTAATTGTGCATCCTATACTCTTATTTAATTTTCTGTAGGTTTCCACCATTTACTATTATTTAATTGTCCATCCTATACTCTTATTTAATTTTCTGTAGGTTTCCACCATGTACTATTATTTAATTGTCCATCCTATACTCTTATTTAATTTTCTGTAGGTTTCCACCATGTACTATTAATTAATTGTCCATCCTATACTATTTTTCAATTTTCTGTAGGTTTCCACCATGTACTATTATTTAATTGTCCATCCTATACTCTTATTTAATTTTCTGTAGGTTTCCACCATGTACTATTATTTAATTGTCCATCCTATACTCTTATTTAATTTTCTGTAGGTTTCCACCGTGTACTATTATTTAATTGTCCATCCTATACTCTTATTTAATTTTCTGTAGGTTTCCACCGTGCACTATTATTTAATTGTCCATCCTATACTCTTATTTAATTTTCTGTAGGTTTCCACCCTGTACTATTATTTAATTGTCCATCCTATACTCTTATTTAATTTTCTGTAGGTTTCCACCATGTACTGTTATTTAATTGTCCATCCTATACTCTTATTTAATTTTCTGTAGGTTTCCACCATGTACTGTTATTTAATTGTCCATCCTATACTCTTATTTAATTTTCTGTAGGTTTCCACCATGTACTATTGTTTAATTGTCCATCCTATACTCTTATTTAATTTTTTGTAGGTTTCCACCATGTACTATTATTTAATTGTCCATCCTATACTCTTATTTAATTTTCTGTAGGTTTCCACCATGTACTATTATTTAATTGTCCATCCTATACTCTTATTTAATTTTCTGTAAGTTTCCACCATGTACTATTATTTAATTATCCATCCTATACCCTTGTTTAATTTTCTGTAGGTTTCCACCATGTACTATTATTTAATTGTCCATCCTATACTCTTTTTCAATTTTCGGTAGGTTTCCACCATGTACTATTATTTAATTGTCCATCCTATGCTCTTATTTAATTTTCTGTAGGTTTACACCATTTACTATTATTTAATTGTCCACCCTATACTCTTATTTAATTTTCTGTAGGTTTCCACCATGTACTATTATTTAATTGTCCATCCTATGCTCTTATTTAATTTTCTGTAGGTTTCCACCATGTACTATTATTTAATTGTCCATCCTATGCTCTTATTTAATTTTCTGTAGGTTTCCACCATGTACTATTATTTAATTGTCTATCCTATACTCTTATTTCATTTTCTGTAGGTTTCCACCATGTACTATTATTTAATTGTCCATCCTATGCTCTTATTTAATTTTCTGTAGGTTTCCACCATTTACTATTATTTAATTTTCCATCCTATACTCTTATTTAATTTTCTGTAGGTTTCCACCATGTACTATTATTTAATTGTCCATCCTATACTCTTATTTAATTTTCTGTAGGTTTCCACCATGTACTATTATTTAATTGTCCATCCTATGCTCTTATTTAATTTTCTGTAGGTTTCCACCATGTACTATTATTTAATTGTCCATCCTATGCTCTTATTTAATTTTCTGTAGGTTTCCACCATGTACTATTATTTAATTGTCCATCCTATACTCTTATTTAATTTTCTGTAGGTTTCCACCATGTACTATTATTTAATTGTCCATCCTATGCTCTTATTTAATTTTCTGTAGGTTTCCACCATTTACTATTATTTAATTGTCCATCCTATACTCTTATTTAATTTTCTGTAGGTTTCCACCATGTACTATTATTTAATTGTCCATCCTATACTCTTATTTAATATTCTGTAGGTTTCCACCATGTACTATTATTTAATTGTCCATCCTATACTCTTTTTCAATTTTCTGTAGGTTTCCACCATGTACTATTATATAATTGTCCATCCTATGCTCTTATTTAATTTTCTGTAGGTTTCCACCATGTACTATTATTTAATTGTCCATCCTATACTCTTATTTAATTTTCTGTAAGTTTCCACCATGTACTATTATTTAATTATCCATCCTATACCCTTGTTTAATTTTCTGTAGGTTTCCACCATGTACTATTATTTAATTGTCCATCCTATACTCTTTTTCAATTTTCTGTAGGTTTCCACCATGTACTATTATTTAATTGTCCATCCTATGCTCTTATTTAATCCACCATGTACTATTATTTAATTGTCCATCCTATGCTCTTATTTAATTTTCTGTAGGTTTCAACCATGTACTATTATTTAATTGTCCATCCTATGCTCTTATTTAATTTTCTGTAGGTTTCCATCATGTACTATTATTTAATTGTCCATCCTGTGCTCTTATTTAATTTTCTGTAGGTTTCCACCATGTACTATTATTTAATTGTCCATCCTATACTCTTATTTAATTTTCTGTAGGTTTCCACCATGTACTATTATTTAATTGTCCATCCTATGCTCTTATTTAATTTTCTGTAGGTTTCCACCATTTACTATTATTTAATTGTCCATCCTATACTCTTATTTAATTTTCTGTAGGTTTCCACCATGTACTATTATTTAATTGTCCATCCTATACTCTTATTTAATTTTCTGTAGGTTTCCACCATGTACTATTATTTAATTGTCCATCCTATGCTCTTATTTAATTTTCTGTAGGATTCCACCATGTACTATTATTTAATTGTTCATCCTATGCTCTTATTTAATTTTCTGTAGGTTTCCACCATGTACTATTATTTAATTGTCTATCCTATACTCTTATTTAATTTTTTGTAGGTTTCCACCATGTACTATTATTTAATTGTGCATCCTATACTCTTATTTAATTTTCTGTAGGTTTCCACCATTTACTATTATTTAATTGTCCATCCTATACTCTTATTTAATTTTCTGTAGGTTTCCACCATGTACTATTATTTAATTGTCCATCCTATACTCTTATTTAATTTTCTGTAGGTTTCCACCATGTACTATTAATTAATTGTCCATCCTATACTATTTTTCAATTTTCTGTAGGTTTCCACCATGTACTATTATTTAATTGTCCATCCTATACTCTTATTTAATTTTCTGTAGGTTTCCACCATGTACTATTATTTAATTGTCCATCCTATACTCTTATTTAATTTTCTGTAGGTTTCCACCGTGTACTATTATTTAATTGTCCATCCTATACTCTTATTTAATTTTCTGTAGGTTTCCACCGTGCACTATTATTTAATTGTCCATCCTATACTCTTATTTAATTTTCTGTAGGTTTCCACCATGTACTATTATTTAATTGTCCATCCTATACTCTTATTTAATTTTCTGTAGGTTTCCACCATGTACTGTTATTTAATTGTCCATCCTATACTCTTATTTAATTTTCTGTAGGTTTCCACCATGTACTGTTATTTAATTGTCCATCCTATACTCTTATTTAATTTTCTGTAGGTTTCCACCATGTACTATTGTTTAATTGTCCATCCTATACTCTTATTTAATTTTATGTAGGTTTCCACCATGTACTATTATTTAATTGTCCATCCTATACTCTTATTTAATTTTCTGTAGGTTTCCACCATGTACTATTATTTAATTGTCCATCCTATACTCTTATTTAATTTTCTGTAAGTTTCCACCATGTACTATTATTTAATTATCCATCCTATACCCTTGTTTAATTTTCTGTAGGTTTCCACCATGTACTATTATTTAATTGTCCATCCTATACTCTTTTTCAATTTTCGGTAGGTTTCCACCATGTTCTATTATTTAATTGTCCATCCTATGCTCTTATTTAATTTTCTGTAGGTTTACACCATTTACTATTATTTAATTGTCCACCCTATACTCTTATTTAATTTTCTGTAGGTTTCCACCATGTACTATTATTTAATTGTCCATCCTATGCTCTTATTTAATTTTCTGTAGGTTTCCACCATGTACTATTATTTAATTGTCCATCCTATGCTCTTATTTAATTTTCTGTAGGTTTCCACCATGTACTATTATTTAATTGTCTATCCTATACTCTTATTTAATTTTCTGTAGGTTTCCACCATGTACTATTATTTAATTGTCCATCCTATGCTCTTATTTAATTTTCTGTAGGTTTCCACCATTTACTATTATTTAATTTTCCATCCTATACTCTTATTTAATTTTCTGTAGGTTTCCACCATGTACTATTATTTAATTGTCCATCCTATACTCTTATTTAATTTTCTGTAGGTTTCCACCATGTACTATTATTTAATTGTCCATCCTATGCTCTTATTTAATTTTCTGTAGGTTTCCACCATGTACTATTATTTAATTGTCCATCCTATGCTCTTATTTAATTTTCTGTAGGTTTCCACCATGTACTATTATTTAATTGTCCATCCTATACTCTTATTTAATTTTCTGTAGGTTTCCACCATGTACTATTATTTAATTGTCCATCCTATGCTCTTATTTAATTTTCTGTAGGTTTCCACCATTTACTATTATTTAATTGTCCATCCTATACTCTTATTTAATTTTCTGTAGGTTTCCACCATGTACTATTATTTAATTGTCCATCCTATACTCTTATTTAATATTCTGTAGGTTTCCACCATGTACTATTATTTAATTGTCCATCCTATACTCTTTTTCAATTTTCTGTAGGTTTCCACCATGTACTATTATATAATTGTCCATCCTATGCTCTTATTTAATTTTCTGTAGGTTTCCACCATGTACTATTATTTAATTGTCCATCCTATGCTATTATTTAATTTTCTGTAGGTTTCCACCATGTACTATTATTTAATTGTCCATCCTATACTCTTATTTAATTTTCTGTAGGTTTCCACCATGTACTATTATTTAATTGTCCATCCTATACTCTTATTTAATTTTCTGTAGGTTTCCACCATGTACTATTATTTAATTGTCCATCCTATACTCTTATTTAATTTTCTGTAGGTTTCCACCATGTACTATTATTTAATTGTCCATCCTATACTCTTATTTAATTTTCTGTAAGTTTCCACCATGTACTATTATTTAATTATCCATCCTATACCCTTGTTTAATTTTCTGTAGGTTTCCACCATGTACTATTATTTAATTGTCCATCCTATACTCTTTTTCAATTTTTTGTAGGTTTCCACCATGTACTATTATTTAATTGTCCATCCTATGATCTTATTTAATTTTCTGTAGGTTTACACCATTTACTATTATTTAATTGTCCACCCTATACTCTTATTTAATTTTCTGTAGGTTTCCACCATGTACTATTATTTAATTGTCCATCCTATGCTCTTATTTAATTTTCTGTAGGTTTCCACCATGTACTATTATTTAATTGTCCATCCTATACTCTTATTTAATTTTCTGTAGGTTTCCACCATGTACTATTATTTAATTGTCCATCCTATGCTCTTATTTAATTTTCTGTAGGTTTCCACCATTTACTATTATTTAATTGTCCATCCTATACTCTTATTTAATTTTCTGTAGGTTTCCACCATGTACTATTATTTAATTGTCCATCCTATACTCTTATTTAATATTCTGTAGGTTTCCACCATGTACTATTATTTAATTGTCCATCCTATACTCTTTTTCAATTTTCTGTAGGTTTCCACCATGTACTATTATTTAATTGTCCATCCTATGCTCTTATTTAATTTTCTGTAGGTTTCCACCATGTACTATTATTTAATTGTCCATCCTATGCTATTATTTAATTTTCTGTAGGTTTCCACCATGTACTATTATTTAATTGTCCATCCTATACTCTTATTTAATTTTCTGTAGGTTTCCACCATGTACTATTATTTAATTGTCCATCCTATACTCTTATTTAATTTTCTGTAGGTTTCCACCATGTACTATTATTTAATTGTCCATCCTATACTCTTATTTAATTTTCTGTAGGTTTCCACCATGTACTATTATTTAATTGTCCATCCTATACTCTTATTTAATTTTCTGTAAGTTTCCACCATGTACTATTATTTAATTATCCATCCTATACCCTTGTTTAATTTTCTGTAGGTTTCCACCATGTACTATTATTTAATTGTCCATCCTATACTCTTTTTCAATTTTTTGTAGGTTTCCACCATGTACTATTATTTAATTGTCCATCCTATGATCTTATTTAATTTTCTGTAGGTTTACACCATTTACTATTATTTAATTGTCCACCCTATACTCTTATTTAATTTTCTGTAGGTTTCCACCATGTACTATTATTTAATTGTCCATCCTATGCTCTTATTTAATTTTCTGTAGGTTCCCACCATGTACTATTATTTAATTGTCCATCCTATGCTCTTATTTAATTTTCTGTAGGTTTCCACCATGTACTATTATTTAATTGTCCATCCTATACTCTTATTTAATTTTCTGTAGGTTTCCACCATGTACTATTATTTAATTGTCCATCCTATGCTCTTATTTAATTTTCTGTAGGTTTCCACCATTTACTATTATTTAATTGTCCATCCTATACTCTTATTTAATTTTCTGTAGGTTTCCACCATGTACTATTATTTAATTGTCTATCCTATACTCTTATTTAATTTTCTGTAGGTTTCCACCATGTACTATTATTTAATTGTCCATCCTATGCTCTTATTTAATTTTCTGTAGGTTTCCACCATTTACTATTATTTAATTTTCCATCCTATACTCTTATTTAATTTTCTGTAGGTTTCCACCATGTACTATTATTTAATTGTCCATCCTATACTCTTATTTAATTTTCTGTAGGTTTCCACCATGTACTATTATTTAATTGTCCATCCTATGCTCTTATTTAATTTTCTGTAGGTTTCCACCATGTACTATTATTTAATTGTCCATCCTATGCTCTTATTTAATTTTCTGTAGGTTTCCACCATGTACTATTATTTAATTGTCCATCCTATACTCTTATTTAATTTTCTGTAGGTTTCCACCATGTACTATTATTTAATTGTCCATCCTATGCTCTTATTTAATTTTCTGTAGGTTTCCACCATTTACTATTATTTAATTGTCCATCCTATACTCTTATTTAATTTTCTGTAGGTTTCCACCATGTACTATTATTTAATTGTCCATCCTATACTCTTATTTAATATTCTGTAGGTTTCCACCATGTACTATTATTTAATTGTCCATCCTATACTCTTTTTCAATTTTCTGTAGGTTTCCACCATGTACTATTATATAATTGTCCATCCTATGCTCTTATTTAATTTTCTGTAGGTTTCCACCATGTACTATTATTTAATTGTCCATCCTATGCTATTATTTAATTTTCTGTAGGTTTCCACCATGTACTATTATTTAATTGTCCATCCTATACTCTTATTTAATTTTCTGTAGGTTTCCACCATGTACTATTATTTAATTGTCCATCCTATACTCTTATTTAATTTTCTGTAGGTTTCCACCATGTACTATTATTTAATTGTCCATCCTATACTCTTATTTAATTTTCTGTAGGTTTCCACCATGTACTATTATTTAATTGTCCATCCTATACTCTTATTTAATTTTCTGTAAGTTTCCACCATGTACTATTATTTAATTATCCATCCTATACCCTTGTTTAATTTTCTGTAGGTTTCCACCATGTACTATTATTTAATTGTCCATCCTATACTCTTTTTCAATTTTTTGTAGGTTTCCACCATGTACTATTATTTAATTGTCCATCCTATGATCTTATTTAATTTTCTGTAGGTTTACACCATTTACTATTATTTAATTGTCCACCCTATACTCTTATTTAATTTTCTGTAGGTTTCCACCATGTACTATTATTTAATTGTCCATCCTATGCTCTTATTTAATTTTCTGTAGGTTTCCACCATGTACTATTATTTAATTGTCCATCCTATACTCTTATTTAATTTTCTGTAGGTTTCCACCATGTACTATTATTTAATTGTCCATCCTATGCTCTTATTTAATTTTCTGTAGGTTTCCACCATTTACTATTATTTAATTGTCCATCCTATACTCTTATTTAATTTTCTGTAGGTTTCCACCATGTACTATTATTTAATTGTCCATCCTATACTCTTATTTAATATTCTGTAGGTTTCCACCATGTACTATTATTTAATTGTCCATCCTATACTCTTTTTCAATTTTCTGTAGGTTTCCACCATGTACTATTATTTAATTGTCCATCCTATGCTCTTATTTAATTTTCTGTAGGTTTCCACCATGTACTATTATTTAATTGTCCATCCTATGCTATTATTTAATTTTCTGTAGGTTTCCACCATGTACTATTATTTAATTGTCCATCCTATACTCTTATTTAATTTTCTGTAGGTTTCCACCATGTACTATTATTTAATTGTCCATCCTATACTCTTATTTAATTTTCTGTAGGTTTCCACCATGTACTATTATTTAATTGTCCATCCTATACTCTTATTTAATTTTCTGTAGGTTTCCACCATGTACTATTATTTAATTGTCCATCCTATACTCTTATTTAATTTTCTGTAAGTTTCCACCATGTACTATTATTTAATTATCCATCCTATACCCTTGTTTAATTTTCTGTAGGTTTCCACCATGTACTATTATTTAATTGTCCATCCTATACTCTTTTTCAATTTTTTGTAGGTTTCCACCATGTACTATTATTTAATTGTCCATCCTATGATCTTATTTAATTTTCTGTAGGTTTACACCATTTACTATTATTTAATTGTCCACCCTATACTCTTATTTAATTTTCTGTAGGTTTCCACCATGTACTATTATTTAATTGTCCATCCTATGCTCTTATTTAATTTTCTGTAGGTTCCCACCATGTACTATTATTTAATTGTCCATCCTATGCTCTTATTTAATTTTCTGTAGGTTTCCACCATGTACTATTATTTAATTGTCCATCCTATACTCTTATTTAATTTTCTGTAGGTTTCCACCATGTACTATTATTTAATTGTCCATCCTATGCTCTTATTTAATTTTCTGTAGGTTTCCACCATTTACTATTATTTAATTGTCCATCCTATACTCTTATTTAATTTTCTGTAGGTTTCCACCATGTACTATTATTTAATTGTCCATCCTATACTCTTATTTAATTTTATGTAGGTTTCCACCATGTACTATTATTTAATTGTCCATCCTATGCTCTTATTTAATTTTCTGTAGGTTTCCACCATGTACTATTATTTAATTGTCCATCCTATGCTCTTATTTAATTTTCTGTAGGTTTCCACCATGTACTATTATTTAATTGTCCATCCTATACTCTTATTTAATTTTCTGTAGGTTTCCACCATGTACTATTATTTAATTGTCCATCCTATGCTCTTATTTAATTTTCTGTAGGTTTCCACCATTTACTATTATTTAATTGTCCATCCTATACTCTTATTTAATTTTCTGTAGGTTTCCACCATGTACTATTATTTAATTGTCCATCCTATACTCTTATTTAATTTTCTGTAGGTTTCCACCATGTACTATTATTTAATTGTCCATCCTATACTCGTTTTCAATTTTCTGTAGGTTTCCACCATGTACTATTATTTAATTGTCCAACCTATGCTCTTATTTAATTTTCTGTAGGTTTCCACCATTTACTATTATTTAGTTGTCCATCCTATACTCTTATTTAATTTTCTGTAGGTTTCCACCATGTACTATTATTTAATTGTCCATCCTATGCTCTTATTTAATGTTCTGTAGGTTTCCACCATGTACTATTATTTAATTGTCCATCCTATACTCTTATTTAATTTTCTGTAGGTTTCCACCATGTACTATTATTTAATTGTCCATCCTATGCTCTTATTTAATTTTCTGTAGGTTTCAACCATTTACTATTATTTAATTGTCCATCCTATACTCTTATTTAATTTTCTGTAGGTTTCCACCATGTACTATTATTTAATTGTCCATCCTATGCTCTTATTTAATTTTCTGTAGGTTTCCACCATGTACTAATATTTAATTGTCCATCCTGTGCTCTTATTTAATTTTCTGTAGGTTTCCACCATGTACTATTATTTAATTGTCCATCCTACGCTATTATTTAATTTTCTGTAGGTTTCCACCATTTACTATTATTTAGTTGTCCATCCTATACTCTTATTTAATTTTCTGTAGGTTTCCACCATGTACTATTATTTAATTTTCTGGAAGTTTCCACTCTGCACTATTATTTAAATTTCTACAATTTTCCACCCTGTACAATTATTTAATTTTCCACCCTGTACTATTATTTACTTTTTCTGTAATTTTCCACCCTGTACATTAATTTAATTTTATTTTATTTTCTACCCTGTACTATTATTTAATGTTCTTTTATTTTCCACCCTGTACTATTATTTAATTTTCTACCCTATCCTGTTATTTACTTTTCTGTAATTTTCCACCCTGTACATTAATTTAATTTTCTTTTATTTTCCACCCTGTACAATTATTTAATTTTATTTTATTTTCCACCCTGTACTATTATTTAATTTCCCACCCTATCCTATAATTTAATTTTCTGTAATTTTCCACCCATACTGTTATTTAATTTTCTGTAATGTTCCACCCTGTACTGTTATTTACTTTTCTGTAATTTTCTACCCATACTGCTATTTAATTTTCTGTAATGTTCCACCCCGTACTATTATTTACTTTTCTGTAATTTTCCACCCGTACTGTTATTTAATTTTCTGTAATTTTCCACCCCGTACTGTTATTTACTTTTCTGTATTGTTCCACCCCGTACTATTATTTACTTTTCTGTAATTTTCCACCCTATGCTATTATCTACTTTTCTGTAATTTTCCACCCCGTATTATTATTTACTTTTCTGTAATTTTCCACCCATACTGTTATTTACTTTTCTGTAATGTTCCACCCTGTACTGTTATTTTATTTTCTGTAATTTTCCACCCCGTATTATTATTTACTTTTCTATAATTTTCCACCCATACTGTTATTTACTTTTCTGTAATGTTCCACCCTGTACTGTTATTTAATTTTCTGTAATTTTTCACCCCCATATTATTATTTAATTTTCTGTAATTTTCCATCCCGTATTATTATTTAATTTACCACCCCGTACTATTATTTAATTTTCCATAATTGTCCACCCCGTACTATTATTTACTTTTCTTTAATTGTCCACCCTATGCTATTATTTACTTTTCCGTAATTTTCCACCACGTACTATTATTTACTTTTCTGGAATTTTCCACCCTGTACTATTATTTACTTTTCTGTAATTGACCACCCTATGCTATTATTTACTTTTCCGTAATTTTCCACCACGTACTATTATTTAATTTTCTGGAATTTTCCACCCCGTACTATTATTTACTTTTCTGTAATTGTCCAGCCTATGCTATTATTTAATTTTCTCTAATTGTCCACCCTGTACTATTATTTACTTTTCTGTAATTGTCCACCATGTACTATTATTTACTTTTCTGTAATTGTCCACCCTGTACTATTATTTACTTTTCTGTAATGTTCCACCCCGTACTATTATTTACTTTTCTGTAATTTTCCACCCTATGCTATTATTTAATTTTCCACCCAATACTATTATTTATTTTTCCTCCCTGTACTGTTATTTAATTTTCTTTAATTTCCACCCATACTGTTATTTAATTTTCTAGAATTTTCCACGCTGTACTATTATTTAGTTTTCCACCCTGTACCATTATTCCTCCCTGTACTATTATTAGGCACCCAAGACTAAATATAACATTGCAAAGAATTAAAACTGCATTACTAGTTACATATGTACAGTAATAGAGTACTAGCGTACTGTAAATTTTACAATATTATTATTATGATTATTTATTCGCTTCTCTTTTAAATCTGAATGGGTAGCTACCAAACAGTCTGATTTATTTTTCTGAATCAAATAAGCAAAAGAAAAGAAACTAATATATGTTGTTTTATAGGTGTTTTGCCTGTAGAAATGAACCTGTTTATTAGAATGAAAACACACTGCTCCACGTTTTATGTTTCCCAGCGAAGAACAAATTATTCCCCCAAATCTCAAGTTTGACTATTTATGTTTTATATGAACAAAAACTGCAAGATTTTATTATTGTCCAGTTTTGTCCACAACATTTTAATTCCTGTTTGACACAGAAAACTATGAATGATACAAATGTTATGTTGCAGAAAATTTACCACACAGCCCCTAACATTTTAGAAAACCCAAGGTACAAAGAAACATGAGGTGCTAACCTGAATATGAGAATTCATCCTCAAGAGATGTCCAATAATAAATACTAACCAATAGACATGAAACCCACAACAACAAACACGCGGCTCAATAGTGTCTAAAGCGCTCGCTTTAGACCCATATGGTAAATTCTTCACAGAGATGTTTACGATTTAAAAATAATTAATCACTTATTAATTACTATTATTGTTTTCGCTAATTGGGTAGTGGTTTGAGAGAACAAGCACCACAACGCATCTCAAGACCTCACACAAAGAAGCTGGAGCATTTGGCTGTTTTGTTACAATTTTCCATTCAAAATGTTGCTGTGAAGAATAGGAAACTTTACAGTTTATGTAAAGAAATGGAATAACGGTTCTTTTTTTATGTCATCAGGAGTTTCAACAAATTTAGTGGAACAAATTGAGGCGTACATTTTCTTTACTTCTAAAAGGGGGGGGGGGGAGGCAAAAAATTACGGATACAAGGTGGACATTTTTACATTTTCATTTTTTGGGACCCACCACTCCCTCAATGCATATTTTTGCCAGTCATGTCTTGGACACCCACCCCTCCCGCACAGTTTTTCCTCAACGACAATTGGGGACCCACCCCCTAATTTATAAAATCTGTTTAACGAAGTATTCAAATTACCTAAATCAAAAAAAAAATTAAATAAATACTTTTCCCAAAAATGAAAGGTGCCGCAAACCAACGTGTCCGATATCCCAGCCCTGCTCTTGGGCATCCAAGGCATCCCTAGCCACAGATGCCCCCAAAACAATCTCTCTGCATACAAAGCCACAACGGAAATGCAGCATCATACCCCCAGGTAACCACTGGAACCCGCCTCCACCAACTGAATTGCAGATATACACCCATTCATGTTCCAAGCAACACAACCCTTACCCCGATGTACAACATGTCTATGCTGTTCAGACACCAGTCGAATCCCACCACCAAGAAGCCCTGCCCAAAATATATTTTTCCCACCTGGATATCTTCAACTCTCCGCAAGAAATAGTTGTTTTTTATTTCATTACTTTTCGGTTAAATGTTTAGTTTATACAGCTGGTCTGAGAGAGACCTAATAATGAAGTTCTTTGACCCATGCCAGGGTGGCTTGTCTGAGATGAATTGCCTCTTATTTATTTTTTTTGTTTTCCACAATCAATATTTTTATTCTATCAGTCTTTCTAATTATTCCATACATGGAAGCACACTAGACCTGAGGCACCCAGAGGCTTACAGACGAATCAAATAATAGGAGCTACAAAGCACTAATAAGAGGCAGACTGCCCTAGTAGAATTATAAAAGAGTGAAAATCATGTCCAAATATCTGGGAATCACTTTTTTGTTTTGCAAATTTTTGCCAGACCCAGAACAGGACCCACCCCCTAACGAAGTGTAAAATATGGGAAAAAAATTCTTACATGGGGGCCCCCAACACATTATCAATGCTCTATTCTGTTATAAGTTATGAATCGAAGCACTTGAATTCACTTTGGTTGTAATTACTTGTCTGTAAAATTATATTTGGCAAAAAATAGCATGACGCCGGCAAAAACTGCACTTTGGGGCTCGGAAAACAAACCCACCCACCCACCCACCCACCCACCCACCCGGACCTTTATCCTGGCATTTTTTGCGCCCCCTCCCCGGCTTCTCATATGCATTTTAGGGCATTTTGACAACTGTAAACATTAACCTCCTCTCAGTGTTCTGCTTGCAACTTGTCACAAATTCACAAAACGAAACGCGCGTGTGAACGGGTTAATCTATATGGCACGAGTGCCAGCGCGGAAGAATAAAACGAGAGGCCGTAGGCCTCGAGTTTTATCCTTCCGCAATGGCACAAGTGCCATATTGATTAATCCTTGCACATGCGCGTGTCGTTTTGTGTTTATTACACGCCTTCATATCTATAAAAAAACAATTATTAGAAGGACACTCGACATCATCGTCCAAAAATAGTCTGTCTACGATTTACTTTCGACACATGTGTGCGGAACGGATTTTCATTTTTCCGCATGGTTTAGTATTGATGCAGATGGGGAATTCATACAACAAGCGTGTAACAAAAGTATTTAATATGGAAGTTACAAGGTTAAAATTTGATAAATCTCAAATAAATATAAGGAGTTTCTAAACACTGCTACAACATTTATACCAAACAGATGATAAAATAATATCCCACAAGAATAAATTGTGGTCGAATTTGCTTCCGATATCCCAAGAAAAAAGCTAGGAATTTCAACACTTCAAGGTTCGGTGAATGGGAAATGCCAACACTATTCATATTATTTCTTAACAAGGAAGCCATATACATAATATGCGTGTTTTGTCCTCTGTTACCACCAACTTCGTCGGGAATTGATTTCGGAATTATGCTGAATTCAACCAACCGTCATGGTAAATTGTAAGTAAAACGCTAACTGCAAAGTTTTCTTATGGTGACAATCTGTAGTGAGAAGGCGATGTGACTCTTGATGTCCCGGTGGTAGGCATTTGTGTATCTGTGAGTTTTTGGCTTTGTTGACCTTCTCTGAAACGTTAACAAATTGCACGGCATTCTTCCATGAAGAAATATGGCAATGTTGGCATTTTCCTCCGCTTAGCCCGGTAGGGTGTCTAATGGCTGGATTAGCATTGCAAAATGCTAATTAAAAATGTTGAACTACTTTTAAGACTAGAAGTCTTGTCACGAATTGTGCTTGAATGCGCGTAGGAATTGCGCGCAATTGCCATATCGAATGGCATCCAAAGCACGGCAGGATCTCCTAGTTACTCATAGCAAACACAGGCGATATTTCTGCCAATGGACCTCCGGGTTACCCGGAGGGTCATTGGCTGAAACAGTGCTTGTGCACAGGCCATATGTACAGAATTTGACAGCCTTACTGTAGGCATAACGCGTATATTATCGCGCAGATCGACGTGCTATGTGTGCGCATTTCATGACAGGACTTTTAGTTTTACAGGCCATATGTACAGAATTTGACAGCCTTACTATGGGCATAACGCGTATATTATCGCGCAGATCGACGTGCTATGTGTGCGCATTTCATGACAGGACTTTTAGTTTTAACTGTACTTGCCATTGTCTGTCCATTAGGACTTATTTTCCCTATTTCTCACCTCTTAATGAAAGCCAAGATGAAAACTGTTAATCGAATTTTGGATAACATCATACACCGCAGGCTTGATTATTTTCCGAGAACCATTGTACCTCCCAATTCTTATGGCTCCTGCAAAACTGAATTAGGTGGAGCTATAATTGCTCCCTCAAAGCTGGAAAAGGCTAATTACTCTCCTTACTTTGGGTTAAATATCATGTTATTTGTAATATCAGTCAATAGGACTTCCAGAGATAGATTTAAGAAGGACTGTTATGGCTCCCCTGTGTTTTTCAAAGGACCATGCCTGACATCCTGCCATGTGACTGTATCTTGCGGCGTTTTGAATTCCTGGCTTTGTTCTTGGATACCAGAGCACATTTGGTCACAAGTTGATCTCAAGAAATATAATTTTATTATCGGTTCTGGCTTGCATATGGTAGCAGACCCCCAGGATAAAGTCCTCTTTAATAATGTAGATATGCATCTGCTGAGTTAATGTATAATTGTAACATATTATCCCCCTTGATATGCACACTGGCAGACAAGCTCCCTTTGTTGCGATTGAGTGATCACCTTTAAAGTGACAAAGTAAAGTGTACTTGTTAACTTACTGAACCAGTGTTTTCTTAATGGTTTTACCCCTTCTACCATAGTATTGAGAATTTGAGTTCAGTATCGATATTTTCTTTGAAGTACTGCCGTACGGTTTGGAATCAGTATTGACATATTTCATAATCCATTAAGGTGCTGTGTGTGTGGCGGGGGTGGGGGTGGGGGTGGTGGTGTGGAGTGGCAAATAATAAAATGTGCAAATGGAGATGGGTGGTAAAATCATGTGCGGCTGACCCCATTTCAGCCCTCATTTCATATCAGTTTATCACATCAGAAGGAGGTCAAAGTGACACAGAGGCCATGGAGATACAGACTGTCACTATGCATCAGGGAATATTTTATTCAGATTTATATATTTTCTGCATGAGCCTCTCACCATCATGAAAGACGTAGGCCTATGCAGTAATGGCTGCCAATGCCATGCCAACTAGTACTTCACCCCAAGAACGCACAAGGCGCACCAAAATCAAAGTCCGAAGGCCACGCATTTTAAGGATATGAGCTTTTTAGAAGTAAGTCGATAGTCACTTCCCCCTTCTTCGCATGAGTCGGCTTAGGACTGTTAGGAGTCACAAATGATTCCAGTTGAGCATTGTTTGGCATTGTCTCTGTTTTTCTCTTGATGGCATGGTGGTTATTGTAAGAATTATCTCAGGAGAAAATGAAGAATCCAAACAGAAACGCTGGTTGGTAGCAGTCCCAGCATCAATCCATAACAATTTATTTATTTATTTATTTATTTATTTATTTATTTATTTATTTATTGGAGTCTCGTGTCGAAGAGTTTTTATTTATTTATTTATTTATTTATTTATTTATTTATTTATTTATTTATTTATTTATTGGAGTCTCGTGTCGAAGAGTTTTACGGGTGGAGAAAGTTAATACTCCCAAAAGTACTAACGCCACACAAGCAGGATTAGCATTGGTTGAAAACAAGTGCTCCGCCGTCGTGCAGTATGCCTTAGTACACAGCGTCACCGGGCCCCATCGTAGCAATCAAAAATGACAATGAATCCACCAAAGTTTTTTTTTTAGGGCCAGGAATCACCTCTCAATCTCTTAAGGGAGATAGGATGATGAACAGTGACCCTCTGTGTCTGCCTTCTGGGATTCTGGATGCCTAGAAACCCCCACCCTCCACACACACACCTAAAAACGGCTGTGTGTTTGTGTATACGTGACTGCTATGTGTTGTTTTGTAGTTGGGGACAATTTGAGGGTGGTGTCAGTGTTGGTTTGGGCTGAGTCTAAAACCACAGCCTTCTGGACGACGGACAGGTCAGACATCGTCACTGAAGATTTTACCATCCAAGTTTGATCTGTCAGCCGACACTGCGAGTGCTGAAAGCAACATCCTTTGCACTCCCCAACACAGACCTCCAATCTTTGTTGTATGACTGCTGGTCCAGTATGATGGGTCCCCAATATTGGCAGATAAAAAGCAAAACGGCATACCTTTTGTGGCGACAGTCCACACCCTGGGTAAAACATAAAGCTCACCTCCTTCAGTGTGAGGAATATTATTATGTTGTGTTAATACTACGCGATCAAGGGTATAGTTTATAGTACAGTCGCCAAAGACTGGTCATAATCCACGCGTGGGCAGTGTTGTCCACGCATGCGTTTACTGGGTAACAAAAACCATCATCAGCACAATTTTAATCAATGAAACATCGGTTTGTACATGGTGCTTCATTAATTAAATGTTTGATGCTTATTCGTATAATTAGTGTTTGGAATCTAATATTATTGCGTCCGTGGAAATATTACCCACCTGTGGAAAGTGACCAGTCCACGGCGGTCGTACTCTATATCAACAAATGGTCAAAACGTCTACTGATGCACTTTAATTGAAACCAAGTTTGTTTTTCTTTGGTCACCAACACTATTTGCGAGAAACTATTGTATAGATCGGAGGGTATATTTTTCCCTGGCACCACGGTCAATCGAATTTTCTGCTTGCCTATTGGTACACTATTAGTACACTCCCCACGGAATGGTCCTGTCACTCTCACAAAACGACAAATTTCAATGTATCGCACACAGTGTAGAAAAAGTTAAAACATAATGTTCGGGAGGTGGAAGCATCCCTAACTTTAGCCTAAACCAATCCGATATCTCAGGATTTTGAACATATGAGGAATTTTTATTTGATGAATTTTCAATGCCCGCGAATGACGTCGTGTCTGTCACACAATGATGGCTTTAAAACACGCATTTGCCGAGTACAGCCAGTTGCTCAGAACTAGACGTCGGCGTAAGGCAACCAAAAAGGGGGTATTTCATGCAGCACTTTTCTACACAGATGAATACCCACCATATTTTCAATCTCAAATAATTGAGGAGAAGGGTGTGCGTGTTGCAGTCAAGGTAAGCATTAATTTTTCTGGTCCTAAAAACTATCTATGAGACATAAACAACATACATACAAACAATGGGCTCGGGGGGAATTAATGAAATATCAGACCCCCCCACTTTTTTGCAGACAAAAATCGTGATGTATCTGTCATCTCTCCAAAAAATTCTCAAGAACCGCCTTCTAAATAACATTTGCGCACTGGCACTTTCCAGTAAACAGTTACAAAAATAATCTTTGTGGACATAATCTCAGTTATCGGTAATTAATACTGTTCTAGCAGGCGCCGGGGAGGGGGGGGGGGGGGGGGGGGGGAGGGCACACTTATTTTGCCGGGCCATGTTTTTTTTGTATGCATATATTTTAACACAGCCAATGAAACAAGGGGCGGATCCAGAGCCTCCCTCATATTTTTGCCAGCTATGTTTCTCTCGTACTGGTTCAGTTTTGATGGATTTCGGATCATTTTGTGCAGCAAGTTCGTAATCTTACAGACATACAAGTGCCAAATCCACCCTAATACAAGATAATCCGCAGACAGCATACTTGCTGTTAACGTGTGGTAAAGCATACAGGTGAGGTCTATTTATCAGCTTTGGTCGTCACGACCAAAGCTGATAAATAGACCGCATCTGTATGATTTACCGACGTGTTTTAACGGCTTTCAAAGTGTGCAATCTTTTAAAAACATCTCCTGAAAAATCTCAAAATATCCGCGCAGATGCATGGCAATGGGGGTTTTGAGACCCTGGAATTTAAAATTTTCCTTCCACGGGCCCGTCATACCGACGACCATCCATTGTTCGATCCAGCCCCCCCCCCCCCCCCCCCCCCCCCCACAACTTTGAAAATCGTTCCGCCGCTCCTGAATATTACGAAACGTTTGTATAAAAGCTGACGAATCAAGGAATTGTTTTTTTTTCGAGCGTGATAGCGCACTGGAGTCTGGCAATTATTCAATACAGCTAACGCATTTATTTTCAGCGTGTGCTATCTCGAAATTTGACGGTGTACGTTGATCAATCAGACAAGAGAAATTGTTTTAAGGTTTCGAGCGTTATATAAAGTTTTCCGTACGGTACAGAAAGTCATACTTTCAGTGTCAGTCACAAATTGCCTGCGGCGTGTTGGCGGCGTCCGTAAGTCCCCAAAATTGATTGCCATAACCGTGCGGTGTCCGCACGGTAGAATACGGAAGCCGTGAGGTGATCCCAAGGTTTTGTGCTCGTCGCAGGGGTTAAACTTTTTTCGGAAATCGCAAGGCCGGAGGACGCAACCCCGCCGCAGGTATCATCGCATGGTCACTGTACGGTGGCCTTGAGGTGACCATGTGATGGCTGTGAGGTAACCTCAATGTCACCCCACGGTTTTCACCATGTCTGGGGCGTCAAGAAAATTGTATGGATCCGCAACAAACCGCAAGGGCGCCGTGAGGATTTCGCAAGGTCTCCGTTCCGCGCCTTTGCGGTGGCCGCAACAACCGTGCGGGCGCCGTGCGATTGCCTCGCCGCGAGGGCGCCTCGCAGTTTGTTAAAAGGTGCCTTGCGGTCTCCTCACGGATTTTTATTCCATGACTTTCACGATTGCCGTGCGGAGCTCGGAACATTTGTGAACACTGCTGCCGCAGCCCGCCAAGCCCTACGATTTGTATAAACCCCTTCTACAAACTGCAGACCTCACAACCGCGCGGCGGCGGCAACATCATATGTGACTGAGCTTTTATTCGGCTTGAAGGCTGACAAACTTTTCTCATAACTTTCCGCACATAGCACTAATAAATCTTCGCATCGGGTGAAGAAAGACTATGTCCTCTATGTACCGTAACTCTTAACTCTTATTTTCAAGATATTTTTATCAAATCTAGTTATGGCTGCTTCAGAGCAGCCATAACTAGATTTCATGAAACATTTATCTATATTTAACTCAAGAAATCATTGGTGCAAAACGCTATGCAATTTCAGTTGGAAAATGTGCTTACATGCGCCCAAATTATACTTTCTTCTGTGGCAAGAGAAATCCTGTCATGGCGGGAATATCCGCCAGCAGCATGCAATGAATTAAATGATGCAGCTGCTAAAATTAAACTATTTACCCATTATGTAACGAATCGGCTGTATGCACCCGTCAAACACCTGTATCCGCGTGGGAGGGGTGACATGGGGTTGTTTAGCCTCATTATTAAAAATAGTGGGGGACGAGCCAAGGAGGGTCGGAATACGGGCCAAACTCGGCTCGCAGAGCTGATTTGGGACCGACTATGATGTTCTTCCCTGCCAAGTAAACTCGAAATATAGGTTCGTTCTTTGTTAGGTGTGATTCCTAATTACTTAAGGCTTCGGAAAGGTAACAATGAGTAAAATAACGACGATTCTTTTATTTACATTACGTGGAGACTGGATTGTAACTAAATCACTCGCGGAGTGGAGTTATCACCCAAACTATAACTTTCAAATTTTGAATATATCGACTAAAACACAAGCAATGTTTCATCCAATGGATCTCCGGGTTTAACCCGGAGGTCCATTGGCCGAAACTTTGCTTGTGCTTGTTATGCTTTGCAACAAATTTGCAATTATTGCCTGGGTGGAATCTCTACTCTGCGGGTGATTTAGTGATAATACACTCTCCACGTATTGTACATTTACATTTTAAAATAAACTCATTTCTACGACAGCGTATTTGGATCAGGAATTTTTCATTTAATAATCTGTTTTCACAGATTAATGATCTGTTTTTACAGATTGATAAACTGTTTGTACAGATTAGTAAACTGTATTTACAGATTATAAGGAGACTGTTCTTGCAATTTATTAGATGACTGTTTTTACATATTATTACAAGACTGTTTTTACAGATTAATAAACTGTTTTTACAGATTAGTAAACTGTATTTACAGATTATTAGGAGACTGTTTTTACAGATTATTCGAAGACTGTTTTTACAGATTATTACGAGACTGTTTTTACAGATTAATAAACTGTTTTTACAGATTAAAAATCTGTTTTTACAGATTAGTAAACTGTATTTACAGATTATTAGGAGACTGTTTTTACAGATTATTAGAAGACTGCTTTTGCAGATTAATACGCTGTTTTTACAGATTAATAAACTGTTTTGACAGATTAGTAAACTGTATTTGTGTATTATTAGGAGACTGCTTTTACAGATTATTAGAAGACTGCTTTTGCAGATTATTACGAGACTGTTCTTACAGATTAATAAACTATTTTTACAGATTAATAAAGTGTTTTACAGATTAGTAAACTGTATTTACAGATTATTAGGAAACTTGTTTTACAGAACATTAGAAGACTGTTTTTATAGATTATTAGAAGTCTGTTTTTACAGATTGTTACGAGACTATTTTTACAGCTTAATAAACTGTTTTTACAGATTGGTAAACTGTATTTACAGATTATTAGGAGACTGTTTTTACAGATTATTACGAGACTGTTTTTATAGCTTAATAAACTGTTTTTACAGATTAGTAAACTGTATTTACAGGTTATCAGGAGACTGTTTTTACAGATTATTAGAAGACTGTTTTTACAGATTATTACGAGACTGTTTTTACAGATTAAAAAACTGTTTTTACAGATTAGTAAACTGTATTTACAGATTATTAGGAGACTGTTTTTACAGATTATTAGAAGACTGTTTTTACAGATTATTACGAGACTGTTTTTACAGATTAATAAAATGTTTTTACAGATTAAAAAACTGTTTTTACAGATTAGTAAACTGTATTTACAGATTATTAGGAGACTGTTTTTACAGATTAGTAAACTGTATTTACAGATTATTAGGAGACTGTTTTTACAGATCATTAGAAGACTGTTTTTACAGATTATTACGATATTGTTTTTACATATTAGTAATCTGTATCTACAGATTAGTAGGACACTGTTTTTACAGATTATTAGAAGACTGTTTTTACAAATTAATTAGCCATTCGATTATTGGTTAGTAGTATAGCATGCATTTCCATATTCAACACATTTAGCAATTTGACCAACATGGCACAAGATTTATCACAGGGATTAAATAGTTTTTCATCAATTTCAGTTATCTATTGCCCTGTACTGGCGCTATAGTACACTTTAAAAATGTCACTGTCACGGGTTCGCAACAGGAGCTTAAAACACCGAGTCTTAATCTTTTGCGGCTGTGCGCGTCTACAGCTCTGAATGCCGGGGGATCCCGACTAACAATGTTAATCACCTTGTCAGGGATGTGGCTAGAGGGTTTCAGCTGGGGGGGGGGGGGGGGGGGGGTGGGTGCCACCGGTGTAAATTCCAAATATGAGTAGTTTCGATAGGTGGTTGCACTGCAGCGCTGGGTGATATCTTTTAACCCTTTTACCCACCGAATCGCCCGCATCCGCCCACGTAATATGCAAATACAGCTGTTGAAAAAATATTATTTTTCGAAAAGTTTCAACAAAACCATATCATGTGATCCTTCTTTGGAACGAGCTCGTCGAGCTCGTTCCAAAGAGGTGTCACATGATATGGTTTTGTTGAAATTTTTTTTAAAAAAATTAAAAAATGATAAAATAATGAATTTTTTAAATCGTCTGCGTTGGGTAAAGGGTTATGAACCCTTCTGAAAATTTGCACTAGTCCTGAAACGGAAAAAGCATCATTTATAATGTGTCTGGGTCAGAAAATTTACCGGATTGATGTCAGAGTCGAAATTTTGAGGCCATGTCAATTTTAGAGTAGGAAATTTGAAACTCAAGTTTCCAGTTGGAAATAAAAGATCAAAACTTCTCATCATTAGTTTGAATTTTAATATTTTTCATGAACAATGTTAATTTATTGCATTTCCAACTATTTGATTTTTGACCTCGGAATTTCCAACTATTGAAAAAGAAACACTCCTATCTGGGGGGGGGGGTGAGACAACCACACCCCCCTCCACCCGCACCCCTCCACCCTGTCGCCACATCCCTGCACCTTGTGGCAACAACGTTCTGATTTGGGTTCGGTTTATCCACTCTGTCGGCTAGTTTAGCAAGTCTGCGTCACATACCTTATACATGTGTCCTTTGATAGAACTCTCCTTGAATGTTCCTGACCTTTTGAAATTCACACAGTTCATGGTAGAACTCACAACTTCAAAATGCGCTTTCGAGCTTGCACGAATTGTCACTTGTCGACTTTTTAAGGAATAGTGCATGGCTTGTCGTTGACTACGTCCATATAGTGCCCAGTGAGGTGGTGTAGTTCCCGACGCGAAGCGGCGGGAACTACACCACCTCACTGGGCACTATATGGGCGTAGTCAACGACAAGCCATGCACTAGTCCTTATATTATATCGAACAACCCGAAAATGCAAATTACCCAAATATCTACAATCCAAATTGTAAACATGTAATGATGTTTTTATTTTAAACAATAAAGGAGAAATGAGAAAAATGTGTGGATATTGATAATTGTTCGACACAATGATACTATTCCTCGCCTCTGCCAATGTTTCACTCCGGGTTCTAAGGGTAGATCACGACTCGTCATCGACTCGTCGTGATTTGCCTTTAGAACCCGGAGCTCGACTCGGATACATATTTTATACATCCACATAATGGTAATAGTCTCTATTTATCGGAACGTATCACCTCTGAAAACTTTGCGGCTATTCTTGGGACACTAAAACAACGAAGTGTATATTTTTTATGTAAATCGAATTGTCTAATTGGTGGCCGGGATTTTCTGCCATCATTGTGGATAAATCGTTGCTTTGGTTATGAAGTTGCTTTGTTTCTTTATAACCAGAAAATGCATATAGTGCCCGTGCTAAAAATAGGAAACATATAGTGCCCGCATGTAGTGACCCCTCAGCTCTGTGCTGAACAACTACACGAAATAGGGTATCACCTTTCAGCCAATCAGAATGCAAGGAAGTCACGTGAGGTATAATATGAGTCGATATTCACAACACTCTGATACTAAACCAGGCTACTACGCGATCAACCTCTGCGTTCCTAATACAATAGTCTACACTACGAGACAGGTGCGAGTCGATCCTCTCTGACGACATCTTTACTAAGCCTTTACTTGGGTTCGTAATCTATTCTCTAAATTCGGGCTTGTACCTCTTCTACGTCAACCTAATCTGACAATGGCGGCGCATAACGGAGCTTCGTGGATTGCCCAGCAATTCCATTCGCACGAGACCCTATTATGGCGTCTCCTATTCGGCCGAAACCGAAATCTCTCTGAACTAACTTGTTCCCCACACTTTATACCTTATCTTTTCAAGATGCCTAAAAATGGCACGCTACATTTCTGAAGATAGAATCAGTGTGCGCCAATTCATGTGTTATCAAGCATATCTCGAGAAATAATATACTTGATAGCCGTGATGATTGGAATTCATTTATAAGTGCTAGTCACTGATAGATTAATGGACCGATGATAACAGGAAGACATCTTATTCTGACTAGTAATATGCTAAAGAAGTATCCCAATGTGAATCGTCTAAGGCTAATTATCTAATTAAAACATGTGTGGTTACAACACAGAGAGAATAAATATATACATATATCTGAACTTGAAAGTCGGGAGAGGGGACTTCCCCCTTTCAGACAGACTTTGCCCTGACAGCACCCCGGAATCTACAAATTGAGCAGAAATAAGAAAATTATTTTTCAAAATTTTTCTAGAAAACCGTATCATGTAACCACTCATTGGGACGAGCTCGTTCCAAAGACGGCTCACATGATATGGGTTTGTTGAATTTTTTGGGAAAAAAAAATATATTTAAAGTAAGTGTTATTTTGTGTGTGTTGGATAAAGGGTTGAAAAACGCAAGAGAACAAAACGGCTCTCTTCCACACCAAATATTTTAAAAAATAACCCTTTACCCATAGCAGACGATATCAAAATTTAATATTTAAAATATCATTTTTTTTTTTAATTTTTAAAAACAAATGTCAACAAAACCATATGATGTGAGCCGTCATTGGAACGAGCTCGAGTATTTTTTCAGCTGCTGAATTTGCATGTTACGCGGGGGGCGGGTGGGGGGGGGGTGGCCGATTCGTCGGGCAAAGGGTTAAAGAATCGCTCACAAGTACTTCAACAACTAAACTGAAGAATTTGTGCAAATTTATAAAAATAATAGCTGCAAGATAAACTGGATTCCTTAAGTCCGATTCCTTAAGAAATGTGTTGCTCGGCGCCTATAATTCCAGCGATTGTGACTGAGACATGCAGACACAGTTGGGGAGCATTGTCGTAATTCAGCTGGTGTAACTAGAGGCCCATCCTTGGGATGTAGGGATAATAGATATCAACGGCTGTTCAATCTTGAATTTATACCCATGTTATGGCAATAGATGCTGAAAGTGACATTACACACTGGTTTCGGTTGCTGTGGCAGAGATAGGACCCATACTAAATCGGGTCAATCTCCTAATGTTGATTAAACATGCATGTGTATATGTTAACTGTGGAAAATCTTGTTCAATGAACAACGACGCGAATTCATTGACACAACACTCACAGTTAGCCGACACGTGGGGACTTTGGGGAATATCGCGTGGTGCAATTGTGCCGACTGACCTCATATTCATTTTCCACAGCATTGTTGATTCTTTGACTGGGCCACTTATTAATTGTTCGTCGCCGAGTGTCTCCAACAAGAGCGTAGTCAAACACTGTTGACACTCTTGCAAATGTAGACTCTATCGATAATTGGGTTATGTCACGAACTCGTCTGTTCTGTGCGGAAAAGTCTACCGCTGCGTGCGTAATTAGTCTGTAAAACACACATAACTATTGTTAGGGATGTGGCTAGAGGGTTTCAGCTGGGAGGTGTGTGGGGGGGGGGGGGGGGGTGGGGGGTTGGCACTGGTGTAAATTCCAACTGTGAGTGGTTTCGATAGGTGGTTGCAATGCAGCACTGGGTGATATCTTTTAACCCTTTACCCAACGAATCAGTTGCATCCGCCCACGTAATATGCAAAAAGAGCTGCTGAAAAAATATTATTTTTCGAAAAATTAAAAAAAAAACATAACCTGTGACCCCTCTTTGGAACGAGCTCGTCGAGCTCGTTCCAAAGAGGGGCCACATGATATGGTTTTGTTGAAATATTTTTTAAAAAATTTTAAAAAATGATATTTAAAATAATGAATTTTGAAATCGTCTGGGTGAACCCTTCTGGAAATTTTCACTAGCCCTCAAACGGAAAAAGCATCATTTATAATGTGTCTGGGTCAGAAACTTTACCGGATTGATGTCAGAGTCGAAATTTTGAGGCCATGTCAATTTTAGAGAAGGAAATTTGAAACTCAAGTTTCTAGTTGGAAATAAAAGATCAAAATTTCTCATCATTAGTTGGAATTTTAATATTTTTCATGAACAATGTTAATTTATTGAATTTCCAACTATTTGATTTAGCAAAATTTCCACTACAAAGACTTGTCCGCTTAACCCCTCCTACATTTTTGATTGAATTTCTGCGACACTTTGTCTGAAGTACCAGTATCAAGTGGAGATGAGCATATGGTTAGGAATTTTCGATCTGACAAATTTTACATGGTTACGGCCTTTGGTGACAGCAAAATTTCCGTCACAAATGCTTGTCCGCCTAACTCCTACAGTATTTTTCATTGGATTTTTAGGAAACTTGGTGTGCAGTATGAGTATGATGTGTACATGTGTATATGGGAAGGAAGTTTCGATTCGATTAATTTTTTTCAGAGTTATAGCCTTCGTCGACTTTGAATTTACCACAATTGCAGGTTTCTGGAAGATGTCTTCAGTTGCGATTAAAGAAACTAAAAGATTTATCCCTTGCCAACGAAGTCTGGAGGGGATATTGAAATGGTGTTCGTCCGTCCGTCCATCAGTCCGTCCGTCCGTCCGTCGCAAACTTTGTCCGCTTAAATCCTCCTACAGTTTTCAGTGGATTTTTACGAAACTTGGTCTGAAGTTTCAGTATCGAGTGTAGACGTGCATGTGGTCAGGAAGTTTCGATGCAACAAAGTTTGCGTGGTTATGGCCCTTGGTAATAGTAAAATGTCGACCACAAATGCTTGTCCGCTTAACTCCTCCTGCATTTTTCATTGGATTTTTACGGAACTTGGGGTGCAGTATGAGTATGATGTATACATATGCATGTGGAAAGGAAGTTTTGATTTGATAAATTTTATCAGTTATAGGTCTTGTCGACTTTGAATGTACCAAAATGCAGGTTGGAAGATATCTCCAGTTGCGATTAAAGAAATGAAATGATATTTGGTGAGTGACATTATTGATTATCCAGGTCGATAATAAGATTATTCCTATCATAACATAACAGTCGGCGGTGGATATGGATGTCGTTAAGACTGTCTTGTTTCAATGTTTTTGCACATTGCTTCTCATAAGAGCATACCATCCTCAAATACATCATTGATCACGCAATATTATTATTAGTTACAGGCCGTTTAGTTGGCAGATACAGTGTCATATACGGCGAAGAGAAAACAATATTAGGTGAAGCTAATATTGTTTTCTCTTCGCCGTATATGACACTGTATCTGCCAACTAAACGCCCTCTAACGTATTTGTTATGCACGGCATGCTAAAATGTCATTGGGGAAGTTAACTCAACGAATAGTTAAATGATGCGCACTTCTCGAAAAATGTAAACAAAGCAGACGATGTTTACATACGCAACAAGGGGAGTAATTTTGCTTCCACATTCCAATAAATCACTCGTGACTTGTTCTATAACCGCCAATGATTTGGACTGGTTTGGCATTTTATTATAACACGTTTCATTCAGTCGAATGCAATGTTTATACGGTGGGACTATTTTATGTGGTGGGTCTTCTGTACGACTGCGCTGCAGCATGTACGTACGTGTAAATTAAAAGTTGTGGCGTGTGGATATAAAAATAAAACAAAATGACTGACGGGCATCTAATATTAACTTAATATTGGGTGCTTTTCAGCCACCCTGAACCTAATATTGCGGAGTCTATGTCTCTTAGTAACTTCATTTGATTGGATAAACAAATTTACTAGCATAATAATATTAGTTACACAGTTTGTTGGTGGCCTAATATGGTATATATGGTGTCAGTTAATTTCATACTTGCTCTCGTATACACCATATTAGGCCACCGACACACAGTGTAACGAATATATCTTAGCGACTGCTGCGTCGAAGCACAGAACTAATAACAACAGCGACCAAAATTAAATGAGAGAATTCTCACAATGTGTTCACGTGTCTTTGCTTGTTACAATTTATGGGAGAGTGCCTACAGGCACTCTCCCATAAATTGTAACAAGGCAAATTCATACATACCAAACAGTTTTATTTCGAAGGTAACATGACACACATCCACAGAATATGAAGCCTTTTTAAGTTGCCTAACCTGCACTTCAGACCAAATATGGGCTTCCAACTCTCAATCTTTCAACTCGAAGCGTGTATCGGCTGCCGCCATTTTGAATAATCAATGAACAAAGGGGAGATTACCCATAGCTGTCAGCGTATATTGATGTTGACAGGCCGTATATGGTTTTATATACAGTCTGCATGTGACGTCTTTGAATCAATGAAATTCCCAGATTCTTGTAGGAGGTAAGAAGATATGTATCAGTATTCAGACGAAAGCAATTCAAAAAAGACGTTGATACTATTCAGAAATCACCAACAATCCGAAATTATCTCGAGAGACGGCGAGAGGTATATTCGACCTGCGTTGTCTAATGTTTCGGAACCTGCACCCATTGATGGTCGCTTGTCACTACTTTCTATACAAATGGATTGCTGGAACGTCGGGGGTAAATTGTCGCGATTCAACTTCTCCTCCCTCAAGATGGCGTCAAGTCTATCATCAATGCCGTAACTTCTCCCAGTCCATGACGTTTGATGACGTGAAAGCTGTTACATTCTGGCCGTAATCACAACGTAACAGCTTTCAATTCATCGGCGGCAGTGGCGTAGGGGATGTGCCCACAAGGCCCGAATTGCGGGGGGGGGGTGGCTAGAAGAGGGGTTCCCGTCTTGAAGGACGTCCCAACGCTGGAAGAAAGAGGGAAAGGGAGAGAGAGAGAGCGAGACTGTGTACCAAATACACATAATTTCAAACTCTCACTCCCACACGACGTACTCTTTGTAGTCTATGTATTATTATTTTAACTCTTTACCTAACGTAACGGCTAAAACCGGCTAGCGCTATTCTCAAACATCGCCAATTAATTTTCATTATTTTTTTCATTTTTTGTCTCAAAAACATAGGTTATGACCCCTCGTTGGAACGAGCTCGTCGAGCTCGTTCCAACGAAAGGTCATAACCTATGTTTTTGAGACAAAAAATGAAAAGAATTAGTTATCCAAGAATTATTTTTGCAAGTATCGTCTCCTTTTCAGGTTAGGTAAAGGGTTAAGTGAACGCTACATCATTGTAACTGATAGGGAGAAATGAACAATATACATACATGGCGCCTCTCAAGTCACACATGTTGGGCGTGCATGTGTGTATCGTTGGATGGTGGGGGTGGAACTTAAAACATGCAATGAAAAAAATCTACAGAGTCGTACTTTTAGAATCGATCCTATAGGCTATACCTTCATTTAATTTATGGCGTATGTACTACGTGAAATCCTGCATGCTGTGCACGGTAACAACACTAAATTTGTTCCCGTTTTAAAGGCCACCACCATTATGAAAGGGCCCCGTCTCTATCTCGCGGGGGGGGGGGGGGGGAGGGGGGCACACGATTTTCCGCTACGCCACTGATCGGCGGCACTTGTTTTTGTCAATGATAACTAAAAAAAATATGTAGAAAATATTCAGTTTGCATTGCTACGAAAAAAATGCGCATCATCCATGTATTCATGAATCATCGGCGTTTTTCATTTTTCAAATGCATCAAAGTATACTCGGGGATCGGGGACTGAGAGGCGTTGTGAACCTGAAAACTGAAATTACATTTGGCTCAACATCGTTTATTTATTCCAACTTCGCTCGCTTGCCACATACAATGGCGGGGTGGAGACGCTTCACTTTATGTGACCAATGAGCTTTGCCGCATTCCAGTTGTATAACGATTTGTATCTCCAGAGCATTATTTCGAACATATGAGTTAGTCTCATAATAGCGAGAAGAAGTAGCGGGAGGAGGAGTATGAGACGAGGTAGCCAGGTATACAACAGGAATCGGCGAGTATTGCAGTCCAAATTTGGAAAAAAATATCCAGGGTTACACATCTCGAGAAATTTTCGGAAATGAGATTGTAGAAGCGGCCATTTCCTCAAATCTCACAGCAGAGTGAATGAAATGAAATGAAATTATATAGATCATTGATAGATGACAGATTGAGCGTTGCAATGTGGCCCTCGGAGTTGCCCTGTAAATGACGGAAGGGGTCTATTTCATTTCACTAGGCCTTCTGTTGCTGATCATAGTTCAGGACAGGACCGCCCCTTCCATTCCGTCCTGACCACATCAGCGTTTCAATGATTCATCGATAAAAGCTGAGATGCATCTCATCGTAAATAAACCAAGGGAATAGAAGTGTGAGTCAGAGGCGGGGTGGCCGTATGATCCATCCTGAAAATTCCCGGTGGGCCCCCTTATTGGTTAGTTACTGGGTTCTCCAAAACTGATACATACCCAACACCTGTTGGTGCCTGAAATTTAATGAAAACGCCCAAACAGACGAAATGGATCTAATTGCATGGGATGAAAGTATATTGAGATGTTCTCTACAGTTAAAACGTGAAGTCCTGTCACGAAATGTGCGCTTACCTAGGCTTAACTGCGCGTAGGAATTGCGCGCAATTGCCATATCGAAAGGCATCCAAAGCATGGCAGGTTCTCCTTGTTACTCATAGAAAACACAGGCAATGTTTCTGCCAATGTACCTCCGGGTTACCCGGAGGTCCATTGGCTGAAACATTGCTTGTGCACAGTGCCATATGTATAGAATTTGATAGCCTTACTGTGGTCATAACGCGTACATTAACGCGCAGATCAACGTGCTATCTGTGCGCATTTCATGGCAGGACTTCTAGTGTTAACCGTATGTTGACTACCAATTTCCCCTTTGTGAACTGCCATCGGCCACTCCGATTCGAGGAAGCAGCGTTTGTTCAGTTTAAACAAGAGGCCCCACGGGGCCTGAAGCGCTCATCTTGTACAGAACACAACTTAAACAGAGTCCAAGAATGAGTCTACATTAAGCAAGCCGTCTCCATAGGCTACACTGTCAATCCTTGAGTCCCTCAGGAGTGACAAAAATAATCTGGGCATCATGTCTTTTCTTCAGTTGAGCATAAGTAAAATGTAGAGCTCCCCTATGAAGCCCCTTGATACAACCTATGTGGATTAATCTTAGTACCTCTAGAAGGTACTGAATACAAAATTTTTAATTCTTCAGCAAAATGGCCAATTCCGGCTCCCATAGAGAGCCCAAATATTAACCCAGGCTCTTGATTTGAACACAGTTAAATCTGACTTCCCTAGAGATGTTGTGTACCGAATATGAAAGCATTCTGACTGTTGGATCTGAAGAAGAGAAATTGTAAAGAAATTTCTCCGAATTGCACTAAGTTCAAATTTGGGCTACCATAGCGAGCCCAAATATTGACCTATGGATCCAATTTGAACAAACTTGAATCTGACCCCCTAGAGATGTTGTATACCAAATGTAAAAGCATTCTGACAAGTGAATCTGAAGAAGAAGATTTTTGAAGAAATTCCCTCATATTGTATAAGTTAAATTTCATGTTCCCATATGGAGCCCAAATATTAACCTAGGCACTCGAATTGAACAACCTGGAATCTGACCCCCCTAGAGATGTTGTATACCAAATATAAAAGTATTCCGACTGGTGGATCTGAAGAAGAAGATTTTTAAAGACATTTTCTCATATTGCACTAAGTAAAAATTTGGGCTACCATAGTGAGCCCAAATATATACCTAGGAATCTGATTTGAACAAACTTGAATCTGACCCCCATAGAGATGTTGCATACCAAATATCAAAGCATTCTGACTGATGGATCTGAAGAAGAAGATTTTTTTAAATTACCCTCCATATTGAACAAAGATAAAATTTGGGCTTCCGTAGGAAGCCCAAATATTAACCTAGGGACTTGGTGTGAACAATCTAGAATCTGACCCTCATAACAATGGTGTATACCAAATATTAAAAGATTCTGACTGGTGGTTCTGAAGAAGAAGATTTTTAAAAATATTCCCCATATTACCCTATGTTAAAACTTCGGGCTCCTGTAGAGAGCCCAAATATAAACCAATGAGCTTTATTTCAACAAACTTTTATCTGACCCCCTATGAATGCTGTATACCAAATATCAAAAGATTCTGATGATTGGTTCTGGAGAAAAGATTTTTGAAAAATTTTTGCAAATATGCTGACTCAGCATTTTTTCGATGCTCATTACAGAACACCCTAACATAACCGATGGCAATTTTTTTTACCATTCAGTTCTACTGGTCATAAGGATACTTCATACCAAATAAAAGCTCTCTGTTCCGTGGGGTTTGGGAAATATGGGCGTTTGAAAATATTTCTATTTTTAGCTCCCAGGGTTCCCATGGGGATGCGGGAATTTTTTTTTTTTTGCATGGGTCATGTACTTATGACCCAATAATACCACAAACCAAATTTGGTTCATACCGGACCATCGGTTCAGAAAATAGAAATTTTGGGCGGGGCCAAAAATCTTACCCCTCCTATTACAAAGCCAAATATTACTTCACGAACTTCGTTTGAACAAACTTGATTCTACACCTCATATAGAAGCTCCATAGCAAATATCAAGTCACTGTACACACTGGTTCTTGAGAAGAAGATTTTTAAAATATTTGGGTGCATTTTCCTCCACTCCCTCCCTATGGGGCTGGGCATGCTGAGTTGAACAAAAATGAAATGCCCCTTTGGGACCATCACTCACACAAACTTTCACTTGAATTGGCCCAGTGGCTTTGGAGAAGACCAAAACATGGTGTTGACGGACGACGGACGACGGACGGGAAGCGATGAGATTAGCTCAGCTTGACTTTGTCAAGATGAGCTAAAAATCTAAATTTTCTCCGGGTCCGGTGTCGTCCGCCTTGGTTCATTTCCCGTTATCTTTTCTTGACCCAGTCCGCCTCTGGAAATTTCTGACAAAGCCATAATGGATTTATAAAATTTTTCGTCAGTAATCTCGTAAGAAATTGACGTTGGGCAGCTATGGCTTCAAGATCATGTTAACTTCATGTGCCATGGCATCGCGATTCTGCGCAAAATCATTTCAATATACCCATACTTTTATCGGTTTACGGTGTCTGAGCGAATTACTTCTGTCCATACGCCTACGATCCAGACACTGGGTGAGTGCCGAATCCAACGTTACGCCCATGTTACTTTTTGGACAGAGGTCATATCACAAAAATGCAAAAAGCAATGCTGCGTTTTGAAAACCAGACATCCAAAATAGGGTGTCAATGTCTAGATGCGATCATGATGCTCGAAAACAATGGAATTGTTTGTTTGTATCACGATAGTGCAGACCGAATATCAGTGATCAAGTTACGAATTTGTCTACGTCGTTTGAAGTTTCTGGAAAAGTTCAGGGAAAAAAAGATTGCAAGCTGTATCAGAAAAACATTGTTGACAGCTTAATTTTATTTTGCGCCATAACTAGCCTATAACCTTCAATAGAAGACATTGGACAAAGTTACAGTCCATGTTTAAATTTAGCCCATGCCCAAGCATGGGGGGGGGGGGGGGGGGGGGTGGAGGGGGATACGCAGATGGGTGGGTACATTCATGAGTCTCTACTAGACTCATCCATCCGGATTTTGACAGATGTTAACGTGATGTTAACCTGATATAAATGTCCATCTGAAGACAAGTTCCATAATCAATATGTAACAGCAATTTTGATTTTGTTTGAAAAAATTATTCACATTGTTAGTAGAATAACTCAAACGGCTATGATTAGATTTTGTAAAACTCAGGACAGTGGTAGCGTAAACGGGAACCCTAATGGGGACGTACTCTTTCCCTGTTCATATCACATATACCTTACCCACACCCCCCCCCCCCCCCACCACCACCGGCAACCAACTCGAATATAAGACCACACTTAGCATAACAAAACATTTGATTTTTTACGTCAAAAACATAGAGCATCACCCCTCATGTTAACGACATTCTTAGTGACAAAACGTTTCAAAACAAACAGCTCATGTTGTTTTTCGATGATCTCGACGATATGAGTCCAGCAATGGTGGGCAATAGCCTATTGTTTTTGAGCACAACATTGAAAAACAAATATCCCTTAACACTCACACTTCTGTTTAACCTTGCCGTCACTGAATTTAAAAAAGTGGCAAGTGGGGAGAGACCATGTGTGCAGGCTATACTGTCTGTTGAACTGTCCACATTACCTATATGCCGCAAAGTAACTTAACTATGGTTGTTTTGAAACGGTTTCTCATTAAGGAATTGTTTAGTAATGAATATTATAGTCCGCCAAACTCATGTTGTCAACGATACGTCCGTGGTGTGCGGAAAGCAGTCCAACACAATGTGCTGACCTGCTCTGCGCACTCGACTGGCGATTTATTGTATTACCGTGTCTTAGTAATTTCCCACCTCCCGTGTGTTTAACTGGGTTATGCATACCTCATGTGCGTTCATGGATATATGTGTGGGGTGTGTGCATGTGTTTGTGCGTGTACTCGCGCGTGTGTGTGTGTGTTTGGATGTGTGGATGTGTGTGTGATGTATGACTAGAGTGTGAACCTGTGTATCATGCACGAGGATAATTTCGAGTCGCGCAGCATGCTCATATTATAGAGTTAAGACGTTATAGGTGACATATAGGCCCACTGGGCTGGGTGCAGTTGTTTTATTTTTATTGTACTAAATTGTATTATGAAAGCGCATGTCGCATAAATAAAGATTGTATCTATCCAAAGTATCTGATATAAACTTGCTTAGTTTCCATTTCCAGTATATTTCAACACATTTGACAGCGTTATGACACTGTTCGTGAAAAGGTTGCACATGCATATTGTATACACAATAAAACACGTAAGGTGAGACTTCTTATGGAATTTAACCATTTGGTTTTATTACACTTGACTTCAAATACTTTTACAGACTTATGTTGATATTATCCTGTTGCAGACTAGACGACCTCGTTGATGCAATAACCCGATCATATGTGGCTGGATTGTTTCAAAATGTTGAAGGCATGTGTAATTTCCACAGAGTCATATTCCAACTGTGTCAGCAAGGCATGCCTTCAATGAAGGCATGCCTTGATGACGTAGTTGGAATACTAGATTGGAATTATAGTCCACAATAAATTCAGAGTTCGCGAAGGCATGTCTGCATAATGTACCTGGAATATCTTATAAGTCGGGGCTTGCGCTATCACAGTTGTGACAAATCATGTTTACATCCTCACCCCCGCCAATCAGTCATCTTTGAACGCCCCTGGAACTTCACTGTTCTGGAGATGCTGGCCTATAACAAATGTGGCGTTGAAACATTCTACCAAGAGATATTTCTGCAAAAACCACACACACACCAAAGGTCGAATTCACGAGGCCCCTGACTGCATTAATGCCAAGTTCTGCATAAATCTATAATATAGGTTTTGATGTCCTTGTTACTGTTTGACTTTCTTGTTTAGAAGTATACGTAACCTTCATTGTGATTTGACGAACTATTTAAATCAGATGGCTGGAGATTTGGTATCTTAGAAATGACTATTTAAGTGAACGCTATAAACCTTTTGCCAACAGGCTGATACAGGATGCGAACTATACATTGGAATTGCCCTGTCAGCGAACTCAAAACCTAACTGCTGAACCAACATCGAAGCGTCTGGATTATTTTGAAAAATAAACATTACCCAATTTTGAAATTTATACGGACCAGCATCATTATACAGAGACTTAAGTGTATGGTTTGCAATTGAGGGAGAGTCTGCATACAAAGTGACCCAATGACAGACGTGACTGTGTGTCAAAAAAGCTAAACCCACCACGTTTTTGTTGATTAACGCAACTTTTCCCCTGATGTTCGGAGTGCAAGTAAGGATGTTCTCATACATAAATTTTCTTTGAACGTCTTGGACGGTGACGTCATAGGCAGTTAAGGCATCGGCTGTTGTTTCATTCATGTTCACAATTTCCAATCCATCAACGTGATCATTTACTTCCGAAATCCATCTGTCCGGAATTGGTCCATGCCACCATTCGAGTTTATGTGGGTCTTCATGAAAACCCATTGGTCTAAAATACCTAGATTGTTCCCAGTGTGTGCGGAGACAAACGTTTCTTTTTCCCA
Organism: Pictodentalium vernedei; assembly: GCA_031216915.1. Lineage (NCBI taxonomy): Eukaryota > Metazoa > Mollusca > Scaphopoda > Dentaliida > Dentaliidae > Pictodentalium > Pictodentalium vernedei. Next base: position 873,841,958 of record CM062297.1, on the reverse strand, counting down.
AATAGCTAAGGCAATGGCGTACCAACAGTTTACCAATACCTCGACATCGTTGGTCTTGCCTCACGAAAATGTTACATAAGTATCCTTCGTCGGCATTAGTTGGTATAGCGAAAGCAGCGCCTGTAATACAAAATAATTATTATCATAAGCGATGGAATAAAAAGTGATGATAAATTTAACGTTCATTTTAAATGTATTTATTTTTTTATTTATTGTTGCTTAACGCCACATCAGCAGCCAAGGCTATATCGTGACAATAAAAGTATAATTATAAAAAGACCATTATCCACCATGAAATAATTTAAAAAAGGAGTCGCCGAAATATGAAATGTGAAGTATAAAAACTAAGGAATGTGAAACATAATGTGAATGTTGTATAAACAATGCTGTGTAAATCAACCTGTGATATAGATATGGATTTTAAAAGAATAAAAACAATTTTAAAATTTATTAAAAAGGTTGATTATTTTCAAAAATGAGAGAATTTTATGCGGGCTTGTCAAATAAAATAAAACTTTTAGAGAACCAACTGTAAAGTATTACCCTCTGACATGATTAAAATCTGTACAATGTAAAAGCATGTGTTCCACTGACAACGCCTGTTGACAAGGAACACACTCTGGTCGCACATTACCCTCTAAGAAAAAGGAATGTAAGTCGTGTGTGACCAATATGACATCGTGTCACAATAACATGCTCTTTTCTACAAAGGTTACTGGTTGGGTAGTGATCAGAAATAGTTGGTCGGAAGCGATGGAGCTTCTTATTAGTTGCCCCATCCCCATCCGCCTGCCACATAGATTTGATGTAGTTACTAATATGTGGTTTGAAATCACTGAAAGGGATGTTAAAATCAGTGAGTGGCTTTGTTAAAGCCTGCTTTGCTGCACTGTTTGCCCCGGTGTTACCAGCGATACCTACATGTCCGGGTAACCAGCAAAACACGATATCATATTGGTCAGACATGAGAGTTGTTAACTTCTCACGAAGTTCCAGAATGAGAGGGTTCTTCAACTTGGGGTTGAGTAAAGCAAGTAAAGAGGAAAGAGAGTCTGAGAAGATGATCGACTTTCTTTCCTGTGCATTCTCGATGTGCTCAAGTGCGAGTTGAATAGCTTTAACTTCAGCTGTGAAAATAGAACTCTGATTCGGTATTCTGATTGCGGTGATATGATCACCAGTAACAGCAGCTGATGATACTTTGTCACCATCCTTAGATCCATCTGTATATATCCTTGTATATGCACTACACCTGGACTTTATTTCAACATATTTTTGTTTGAACTGCAAGGAATTGGTATCAGATTTTTTGGTAGAAGCAAGGTCCAAAATAACTGTAGGTTTTTTAAGATGCCAAGGAGGAATGTGTGATTTACGGTTTTCTTTTATAGAATCAGAATCAATTTTTGCAGACTCCATGTGGGCTTTGATTCTAATTCCCAATGGTTAAAAAATTCAACATTTTGAGGGCGTGAAACACAATTATAAGCAGGATTTGAAGGATTGGCCAAAAGTTTAGACACATACTGGAGAGATAATTTAATTCTGCGCTTCTCGAGAGAAGGCTCCTCTGCTTCAACAAGCATCGAGTCTATTGGGGATGTTCGAAAAGCCCCTAGACTAATTCTAATACCACTATTATGAATTGCATCAAGTGGTTTGAGATATGATTTCCTTGCCGAACCGTAAACTATACAACCGTAATCTAATTTTGATTGAACAAGTGATATATACAGATGGAGCAAAGTTTTTTGGTCAGAACCCCAATCAGTGCTACCAACAACTTTCAGCAGGTTCAGTGCTTTCTTACATTTAACTTTTAGTTGTTTTATGTGGGAAGTGAAATTCAGTTTGCTGTCAAACAACAAACCTAAGAAGTTCACTTCCTTAACAACTTTAATAGGACTCCCATCGATTTTCAACTCCGGATCGAGGTGATGTTTCCGAAGTTTGCAAAAATGAACACAATTCGTTTTTGTCTTTGAAAATTTAAAACCATTTTCGATAGCCCATTTTTGAATCCTATTTAAACACAGTTGAAGTTTGCGCTCTATAGCATGCATGTTCTTGCTGCTATAGCAGATCAAAAAGTCATCGACATACAATGACGAATCTACCATATTCTCAATTGCGTCGATAATACTATTAATTTTAATTGAAAAGAGAGTAACGGATAAAATACTACCCTGAGGGACCCCCAATTCCTGCTCGTGAGGTTCAGATAACGTTGACCCAACACGAACTTGAAATTGGCGGTCCTTTAAAAAGTTTTCAATAAAAAAGGCATACGCCCTCTCAACCCCATGTTAAAAAAGATCTTTTAAAATCCCATACGTCCACGTTGTGTCATATGCATTTTTCAGGCCAAAGAAGATGGCGACCACATGTTCTTTTCTGGCGAAGGCATTTCTTATAAACGTCTCAAGTCTAACCAAATGATCCACAGTACTTCTCTGGTTTCTGAAACCACACAGAACATTCGCAAGTAGATTGTTCGATTCCAGAAACCAGACAAGTCGATCATTGATCATCCTTTCCATGGTTTTACACAGACAACTTGTTAAATCGATAGGCCTATAATTACTTGGGTTGCTGTGATCTTTATCAGGCTTTGGAATGGGAATTACTGTAGCTTTATGCCAGGAGGGTGGAAACTGGCCAGTCACCCATATGTCATTGAAAACTGACAGTAAAAGTTCAAGTGATGATTGTGGCAGATGCTTTAAAATGTTGTAATGTATTTCATCGGGTCCGGTGGCAGTATCCTTTGCTCTATGCAAAGAGTTATTTAACTCTTCCACAGAGAAAGGTTCGTTATAATCTTCTAAATTATTGGAAGTAAATTTGAGCTTTTGTTTTTCTTGTCGTTTTTTAATTTTGAGAAATTCTGGATTACAGTTTTCAGACGACGAATGTTTCGAAAATGAGTAGGCCAATTTGTTTGAAATTTCTTTTTTTGATGTGATAAGCGTGTTGTTGTCTTTCAGATGTTGCACAGTTGATTTGGTTTCTTTGTCTTTAATGTTTTTAATCATTTTCCAAACTTTGTTGATGGGGGTGTTTTGGTTAAGTTTAGAAACATAAGTTTCCCAAGAACTTTTCTTTTTTCGTTTAATTAGTCGTCTTTTTTTTTGCCCGATTTATACGTAATTTATCTAAATTACTTGTGGATGGTGATTTGTTGAATTTTTCTCGCGATCCTTTATAGCCTGTTTACAATCGTTATCAAACCATGGTTTTGTGAAACGTTTAGGATTTGTCAAGGTTTTAGGAATGACTTGGCTTGCAATGTCAAGTAACTCTGCTGTAAAATGTTCAATCTGGTCAGCATTTTCACTAAATTTCTCCAGTGTGAGATGTTCCGAGCAGAGCAAATGAAGGTCTACCAGTCAGCCTTTTTAAAGCTCCACTGGGGCACCCTCCCATCGTCTGCCGGAACCACACTCTCCAACACAACCGGAAAGTGGACACTCCCACACAAGTCGCCTTCCACCTTCCAAGAATAATCGAGAAAGAGGGACGGGCTTGCAATTGAAAGATCAATTGAAGTATAAGAACCAGATGCGGGGTGCAGATATGTGTCTGACCCATCATTAAACAAGCACAAGTCATATTTTGAAATAAACTCTACCACAGTTTTCCCTCTTACATCTTGACTGCAGGAATTACCCCAAAAAGGGTTATGAGCGTTAAAATCACCCAACAAAATGTATGGGGTTGGGAGCTGTTAGACCAGTAGCTCAAGATCATTCAGTTGTAGGGCTTTACTTGGTGAAACGTAAATAGAACAAAGTGTAACTGTTTTGCCTAAAGTTAGGCGTACCGCCACAGCCTGTAAATTTGTATTCAAAGGTACAGATCTGTGAATGATATCGTCTCTAACTAAAACAGATGTTCCACGAATATGAAAGTCATTATCATCTGCCCAGGCATTATACGAAATATAATGCTTAAAAGCTGAATGATCTTGAGCTTCGGGTTTCTTTAAAAGAGTTCCCTGCAGGCAAAACGCAACAGGTATATAATGTTGGCTGAGAAGACCCAGTTCATTAAAATTGGCTCTAAAACCTCGACAATTCCACTGTACTATACTATTTTTGTTTGTATTAGCCATATTTCAATGACGATTTAGAGGGTGGACGTATGGGCGAAATGGCCCCTGTAGTTTTCCTCGGTGAATTTTTCCTCGGGGATCTATTCTGTGAAGAAATCGGACGTAATTGTTCGAATGTTTCATCGATACAATCACCTACCTCCATATCCTCAAGACCTTCAAACCTGTTGCGAACAACAGAGTTTTGAAGAACCTCAGGTAATCTGTCCGACAATTGTTTTTGTTTCATTTTTTCTTTTCCTCTTTTTCTAATTTTTTAATTTGACTCTGACTCAGATTGTGCTGTTGTGATCTTTGTTCTGGTTTAGACTTTGTTTGGTTTTGTTCATTTTTCTTTTCTGAATAAGTGTTATGTTCCATAGTTTGTACAGGTTTGGGCGTATCCTTTCCTATTTTTCGTTCTGTTTTATCATCTGTTGATTTGGGATTTTGTTCTTTTTTCTGTTCTGATTTTGTTAAATCTTTGGTTCCCCCTGTGTTTGTCCTGCTTTTAATTTCTCTGTTGTCTGTGTTGTGGAATTTGTTTGTGTTGACTGTATCTCTGTTTGTTCTATTGTGAAACCCTGTACTAAAGAGGGAATCGCCCCTTTAAGCCACGTGTATTGCGTTTGACATTCCACTGAAGTTGTTGGTAATTTTTGTGTTAATTTGTTTGCATAAGTTGGTGATAGGTTCATGCCAGGCATTGATGTCACTATTGTTCTCGCCTCCTTAAAACTGATTTGTCTTTCGCATTTAAATTTTTTAATTTCTTTTTCTCTTTTCCAAACAGGGCAATCCTTTGATGCAGCCACATGATTGCCCTGGCAGTTACAACACTTGATGGTATTTATGCAAGGGTCCGGATGTTCTTCGCCACATTTAAAACAGATATTTCTTCCTCTACAAGTATTTTGTCCGTGACCATATTTCTGACATTTGAAACATCGAAGTGGATTTGGAATGAATAAATCCACTCCGATGTTCATGTATCCTACTTTTAATGATTTTGGTTGCTGAGAGGAGTTAAATGTCAGTATGTAAGTATTGGTTTGTATAGGATTTCCTTCTTTTTTAATTTCAATCCTTTTAACGTTAGTAACCCCCTGTGATTCTAGTTCTTTTTGAATTTCCAATACATCAATGCCTGACAGTTCCTTAGTACGTACAACACCTTTACAGCTGTTTAATGTTTTATGGGCAAAGGTATTGACCTCCATATCAACAAGTTTATCTATCTTGAGTAAATTCAAAGCCTGCTTTTCCCGTTTACATTCAATTAGAACTGCCCCTGATCTTAACTTTCTAACATTTTTAACATCACCAGCTATTCCTTTCATGACTTTTTCTAAAGCAAATGGATTAATATCAGATGCTTTTTTATTCTCATCGTTAGCATATATAATGATAAATTTTGGCCAGCTTTTCAAAACGGTTTGTTCTTTGTCTTGATCTGAGTCGCAGTCATTGTCTGAAAATTGAAATTCGTACCCTCGTTTTTGTTTTTTTCTGGTATGTTAGCCATGTTTATTTTTTCAAAAGTTCATTGCCCCGGCTCCCACCCACCACGGAGTCCAACAAGGGGTAGGGTTACTGCTTCGCAGTGAACCCACCGGGTTGCCGGTATTCCCACATACCTGGTATGGAGCAATATACTCAGCCAGTGTCGATACCGAAGTATGCCACTGGCTGATTGACCCGTGTGTGGAAGTGCCAGGTCGTCAGATGGCGATCATCCAACCAATCACTTTACAAAGCATTAAACTAATAATTGTCTCGTAGAACTGAAACAGACAGTGCAGCAAAATTTAATAGTTGTTAAAAATAGAATGTTTAAAAACAGTATACAATGGCAATTATGGTATGTGATTAAAAGAAATGACTGATTGAATGACCACCAAATGCCCCCCCCCCCCCCCCCCACACACACCCCCGACGTGACACCCAGTACTTTTTGGGGTGGGGGCTCCCGATTGGCCAGAACGGGCCATCCGATCATGCTTCTACTCCCGAAATTGGGGCCAAAGCAGTGTGTTGGACATTATCTGAAAAAATGGAGACCAGGGCCAAACAGAGTTTACGACCTGATCCCCATCCTTGGAGACTGCTCTAACCGGGGCCCGAGTCCTCAACTGCCAGGATTCCTTCTTCCGGGGCCTTCGGAACGCACCTCACGGGAGAACAAGACGCCTGCCAGATGGTTTTAGCAGGATTGATAATTTTAGTCCGGGGCTGCGTATTTGTGTATTTCGCAGCGAACCAGCTCAATTGAGCAAACCTGCCAATTAGAAATTAGCAAACCTGCCCAAATGAGCAGGCCGTCCTCTATCCGCCACCTGAGGACCCGCCTAGTAGGGGATGATCACATGTTGAAGATAACAAAAGGAACGAAGTAGACCATAAACTGCAATACAAATAGAAAGGAATCGTGAAGCCACGATCTTTGTACTCAAGATCTCAGGTCACAAGTAAAGAAATTATAGACTGTTTGTTTTCCAAGTTGTCGTGAAATTGGCACGTAGATTTCCAGTACGGCCGCCGTGGGCTGGTTACTTTCCACGGGTGGACAATATTTCCACTGACGCAATGATATTAGATTCTAAACACTAATTGCAGCAATAATCATCAAACATTTAACTAATGAAGCACCGGGTATAACCCGGTGCTTCATTAATTAAAATTTTCCTGATGATGATATTTAGTACCTCGTAAACGCAGGCATGGGCATCACTGCCCACGCATGGATTACAGCCAGTCCACGGCGAATGTATTCTGTGTGCTGCCCTTATCATACCATTATATACAAATTTTATTTTGTACTCCAGTTATAGATATCCCGATCAAAAAGAATTTAATTTGCCTTCAAAACTGTTGGAAACCGGGCTGTTGTCGTTGCTGGTGAAAATAGATTCTCGCCGCGTATTCAGGCAAAACTCATGGAGTGTCGCCTGAATCCATCCGTGAACGTATTTCTCACCGTGACGAACCCGCCCGTTTCGTGTTTGTTGGGGTGGTTCTTATCCTGAAGTGGTCAATGACTTTTCCTCAAAAAGCATAAAACAACAGGGGTTCAATGAAAAAAAAACAATTTTAATCCATATAAAAAAAAATATAATTAATTTGTGACTTACATGAAATCCAATGATTTAGAAAACAAAATGTCAATCACACCCCACCCACACAGTTTTTGAGTCAATTGCGGGCCCGCGTTCTCTGTTGTCGCTGGTTTCTTCTTCCTTGCCGCTGGTTTGGAGTTTGGTCGCCTTTTCAGGAACTTCACTCTTGAACTGCCGTCGCACGGTCACTAATCTATTGTCACTTTACCTGGACGCCTTTGCTCCAACATGTGACGGGATGTCACTCTCCCACTGTCGTCGCACGGCCATTAACGTATTGCCACTTACGGGATGCATAGTACTATAACGTGTGACGGAATGTCACTCTACCATTGCCGTCACACGGCCACTAATGTAACGTGCCTTGACTGGAAGCTTCACTCAAGCAGCGCCACTTGGGGGTTAAGTGCTCCCCTCCCCCCCCCCCCCCCATTTACTCAGAATAATGTTCATACAGACAAAGCCTACTCTATCTATGTATGACTTGCCTTCTACAGGTAATACCGTCTACCTAAGTACAACACCTCTTGTACTTCTTACTTCTTATCCTGCACCCATACATGGCCACCGACTTGGCCCGCAACACTTCCTATTCAAAATATGAGCTCTGTGGCTCCCTTACAAAACAGCGTGCCTATACTTTCACACTGATGCGGCACGTCCTCTCACCTATAGCATGGGATCTCCCCAGCTCCTCGCTTACGACCCGCCAATCTTACACGCCTTCAGACTGGAATAAATTTTTCGAGAATCCCAGCCCCACCCCACCCCCCCCCCCCGATGTTTATTCGGTCCCCAGAAAATTAATTCCCATTTTAATTGCTTCTCTTGAACCTGGTCGCTACAGATCTGTCTTAATTTAAAACTCTCTTTCAAATTCTTTCACGTTTGCTACACTTTGACATTTCCGACAGTACCCTGTCAAAAACAGGGGAAGTGCATACAACACAGACATTATTCGTGCGCTACGAAAGAATAGGACATTATCGACACTAATGACCCTATAATTAGATGACTGATTAAACGGGTGTCTTTTGTTTGAAACTTATAAGGAGAGATCTTTGTTTCAGACCAGATAAGCGCTAATTGGCGTTACAAACTCCTATTGCGATTCCTCCCCATTAGAGTTATCACGTTTGTCTGATTTATTTCTATATGTGGCTTACTTGACAAATCGGCTTTTCGGGGCCCGACACCTACATATATTTACGCTTTTATCCCAAACGAGAAGAATTATCAAAAGTTATATACACCTTTTTGAACCACAACATCGTAAATTTAAGCTATCACCTTGACAAAAGCATCGAGATATTAACACAATTTGTGGAACTACATGGCGTAATCATAAAACTACAGCAGTGGCTAGTCTTCGTTAATAATTTAGTAAACAAAATAGTATAATGGTATTGACGGCGTAATGAAAAATTCAGTCAGATTGAGAAGCATGCCTTGCATTGATTGAAGAAAATGAATGTTTATATTATATTTAGACTCAATCTGGTGGCATATTTCAGTTGGTCCAGCCAACTAAACCTAAAAACAGACAATAGACTATTTAAGGACTAGACTGGTTCCAGTCAATAGTGGCGTAAGATTCGTTTAAGAATTTCACTGGTGCCTTGAGAATACGCTTTTGATTATCGGCTTAGTTATTCTATTTATTTGAATATTTTTAAAAGGCAAAGACATTTGAAAAGATATACGTCAGCAGTTTTAATAACATACCTGGTTATTTTAGAGATCTCGGTTGTGGGGGGGGGGGGGGAGGATCATGTACAGTACATGGAGAGTGTATTAACAATAAATCACCCGTGGAGTGATAATTTCTCTCAAGAAATGAATGCTAATTTGTTGCAAACCGTAGTTAGCATAAGCAAAGTTTCAACCAATGGACCTCCGGGTTTAACCCGGAGGTCCATTGGCTGAAACTTTGCTTGTGCTTCGTGTGTTTCTGTACAAAAGTTTAGAATAGTACCTCGGCTGATACCTCCACTCCATGGGTGATTTGGTAACAATCCACCTTCCACGTACTATAAGACGCACGGACTATAAATAATATATATAGATATTATGGCCTATGGCCCCAGCTTTTAAACACAGGAGTCTCAATTAATGGAATATCTGTGAAGATGCAGCTGCTTGATTTTTAATTTTATATCGCCTATGTCAAGCAGGAATATATCTGTCACAAGTATGTGTGTATGCATATATAGTTAGCATTTATATATGTACTAGCGGGTGTTACCCGGCGTTGCATGGGAGAAGATGGTTATATATGATCGGCTCAGCCGTTTTCACAATAGAAAGTCAAGGTCACCAATTTCAAGGTCAAGGTCACCTCGCACGGGCACCCCGATAAAGTCAAAATGATCGATGGGTCAATATACCCGCACATATGCAATTTTAGCCCGATCGGCCCAGCCGTTTTCAAAATAAAAGGTCAAGGTCACCAATTTCAAGGCCAATGTCACCCCGCACGGGCACCCCGATAAAGTCAAAATGGTCGATGGGTCAATATACCCGCACATATGAAATTTTAGCCCGATCGGCCCAGCCGTTTTCGAAATAAAAGTTCAAGGTCATCAATTTCAAGGTCAAGGCCACCCCGCACGGGCATGACACCCATCCCATGTTATTCGCAGGGACGCATTACCCCCGTGTACAAAATTTGAGATCGATCGGTCTAGAAACGGAGGAGTTCAACCGAAACAAAGATAGATAGAGAGATAGAGATATAGATACAGACATTCGCTTTCAAAAATTAGATGTTCATATATATTTATATGTCATATATAGGCCATGCGTCTAAGATGAAGACCATCCCGATCGTTAATGTTTTGTGCATTACTTTGATTACAAAGTAATGGGGCGGATTGCTATAAAAATAGTTCAGTTTGTGATACAAGCATGAAATTTGGTATGGAAGTCACTTTTGGTATATAGAGTACTTTAGGATAGTTGGCCACGAAATATCTTATTATTTTCAAGATGGCCACCGGAAGTGAAAAAATCTGCACTATTGGTGATGTGAGTGCAGCATATATGAGTGAAACATATAGCATTAAAGCTATTTTTCTGCTGCTATATCATTCCTTTATGCAAACCAAGACTGAAAATGAATTGAAATAATGAATAGCAACGGCAGTTGTGGTTTAAAAGGCCATGGAAATATATGGCAAGGGAAATAACTCTGTATGCTCAAATGTGCAGTTACCAGGGATTTGTTTCGTTTTTAAACGTACACGTATTTTCAAAATAAACCTCATAATCTGCAATATCAATGCCAATGTTTTGTATCATCTCATGCATTTAGAATCGATGCCCGTATATATCACAGGTGTATTTGTTGATACTAACTGCTTTCTTGGCAGTTACAGGAGCAAAGTGCAGTGCATGACAATCCTGTGCGGTAGCATTTGCAATTTCCAGTACATGTTGAACGCTTGCAGCAGCACTTCTGTAGTTCTTGACAGCACTCTGCTATAGCAGAGAGTGTAGTCCAGTGTGGCTCCCACAAATTGTTGTGTTTAAGCCAACCCCAGCTGATAGGATCTGGTAACTGTTGCACTGGAGAAGAAGCCTGGCCCCAAACATGACCCGCTTGGAAAACTGCCCTTTTAACATGCTCATATAGGGATGCCCTAGTTGGTGGTATGCCATTGTATGGACGTTGCTTTCGAGCGAACAAATCAAGGCGACATTCGTCAACTCTGCATGTGTTGAACGATCGTACATGACAACAACAAAATGTTCCAAAATATCCATGTCTGCCTCTGTAACTTCATTCTGTGGTGAACTGAGTCAACAGAAAACCTCTGTTGCCGCCTCATACGCATTCCATGCCCGCCAAGCAGATTTCTTTCCTTTTCCCACAAAGGCAGACACTGTATCGCACCCTGTAAAAGCGGAAGTGTTGTCCCTTCCCAAAGGCTAACCACATTGAATTAATCTGAAGGTCAGTAAACACGGAGATGGCTATAACAGCAACATCTGTGTCGGAAGTAACAACAGTCATGCTATTAAAACCTGTAACAACTGTCGCATGTTTGGCAAGAACAAACATACGAGTGTCTGCCTCTTCATGGTTACAGGATGACAGCATATCTGTGTTCAGTTCCTTATTACAGGCAACATCACCCCCTTTAGTGACAACTATAAGGCTGTTTCTCTGAGCATTTACAATTCTATCTGTCAAAAATCCAAACAGTTCAGTTTTGTTTTCATCACACTTCAGGAAATTGCTCCACGACTTTGGTACGTTACTCTTACCGACCACTTTTCTTTGAAACCCAGCTCCCCTTTCCTGTCGAGTTCCTGCTTTGGGGCTACTTTCGAGGTATACATCAAAAACAACATCTACTTTTGTACATTTTTGTGCACATCTTACAATGTATGGCATAATAACCTCAGCAGCATAATCATCAAATGTTTTAGCAGTTCCAGGTGGTTTTGCATTGACCATAGCCGCACCATCTATAATCATAACTTCAGTATGAGGCTCTTCTACTCGAGCAGCTATACCTGTCTCTAAAATGTCCATCAGCTGTGATTTTACTCCAGAGTTGAGCATACCATTGTGCGATAATGATGGTGGGTACTGTTGGTTTTCATGTTGAAAAAAGTTTTGAAGGTCACACTGTCGATTTTGGCACGATATAAAAAAAGTCATGAAAAAAGTTGACAGTCATTTTTCAAACTCTCTATTTTCAGATTCCCCACCATAGTATGAGGCTTGATTTTTTTGCTGAAAAGGGAAAGCTTATTTTTTGCCAAGGGTTCATGAAAACTTTCTTGTCCATTAGTTGTCGATTTTTTCAGGAATTTATCATACTGTTTTCTGCCAACAGGTAAAAGCCATCGACTCGTTTACCTTTTTATCCGCAACTTCTTTGACATCGAGGGAATAAAGGTCTTGTGAATATTCTTCAAATGGACTGCCATACTCAGATATTGTTGAAATTAGTCTTCAGACTTTATTCTGAAAGTCCTTCTGAGCAGCAGGGGTATCGTCATGGTGTTTCTGTTTCGTTTCAACTCTGATTTTCCAGCTGCATCTGCAAATTCATCGATAACCCTGCTTATTTCCGCCCCCGCTGTCATCCATCCCCTCAATGCTGCTGGGTCTTCTGTTAACCCAATAGCCCCACCGTCACCCTTAACTATGACATTATTTTGCTCGTGAGCTTGATCGATTGCGATATCAGAAAACACTCGTTCAGTTGTGTGGACAGCAAAATGACCCTTGCAAAATTCTGTGTATATATCAGGATGTAAAGTCTCAAGCCCGACCATATCACGAAGGTGAACTGGGAGCCACCGGGCATAATTTATATGGTCCAGGGCAAAGAAGTAGGGAATAAGTTCAGCTAATGATTCTTTGTATAGTAGGAAATCACTTTCACGAAATGAGCGGACAAAACAAAGTATCAACAACTCCAGTTTTAGAATTGTGGACCAGAACTGAAACTGTGGGATCTTTTGCTATGAACGTTAACATCAGGTATCATTTGGACGAATCTACGTCGAAAACTCAATTAGAATTTCTTATTTGCGATAAAAATGGTACTTTGCTTCAATGCGCTGTAGAAACCCCCACCCCCGCCCCACCCCAATGCGAATTTTAGCAGGGGAGAAATCTCTCTTTAAAATGACACCTTTGTTGCAAATTTCCTTCAAGTAGATCCTGATATCAAGTCATCACGCCCAGACTATAAAGCCCTGACAAAACTTCATTGACAAAAACATTAAGGCCATCTTGAAAATGGCCTAATTTTCAGTGGCCAACTATCTCAGGTTGTTCTACTATATCTAAAGAACACATGGTGAAAATGTCATGCTTGCATCATCAAGTGAACTATTTTCATAAAAATCGCACTAATCCGCTCCAATGAAGGCGGTCTATTCCACGATTCGACCACGACACATTTACACAGGTGTGTCGAGGTTTCGTAAATAAAATACTGCGAAATGAAGGCCACATGAAAAACACCAAACGAAAGTGATAATCGATGCTGCCGTATTTCTTTTTCGACAAGTAAGATTATATATTGGTGATGGGAGGTAGGCGGGCAGAGAACTTCGTTTGGATCGCGACCCAGTCGCGATCGGGTCGAAATTCTATGTTCCCGTTTGGGATCGCAGTACTGTACTTGGCGATAGGCGACTATTGTCATAACGTATTGTACAATGAAAATATATACTAGAAGTTATGAGGTTCCAGTTTTATATTTTGGCCAGTGTTAGGGCATTGAAGTATTCTCTCTTGAAGTGTTTAATTTCTGAGAAGCAGGGGCACATTATTCATGATAAAACACCATCTGCGTTGAGAATATATCATGACTGAGCAGTTATTTATTTATTTATTTATTGGTGTTTAAGGTCACATATGTTTGCACTATGTTCAATCTGTTTATTTATTTATTAGTGTTTAAGGTCACATATTTCTGCACAATGGCTTATCATGACCACGACAGTTTTACGGGTGGAGGAAGCCGGAGTACCCGGAGAGAACCACCGAGCAACGACGAGAAAATGTCAGCTCCCCAACATACTAACTCCACACAAGCAAGGTTAGCATTGGTTGAAGACAGGTGCACCGTCGACGTGCAGTACGCCTTAGTACACAGCGTCAACGTGCCCCCACGTGGGCAATGGGCGTGAAGTGTCTTGCCCAAGGACACAACGCGGTTGCCGCAGGTGGGATTCGAACCGAGGACCTCTCGGCTTGCAGCCTGCACTACTGCCTACTGAGCCACAGCGTCCCGCACTATGTTCAATCATAACCGCAACATGGAATATAGACAAGTTTAGCCAATCGTTTTATTCCCGTGTTCCCATTTTAGAGGACTTCCACCCCAAACATTGGTGACTGGGTCATGGTTTAACAGTAAAACAAAGCTTATTTAATACAGTAAACGAGTACTGCTTCACTTCCAAGGGCTCCCGTGCTATGCGAACCTGCGATTACAGAACCATAGGACATGGTACTCTGTCTTTTGGGTGGTTTGCTTGAAATGGGTGGGCATTTGTGGTATTGTACTGACAACTATATATCCTAATGCCAATTCACTTTTAGTGGCTCAGAAGGTAGAGGTGCAGGCTGCAAGCCGAGAGGTCCTCGGTTCGAATCCCATCTGCGGCAACCGCGTTGTATCCTTGGGCAAGACAAATAAATACAAAAGCTCACTGCTAGGATTCGACTATGATTTTATTTACGCCTCGTGAAATAATCCCCCACGCGCCTCACTCGAGGATAAAAATCGTACTCGAACCCGAGCAGTAACAAATATCTATATGTTAAGTATGCTCAAATAGTCTTTGAAATCTACTGTGATCAGCATTTCAAACACACAGTATAGGATATCTATAAATGTTTTGATAAATTTAAAATATTTATAGTAGAAAATTGCCTAATTAAGTCATTCAACGAAGTTCAAATGGCTTGTAGCGGTCTTCAAAGTTTTTTCGCCCCCCCCCCCACCCCCCCCCCCCCCACGATTGAGGATACTTCCCGTAAAGCAATCGTGAGGAAATCTGACACACTTATTCACCTTTATTTCTAGTTCTCAGTTAACCCTTCGAACTCTAGTGGTATCTTCCATGCCAGTGCAATGACAGCAATTAGAAGAGTCCATATTCATTATTTGGGGTAGACCGATTAATATTTTCAACGTGCAGCCTCTGGGCTGCACGTTGAAAATATTGATTGGTCTACCCCACAGATTTACTGAACAGCCATCCTATTCAATGACGTAATGATGTATCATGTTCCTGGCCGGAAAAGCGACCGCGGGTGTTCAAAGGGTTAAGGCCGCGATTTTTCATCCAAAAACAGCGTCCAATTTACGAACTTTTAATTTCAACTCCAGTATTCAACTTCAGTGTTTTCACAATTTTGGAAATATATCTTCCAACAAAAACATAACTAAAAAATCGGTACCGAGCTTGGAAACTCCCAACTGTTATGGCCGAAATTTCGGGTGTCGTTATTAAAGTCGCAGTCACCAAAAATTAAATGTCGGCCGATTTTCATAAAATATTAGTATGTTGTAGAGTTGATAAAATTAATTAAGAGGTATCTGGTTTGTAGTATTTAGATTTATCGCCATTTTGTAGGTTTGAACGTCATTTCAAATTTTAGGGTCTTTGCATGGACATTTTTGTTTAAAACACTGACTTTCTAACACGTTCAGATTTCTATTAATGATGCACAAAGCTATGAAATTTCATGTTTATGATGTCTCTATTCAATACAGTAGTTACAATTTCAACCTTCACCCCAAATAACGTTAAATTGACGTCCTTTTAGGCCTAACAAAGTTATAAATCTGTTTCTCAGGCCCACCCACGTGGTCCCTTTGCCGTCGCTTACTCTCTTTTTTATAACCAAAGCAAACTTTAAAGAAATAAAAATTAAATGGTTTATGTCTGATATTTTACCCAAGTTAATAAAATTGATAAATTTGTCCCCTGAGTGCAACAAGGCTTTGCAATCTTTACCAATGCAAAGCATTCTTGCACTCAATGGATGATACACAGTACATGGTGAGTGTATTATCACTAAATCACCCGCAGAGTGGATATTGCACCCAAGCAATAATTGCAAATTTGTTGCAAAGCAGAACCAGCACAAGCAAAGTTTCAGCCAATGGACCTCCGGGTTAAACCCGGAGGTCCATTTCCTGAAACACTGCTTGTGTTTTTTGTCGATATGTACACAATTTGAAAGTTATAGCTTGGATGATAACGCCACTCCACGGGTGATTTAGTTACAATCCACTCTCCACGTACTGTACATCACCACCCATGCTATTCTGTAGATTACGAGGCCTAAAACATAAAACAAACCAAGAACATGAACTTCTGATGGCAAAGAAATAACTTCCAAAAAATAAAAAAAATAACAAGCAAATTCAGTGAATTCATGTCTCCCGCAGGGAAGCAGTTTCAAGGGGAATTAATGCATCCAGTGGAATATAGTTGAGTTGCAAGTGGACGTTATTTAGAAGAGACAGAACAGACAGTGCTTCAGACAGTGGTTATCAAATTTATTTTCACGGAGGTCACTGTCAAAGCAAGTAAAGTGATGTGGAGTATAACTGTGAGAATCACTAAAAATTAAGACTGTATGATAAGACATATTACATTAAACTGATGTGAAAAGTAATCCATATATGAAATTTCATTGAATCGGTTGACACTAAGGAAAGTTAGAGTCTGGAAACCATCAGCCAATCAAATTTAAGCAACCTAATTAAATATGCGAGGAAAATGACCATGTTCGAACTTGAACCCACAATTGATGAAAGTGATCTACACTAACCAAATTTCATCGAACTCGACTGACTGTAAGGAAAGTTAGAGTCTGGAAAAGAAAAACACGCAAGGTGTGCACTTACTGTGTATTAGTAGTAGCACTGAATAAATCAACGTTTCCCTAATTTTCATAATTTTTTGCACGAGAACAAAACCCGTATTATATGTGATGTATTGCATGTTATTAAACATTCGTACAAAGATTTATTCAAACTTTCAACTTTCATTTTGAAGTTCTGTACAAAAAACTGATTACACCCAATTTCGGAACAAAATGGCCGCTGGCGGCCATCTTGAAATTTGGACCAAACCCCAAAACACATATTCTGGTCTCACAATGATAACAAAGATACCCAAGAAGTTTCGTGAAGATCGGTTCATAAATACGGCTTTTAGTCCGAGGTGCGTTGACGCACGGGGCAGACGGACAGACGGACAGATTTTCGGTACAAAATTCCCCACATTCGAACTTGACCTGGGTATTGATAAAAGTAATCCATATATGAAATTTCATCGAAATCGGTTGATTTTAAGGAAAGTTAGTGTCTCGAAACCGTCAGCCAATCAAATTTCAGCAACCTAATTAAATATCAACAGAAAATGCCCTACATTCGAACTTGGACCCACAATTGATGAAAGTGATCTATTACCCAAATTTCATTGAAATCCGGTCACTGTAAGGAAAGTGAGAGTCTGGAAACGAAAAACACAGAAGGACAGACGGAAACCCCGAATTTAATATCTCCCGTTTTTTTTCAAAAAGCGGGAGACAAAAAAAAAAAAAAAACGCCCGCTCACATGCAATTTTACAAAAAAATGTCCCGAGAAACCGAGAATCTACTTTGTGGGGCTATAACTACATTTAATATTGATTACGTTATTGAACTTCCCTTCTCGAAATTTTGCAGCCAACAGAATCTAAAAATGCAATCAGTTTTTTTATCCAGCGAAAAATTCGCCGTTGTAGTGGCAGGTCGGACGTCAATGTCGTAAAAATTAAAGTTCGTCCGATTTTCATGAAATTTTAAGATGCTGAAGAACTTGAAAAAATAAAAAGATGTTTTTTTATTTATTTATTTTTTTTTTGATGTAGCATCATTTTCGGCGTTTTTACGTCAAATGGCGTTTTTGGTGCCCAATGACCTACAGACATTACCATAGCACTTACAGATACCAAACCCCTCATATGGGCGCGGCATTCAGTTTTCTCCACCATAGCCAAGTTTCTTTTGCCATTGCCAAACTATTCGCGTTATAAGGCCAATAACGCAAAAGGGGGAGTGCACTTTTTCGTGTGCCACGTGCCCAGCTACAGATAGCCATAGCACTTACGAAGACCAAACCGCAGGCGTGGATAGAAAATATCAAATGTTTTTTGACCAGATACCAGAATTATCTGAGTGACTGCATGGAAATTTTAGTGTTTAAACGTTCGTGAAAACTTAGATTCCCTTATCGTCACCATAAGATATGTAAAGCGAGTTTTACGGTTGCATACATCTCTAGTGTATTTCTTACCTGCACCGTTACAATTTATACCTGTACCCAACGGTCCGGTTGTTAGAACATTGGACTTTAAAACGAGTGGTCGACGGTTCGACCCAGATCTGCGGCATGTGCGTTGCGTCCTTTGGAAAGACACGTTTTTCCGATTGCCCACGTGTGGGCACAGTGCTGCTGTGTACCAAGGTGAACTGCGAACAGGAGATGGGACTTGCACACTCAGCCCACTGTTAACTCTGCACAAACAGAGAACAAGTATGCCAGGCGACAGAGACCCACAGAGGTAACAACGTGAACTTTTGTTCAATGTAAACGTTTTCCCTCTCTACCGGCGTGCACTGTGGAACTACAACACAACTCGTAAGGCTTCTGTGGAATAATTGCCCCACCCCTGGTGTTTTGAACGGAGTCTGAGACGAGACGAGTAATTAGTTCCAAAGGGCGTTTCATGAGCATTTCATGGACCAAAAGGGTTTGGGTCCTGCGATGAGTCCATGCATTCGTACACGATTACGTTCGACAGCGAATTAAACTGTTATACCTGTTTGATAAATTGTTTTAACAGTTTAACGAATCTAGTAGCGTTTTAGCGCCATTGTAACAGCAAATTTATAGCATGCTCACCTAGGTTACTACCTGTGAAAAGCCCGTATGGTAAATTTTAGCTTTCAAGTTTTCACCCCACTACCGGTGTAAAGCGTCTGCTGGCGGCGCGGTGGCTCAGTAGGTAGAGGTGCAGGCTGCAAGCCGAGAGGTCCTCGGTTCGAATCCCACCTGCGGCAACCGCGTTGTGTCCATGGGCAAGACACTTCACCCCCATTGCCAACGTTGTGTACTAAGGCGTATTGCACGTCGGTGATGCACTTGTCTTCAACTCATGCTAACTCTGCTTGTGTGGAGTTAGTATGTTGAAGAGTCTGACAGTTGCTCGGTGGTTCTCTACGGGTACTCCGGCTTTCCCCAGCCGTAAGGCTACCCGACCTCCGGTGATCCTGGCTGTCGAAAGTGTCGTTAAATGTCAATAAATAAATAATTAAATAAAGCTTCTACTGCGTTTAGAGCGTTTCCAGCTGGAATTCCATTACAAACATTTACACCTATAGTTGGAACTTTATCCATCTCGACCTTTGACATGACCCAATTTGCCGACTTTGACACATTCACACTTCGCGATGTTTCATTCAAACATACGAGGTCTTGCGGTACTATCTACTACGTGCAATGCTTCAAGTTTAAAATACCTTCAATTAAATATTTAAAATACAATTTAAGTACTGTTAATAATAATTTGACTAAAAAAGCAAGGCAAATTCAATCAACTTTGACGATTTGTCTAGCTGTCTATCAAACATTCACATCCAGCCGGAAGTACTGCCCACCGGCGCAGATGTAGACTAAACAAACCCATGCATTTGCTCGTCTACTAATCGAAAATATCGTTAGTAGCACAGCTCGAATGTTTCGGGTATAGATTGCAGGACACCGGCAGTGACGTAATAATCACGTGATCTAGTGGTGCCATGTTGTGTTGTCATGGTAACCCGCGTTTCCGTCGTCTGCTCAGTTTATCTCCAGAAAACAGGAAAGTGGCCAGATTCATGTTTATCGAATAATTCTGACAATTGAATAATTTTCACTTAATGGAGCCCACTTAAATGAATAGCTTTTGATAGAATAACCCCGTTAACTGCTTACAATTTCCAAGCACAAAACCATTTACCTTGCATTCAGTGCAAAATGTATCTGTCAATTGCTTATTAGTTACAGAGTAAACTCATGTTATTGGAATAAAAAATATTGTAATATGTCCAGAACCATTCGTAACAAACACCAATTTCCCTGTGTTTATGGACTATTTTTCCTCAGTTGTCCAGTACAGACTTTTAATCCATTATATTCTGTCTAACTCATGTTAATGGAATACAAATATTGTAGTATGTCGAGAAACTATCATGACAAACACCAATTTCCCAATGTTTATGGACTACTGTTCCTCAGTTTACGCAGTATAGGCATTTCATCCGTTATATCCTGCCTCACAGAGCTATGAGCTCTGTGAAACAAGATACAATATAACAAATGCTCAGTTTATCTCCAGAATACCGGAAAGTAACACCATTCCTGTTAATCGAATAAGTTATTTAGGCCACTATATCCCGTAACAAATGCTCAGTTTATCTTCATAAAAAAGAAATTGACCAAATTCATGTTAATCGAATAACCCTGATAATTGAATAAATTTCACTTAATGGAGCCGACTTATGAATACCTTTTAATGAAATAACCCTGTCAACTACATAAACTTCCAAACACAAAACCATTTGCCATACCATCAGAAGAAATTTATCTGTTAATTATATATCAGTTACAGAGTAAACTCATGTTAATGAAATTGAGAATATTGTAATTTGTCGAAAAAACTAACGTGAAGAACACCAATTTCCCAATGGATATGGACTGTTTTTCCTCAGTTTATCCAGTACAGGCATTTGAACCTTTATATCCTGTCTGACAGAGCTCTATGAACTCTGTGAAACAAGATACAATTTAACAAAAAATTCTCTGTTTATCTCCAGAATACAGGAAAGTAACCAAATTTATATCAACAGAATAATGAATTTAATCCACTATATCCCGTAAAAATTGCTCAGTTTATCTCCAGGATACAGGAAAGTGACCAGATTCATGTTAATTGAATAATCCTGCCCACTTAAATGAATAGCGTTTAATAGAATAACCCGCGTCAACTACAGTTAAAACTAGAAGTCCTGTCACGAACTGTGCGCTTATCTGGGCTTAATTGTGCGTAGGAATTGCGCGCAATTGCAACATCGAATGGCATCCAAAGCACGGCCAGTTCTCCGGGTTACTCATAGCAAACACAGGCAATGTTTCTGACAATGGACCTCCGGGTTACCCGGAGGTCCATTGGCTGAAACATTGCTTGCGCACAGGCTATATGTACAGAATTTGATAGTTTTACTATGGTCATAACGCGTAGATTAACGCGCAGATCAACGTGCTATTTGTGCGCATTTTATGACAGGACTTCTAGTTTTAACTGTACATACAACTTCCAAACACAAAACCATTTTACAAATGTTCAGTTTATGTCTAGAATACAGAAATGTAACCACATTCCTGTTAATCAAATAGGGCATTTCGTCCACTATATCCCGCAACAGATGCCCAGTTTGCCTCCAGAATACAGAAATGTAACCACATTCCTGTTAATCAAATAGGGCATTTCGTCCACTATATCCCGTAACAGATGCCCAGTTTACCTCCAGAATACAGGAAGGTCACCAAATTCCTGTTAATCAAATAGGGCATTTCGTCCACTATATCCCGTAACAGATGCCCAGTTTACCTCCAGAATATAGAAATGTAACCACATTCCTGTTAATCAAATAGGGCATTTCGTCCACTATATCCCGTAACAGATGCCCAGTTTACCTCCAGAATACAGAAATGTAACCAAATTCCTGTTAATCAAATAGGGCATTTAGTCCACTATATCCCGTAACAGATGCCCAGTTTACCTCCAGAATACAGGAAGGTCACCAAATTCCTGTTAATCAAATAGGGCATTTAGTCCACTATATCCCGTAACATATGCCCAGTTTACCTCCAGAATACAGGAAGGTGACCAAATTCCTGTTAATCAAATAGGGCATTTAGTCCACTATATCCCGTAACAGATGCCCAGTTTACCTCCAGGAAGGTGACCAATTCCTGTTAATCAAATAGGGCATTTAGTCCACTATATCCCGTAACAGATGCCCAGTTTACCTCCAGAATACAGGAAGGTGACCAAATTCCTGTTAATCAAATAGGGCATTTAGTCCACTATATCCCGTAACATATGCCCAGTTTACCTCCAGAATACAGGAAGGTGACCAAATTCCTGTTAATCGAATACTCCTGAAAAATTGAATAATTTTCACTGACAAAATGTAAATTTAAATTAACGGGGTTCTACTTTTTTTCCTTATTGAGATATAATAACAGAGAGAAAGAAAGATTGTTGGGCTGTACAAAGAGTTTTCAATTAGCTCTGTAGAAGTTGTTAATGACTTACTTCTGTCATTAACGATTAATCGAATAAGGCATTTAATCCACCATATCCGGTCCGACCCAGCTCTATGAGCTCTGTCAAACAAGATACAATGCAACAAATGCTCGTTTTATCTCCAGAATACAGGAAAGTGAACAATCTCCTGTTAATCAAATAATTCAGATAATGAAATAATTTTCACTTGTAAAGCGGCCATTTCAATTAACACGATTCTTCTGTAATTCCTAATTGAGATATAATTCAAAACTATTTAATGGTTAATAATATTCATCGGATTGACTGAAATTAATTCTTGGTGATCGACTGGGAATTGGGGATGGATTTGGTGCTCCTTGTTTAAGGCTGAAACGGTTATGGTATTTTCATAACCGGTTAATCATATGGTATCACCACGGTTAACCGGTTAATCGGATATGTAAGGAAATCCAATTATAAAATTGTTATTTTTTACCCAGTCTTCTAAGTAATTTTCCAATGAAACTATACAAACATTGATGTCATTAGAACCGGCTCGGTATCTATGTTTGTATCCAATGTATGGTCTTACTGAGGCAGTAAGAAATAACCATAGGCCTTGGGATGGTTACTTGAGGTTACTTTCTGGTTATTTTGGCCGCTCTGTTAGGAAAGGGGTTAAACTTCTATTTGCCATAAAATGCTTTACCATCATGGCTTTTAGAAACATTTGCATTTGCACTGCATGTATATTTGCATGTGATAAGAACGGTTAACCGGTTATGAGCTTCAAAACCAGTTGTTCCAATAACCGATGTTTAACCGGATAACCAGTTAACTGTTTCAGCCCAAGGTGAGTTGACTAGTTATGGCATGGTCTAAGTCTGATTGCATCCTAAAACATCCTAAAACGGTGAACACGGCCGTCAGATGGCTTACAAAATAGTTTTCCATTTAAGCACCACGAGTTCATTTTTCCTGTGGTTTTAGTTTAAACAGTATTTTATTCAAAGAGTAAAAAATAAACACATGCAAAACATCTACAATAAGGAGATATACAACTTAATAATAGGAACATCGATACAAGTTAGGCATAATTGAATAATGGGAAATTGAGATATTGACAGGATTCGGCATCAAGCCTGAGCTTATTTTAAGCCGTCTCCTTTCACCTTCAGCATTCACATTTGAGAAGGAGGGATTGACATTTTGTGAAATGTTCTGTACAAGCTGTATTGGAACTGCTTTTGCTGTAAGAGAGAGAGAGAGAGAGAGAGAGAGAGAGAGAGAGAAAGGAAGAACGTGTGAGAGAGATAGAAAAGGGAGAACGAGAGAGGGAGAGAAAAAGAGAATGAATGAATGGTGCCGGTCGACGTAGGGGGGTAGTAAAAACGCTCCGGGGAGTATAATTATCACAAAAAGGTTACAGATGAATTGTAGCTGACTCTTTGAAGATTATACAGATCTTTACCTGCGTGTTCCTCTTTGCAACAACACTGACCGAAACAGACCGTTACGCGATGTAGAAGGCCTGCTTTTATCCACACTTCTCATAACAGCACGTTACTAAAATCTTTTACTTTTGATTATAAACTCTTGGACTTTTAGAAATACCTGTGTATTCGTTATGTTATCGTTGTATTGTGAACCAAATATTAAAGTATCGTTGTCTAAATGAATACCGAGAGCTCCAAGGATACTGAGCCGCGTTACATCGAAAATCGGACAATACAGTAAGAAATGTTCACATGTTTCAACGGGTCCACACCGACAGAGGGGTGAATCAGACAAATGATTATTGAAGAGGTCTGCCTGAAGGTTACTACATCTTCGTCTTACTCGGCAGTGGATAATTTGGCCCTTGCGGTTGTAGCTCTGATTAAAATGTTTAGGAGTTTTTCGAAGATTATTATTCAGTACGCGCTTGAAGGCAACAGTTGTTGTACAGTTTCGAGTATCTACAGGCAGGTCATTCCATAACTTTACAGATGAATACAGATATGCACGCTGACCTTGGGTTGATCTTCGGTTAGGTAACGACAAGTCACGAGAATTCCTTAGGTTGTAGTCTTGCGTTTGTGATACTTGTGGTGGGATATAATTGTAAATGTATGCTGGGGTTTGTTTTTGAACCATTTTGTGAAACTGGATAAGTTTATGCTTCTTACGCCTTGCTTCCAAAGATTCCCAACCAGTTTCTATTTCGAGTTGGGCCCTAGATATACTTCTCGTTGCACCTGTAACGATTCTCGCTGCTTCCAATTGAATTTTTTCTAGTCTTTGGGATTCTTCAACTGTACAGTTGTCCCACACTTGACAGCCATATTCTAACAAGGGGCGGATGAAGGAAAAGTAGATTGTTTGTAAAGTGGAGCGATTCAACTGATATTTATACTTTTTAAGAATATTAATACGCTTCCATGCCTTATTGGTGATCATGTCAACGTGTTCTTCCCATGTCGCTCGATTATTAAATATTAATCCAAGGTGTTTGTGGTATGCTACTTCTTGAATGCGTTGATTAAACATTTTATGTTATGGCTGTATCTGGGGGTTTCTTTTCCTTGTAATTGTCATTGTGGTTTTGAAAGCTTTTTGAAGCAGATAGTAATTCAGTTTTGTGACATCTTCTGAAACACTTATCTTCGTGCAGTAGCCTCCAATTATAATCAGTTATAAAGCCGCACAGGAGTAGTGTGTGGGAGGGAGGAGGTTGTGTGCGGTGGTAAAATGAGGATGCGGATGTCAAGGCTACACATAATGTCAAGGTGATAGGTTATATTTGCGATTTTGTTTAAAAGTGTATGTATTTTTAATAATCTTTCTCGCTTGGACTAAAGGCATAAAACTGTTTGTTTGTATGACGGGCCCAGAGAACATATTTAAATAGACCTGTAAAGTAATTCATGCGCTGCTAATTAAGCATGAAATTATAGGGCCATTATTGCACCCCTGCCGAACACCATGATGAGCTAGCTGATAATAGATTAAAGGCAGTAAAGACCAGTGCTCTCGCGTTGTCATTATCTGTGTAATTATGCCCAGTTAATAGGTAATTATCGTGAAACCAGTACCTCGCACATGTTCTAGACACAAACTTATTACGTATCTGGACTGTCAACAAATGTCAATATGTGACAAGGTAGTCATTGTCAATGCTGAACATTAACCTAGGCCCCCGTGGGGACCCCGGAAAGCGAGTAAGTGCTTGTTTGCCGTGGTAAACAGGCTCTGGTTTACTGGTAAGATAGGCCTGGTGGCCAATGCCTGGGGTGGAGGGCCGCTAAAATGGGCAACATGTGTATAAACGATTGGTGAGACTTGACTTTCTATTCATGTTGTGGTCACGATTGGCCATTGTGCATAAGCATGTGACCTTAAACCCCATTACATAAATAAACAACAACCTAGGGGGTTAATTGGAAATAATTTTATTTTGATCCGAAAGTGTGTCAAGAGAGAAATCTTGTGTCTCGCTTGGATGTCATGCCTGAATGCTGCATGAATAATCTCGTTGAATTGTATAAGTCGATTTGCACGGACTGAGTTCTTTGTGTGCAGAAGTGTTGTGCAGAGGGTTTGTGGCTTGTGTGAGAATCTTAAATTTCCATAAAGTATTGTTGTACTTCGTGAGACCTTAACGGCTTATGAGATGTTATTTTATTAATCCACAGCTACCTAATATTTCTTTTGTTCTCTGTCATGAAAACAAGCCCCAAATCACACCAAGTACGGTTTAGATGAGAACAGCTCAGTAAAACAGTACCAATATCTGGATATTGGGACGGTTTTGAAACATATGATGCACGAACAGGATCATAAGTCAGTGAATTAAGCATGATGCTAAAATAAAGAGTATGATACTCAATTAATATTGTATGATACCCAAATAATATAGTATTATACTGAATTAAATCAGTATCATACTCAAATAATTGAGTATCATACTTAATTATTTATGCAGCATTAATGAAATCATACCAAATAATATAGCATCATACCAAATTATTAGAGTATCATACTAAAAAAACAATTATGATCCTCCCGTACGTGAACCTGATTTCAGCATCATGCTATTTTATTTATGCTGCATTCATGAAATCGTGCACAATAATATAGTATGACTCTAAATTAATTGAGTATCATACTAAAATAATTGAGTATCATACACAAATAATATAGTATGACTCTAAATTAATTGAGTGTCATACTAAAATAATTAAGTATCATACACAAATAATATAGTATGATTCTAAATTAATTGGGTATCATACTAAAATAATTAAGTATCATACACAAATAATATAGTATGATTTTAAATTAATTGAGTATCATACTAAAATAATTAAGTATCATACACAAATAATATAGTATGATGCTAAATTAATTGAGTATCATACTGAATTAATTCAGTATCATACAGAAATAATATAGTATGATGCTAAATTAATTGAGTATCATACATAATTAATTCAGTATCATACACAAATAATATAGTATGATGCTAAATTAATTGAGTATCATACTGAATTAATTCAGTACCATACACAAATAATATAGTATGATGCTAAATTAATTGAGTATCATACAGAATTAATTCAGTATCATACACAAATAATATAGTATGATGCTAAATTAATTGAGTATCATACTGAAAACCTGTCAATCAACACATTCTAACCAATCAGTGGCGCCGATACATACACGCTAGATTTTCTGGCGCCACATTTAAATAACACGATAAGCAAATGGAAGACCGATATAAAAATGAATCTGGAAGGTTTTCTTGAAGGCGCTCGCGGTATCGTGTCTACGGTAACCCGTACTTTACAGTCCTCGATCAGCGAAGCATCTGTTTCAACAGCAAGTATGAGACTGGAAGCTTTAGAAAGAAATGTGAACAGAATGGTTGCGAGGTTCCCGGAATGTTCAGCCATGTTACCAGTATTAACAGAGGCTGTGCAGATTGTTGAAGAAATGAAAAGGTAAGAATAAATCTTCGAAAAGACCACGTTTTGGAAAATTGAAACGATCTCGTCGATCAAAATGAGGCAAGACGCGACACCTTGAAGGGGATGGTGGTGGGGGAGTGGATGGTTGGTGGTGGTGTAATATGTACACTGTTTGAAACAAGGCAATGGGCAAGGACATGGATGTTACGACGGGGGGGGGGGGTGGGGGGGGGGGGGGGGTCTCACGCCCCGCCACACAAAATCCACACACAGGTTTTGAACGGTTAGAAGTTCTCGCGGGACATGCCAAATTGCTGAAACTTCACCCTGCAAAGTGAGTAGCTGTCATAGTAATTAGTGTCAAACCCTCGTTTTAATTTTCCTTCTTCCAGTAAAAATTTAGCTTGAAAAAGTTTCCTGAAAATTTCGTGCGGTTGAAATTTTGCAACACTTAGGACACTTGAAATATCAGTCGAAAAATTATATCCCAAAGACTGGGGGTGGGTGCGCTTAACGCAAATTCATCTCCAATCGGTTGGAAATTTTGTCTGGCCCGGTTTGGGGGGGGGGGGGGGGTGCTGTTTAAAAGTTTGAAGATGACAATATTCTCCACCGAAGACCCACTAAACACCCTGTAGCCACACCCAAACGAAGATTCAACGATGGTTTATTTATTTATTTATTTATTTATTTATTTATTTATTTATTTATTTATTCATTTATTGGTGTTTAAGGTAAAATATTTCTGCACAATGGCTAATCGTGACCATGACAGTTTTACGGCTGGAAGAGACTGACGGAGAATACCACCGATCAACGACAAGTAACTGTCAGCTCTCAAGCAATCAAACTCCACACAAGTAGGATTGGCATTGGTTGAAGACAGATGCACCATCGACGTGCAGTACGCCTTAGTACACAACGCCACCGTGCTCCCATGTGTATAGTGGGGGTGAAATGTTTTGACCAAGGACACAACGCGGCTGTGGCAGGGCGCAGGTGGGATTCGAATCAAGGATCCCTCGTCTCGCAGACTTCCCCCACTACCTACTGAGCCACCGCGTCCCCTGATACACTTGTTAAATTAACAATGCATTTGCTGAAAAACAAAACACCGAAGTGTGCAAACAATTCAACTCAGGAATTCTTTTCGAAATCAAAATTAGTAATTTTGAGTGGATTGGTGGAACTCGAAGAGGTGGAAGCCTGACTCTCGTACCATCGCAACTACACGCATAACTGCACACACATGCATATACTTCACTACCTTTGGCGTACCCATTAACTTACAGATATCTCCTTACACATACATACACCCCCTATCCACACACGTGTTCAACCCCCCCCCCCCCCCCTCCCTCGCCACTCATGCACACTTACATTCTAACGTAGTTTACAATGCGAAACTGCCTCGAACCGATGTGGTATGGTAATAGTAATTCGGAGGTTACGAGTGACGCTTGGTGACGAAAATTTATTCATTGCAGAGATTGGACTGTTTTATATTTTGTGAGTCTTGTATTAAGTAATAATTGTGTCTTGTGTTCTAAGGGTCGATGCAGCTCTGATGGTAAATTTTTATACAAAAGATGTGTGCAAACTTGAAATTTATTTATTTATTGGGATAACGTCACCTATTGTCGGACAGTTTTACGGGTGTAAGAAGCCGGAGTTCCTGGAGAGAACCACCGAACAACGACGAGCAACTGTCGAGCTCCCGTTGGTGCTAAGTCCGCACAGGCAGGGTTAGCACTGGTTGAAGACAAATGCAGCATCGACGTGCAGTGGGCCTTAGCACACAGCGCCGCCGATTCCTCACGGGATTAACTGCCGTGCTCAAGGACACAACGCTGTTACCTCTGGCGGGATCGAATCGTAAACCTGTCGGTTTGAAGTTCATTGCGGTCACCACTGAACCACTGCGCTCCCGTCCAAACTTCAGGGGACCTGATATGTCCACTCCATCCAATGTAATATGAATGTATAGAGTAAGATTTCATGATATAGTATACTGTTATATGATTTTGAACCGAAAAATTAGTCTGTACAAAGATGGTAACGGTAATGGTGATAGCTCCCCTTGCGAAACCCGGTAAGCGAAGTAGTGCTTGGTATCTGTGGTTAATCAACAAATGGGGTTTAAGTCGACATAAATAGGTGACGGGAGTAGTATGTAATGTGGTTTTGGGGCCTAGTTGGCAGGACCCCGTTGTAGGACCCCGGAAGTGACGTAATGTCACGTGACGTAGTGGCGCCATGTTGTGTTGTCATGGTAACCCGCGTGGGTGGCCATGTTGTGGCGTCATCACCATAGTGATACGTGTTGTTAGTGCGCATGCGCAGCGCGTGTTGTTAGGGTGATACGTGTTTCCGTCGTCCATTTTGTATACTGGAGGCCGTCATCTTGGTTTGTATGGTGGCACGTGGTTGCTATGTTACCCAATTTTTCTGCAATAGGACCTGGTATGTTCGGAGGGTATGTTCGATTGAATCGGAGTATTTTCTGGTACGACTTCCCTGGATAATTACCACAAACAACCCGACAAGTTTTACTATTTCGAATTCTTCCAGAATTCTCTGCTTCTATCTATATATGCAATAGTTATCGTTTATCTGGCCATGTTCCTTTATTCTAGAGTATACTCCAGTAGCGTAGAAGAGCCTATCTGTTGGAACATCTTTGCTTATTGTTACTATATTTAGCTATTTCTGGTCTATTTTTGTTAGTTACGACCCTATTCTAAGTACTCTTGTTGTTTCATTTATCTAGAACAACATTTATAACCAATCAGCTTCGCCTCGTCCAAAATATCTCCGGACACCTGCACAACTGTACAATTATTTACCCATATAGTACACAAAATAGTGATATATATATTACTTATTGAAGGGTTAACTGCTGTGTCGACTGTCAGTTTGTGTTTGAGTGAATTCAGCTAATAACTGTGTGCACTCAAGTATAAATTGCGGTCGACAGAGACGGTCATTAGGAATTGCACGAGATTCTTGAGATATTTTTTTTTCGATAAAGCTGATTGTTGTGCTGACAATCATTGTAGTGTGATAGGATTCTCGACGGGGTAGGTGCACATTATTTCTCCTCTGTTATATTACCTTACAGTTTTTCGATCCCAGAAAGAAATTGGCAAGGTTTACACTCCCTTGAGACTCGGCCATCCAGTATGGAATTAATATTTGTGTTTGAAATTATTACTAGTTGAAATTTTATCGTACTTGGGGCGTTGAGTTGAGTTATTCTCGACGTCGATGTAGAGCTTCACCCCCCCCCCCCCCCTTCCGTGCCTCGGGAACTTAAATTACACGTGCCCCAGGAACTTAAATTACAATTAACCACCGGAGAATGTGGAATGTTGAGAATTCAACAGCAGACTAAATTTTGTTGGAGGACATTGCTGTTGAATGAATACGCGAATAGCGGGTGAGAATTAGTTTGAGCTTTACTGGGTTAAGGGGTCGTCCAACCTAACTTTGGTCAGTTTTTTGACATTTTTCCCAATGCCTCAGAAACAGATAAGAGAAGTAAGGAAAGGCAAATTATATATCAAAATAATGAGTAAAGTGCATAGAAAAGGTACATATAATTTTTTTCAGGAAAAAAAAGTGAATTTTATGATTTTGAAGAAGATTAATTTGCAAATGGCATAAGTAACGAACCGGTAAAACCACAAAATAATCGGTAATTCGAAAGCCTTGTCCTCAATATAATGATAACATACTACAGACTCGGAGAAAGCATTTTTTTGACACACACTCTGGTGGGTTTTGACGTTTGAATGTAATAACATCAACACAAATTTTTGATGTTCCGGATGTGGCCATGTTTCAACGATGTTTTTCCGGTCATGTGATTACGATGTGGTTCTTGCAGAAATACTCAATTTGGGCAATCGTAAGAATGCAAGGACGTGATCACGCCCTTTATTTGTTCGAGACAATGTATGAGCGGATTTTCAAACAGGTGACAGCAAGTACTTGAGCTGTTAATGTCATAACTGCAAAATATGGTTCGAAATTCACTCTCGTGTTTACAGGCCGTCTGAACTTTTTTGTTGACAAAAAATCGGAATTATTGCGCACTAGAAAGACAACATGAACCACTTGTAAAAAAAATAACCGAGTGTATAAAATCGGGACGATACACATAAAATAAGACAATATTCATAACAAAGTAAGCAGAATGCTTCAAAAATCACTTTTTCACGAAGTATATTCCAAGTGACCTGGAACTATATTGAGCGTGTTAATTTCCCCCTGTCGCTGCGAAGTTATTTACTTCCTAGTAACCATGGAATTTGAAGGCGGGTATGTTTGATGTCTGCAAAGGACCGATTGAAGAGGGGTTGAAAATGATGCATTCGTGCTTTTAAATAAGGTGCGCTTGGACGATGCTGAGAATTTAGTTTTTTCTTGCAACCAACCATAGTAATACAAGCGTCGATCAGTGTCTTTTATGATCGTTTTACACTGACAAATGTGACAAATCTCCTTCACCGGAACCATCCCCCAATTTGCATATCACAATAAACATAACCGCTGTCACGGAGTGTCAGCGTGGCCGTGTGGTCAAAACCGAAACGAATTATCGAATGCACGGTCAATATTAGCTGCAATTGGCTTTTAAATAAATGAAATATTCGCAATTTCTTCATTATTCATGCCGAGTTACTTTTTAACCAAACCACATGCGTTCAGTTTCGTTTGTCGGCATCAAACTGATATTGTTTGTGGTAATTAATAATTAATAAATTAAGTGTTATAGTTGGAAGTAAGAAGCATGAAAGGTCCAGAACTAAAACTCTAAAAAGAATGTTTTGCAATGTAACATGATTTTTGCAGGTACACTTATTTGGAGGTTTACCTGTCTGATAGTGTTTGGAACATGTGTGGCCAGGATCTTCAAAAAGAAAAAAGAGTTAAACTTTGAGAAAAACGGCATATGCCTTGAGTGCCGGAGGTAGAGTCATACAAGGAAGAGAGACACCCCCCCCCCCCCCCCCCCCCCCCCGAATTTTTTTGTGTCAAATGGAGCTCACTTGTCATCTTTTGGGATTGCTTTGTGTACTGCGTTCTTGAAAAAAATATGTGAGACCCTCTGGATGTGCCCTTCTGATCTCAATATGTCAATAAGCCTCCTTGGGGAAAGTACATGCAATAATGGTTATGTAAGGTTGATTTGATGTGTTTTGAATAACAATGTACTTTTAAGTACATTAAATGTTTATTGCAGTGACAGGTTACAGTTACC